>VZTY01033400.1:42332-64722 GCA_013400935.1 Turnix velox
CATGCTCATCTTTCTCTCACACTCCCTGTTACTCCTCAACCTTTCCACTTCATCCTCATAAACCACGAGGCTGAGCAGATCATTTACCTGCTCACATCTGATACAGGTGTCATCTTCACTACTCTCCATTGCAAGTGCCAGGCTCTGGCACTCTGAGCAGCCAGTAGCCTGCCACCAATATGTTTGCCCAGGACTACCGTTTGAGTGCCCACAGTTTTTCTAGCAGCAGCCTTAGATGGCCTGGAAACCATGACTGCTGGGGGTAATCAACCTCCTAGTGAGTATAGTTTATATTTGTTGAGAGAGGCAGAGATGGTACCGTCTCGCAAGCTGGCTCTCCCCCCGATTGCTCAGCTGACACCACTGGGAACCGCTCCAACCGCGCCTCTCTTTTTCCCCTGCTACTAGAAAGCCCTAGAAAGGAGCCCCTTACCGATTTTCTGCCGAGACTGGCTCTGACCGTGAAGGCTTTCCCCCACCGGAGCGCGTCTCCTCGGCAAGTAACCGTTGGCGACTTGGCAGCTCATTTAAATCTCCCGCCGCGCAAACTGTCTCCGCCTTCGATCGCTCAGTCGGCACCACCCCCGCCGCGGCCGGGAAGCTCTCTAACCGCCCCTCTCTTTTTCCCGGCTTCTAGAAAGCCCTAGAAAGGAGCTCCTTGCCGGCTTTTTGCCGAGGCTGGCTCTGACAGTGAAGGCTTTCTCCCACCGGAGCACGCCTCCTCGGGGAGAAGATACCCATATTTAAAAGGGACTGCAGGGAGTTAGGGAGCTAAAAGCTGGAACACCTAAAACTTGTGTTAGAGAGCTATGTTAAAGAATTTACTTCCAATATGATATATTTGATATATTGAGGAAGAATCAAGGCTTTATTTGAGAGCTCTATGCTTTTCAAAACTATTGGATTGCTCTAAACGAGTCAGTCTGAATGTGGATAAAGGCGATCAGAATTTCCAGAAGATAGCACAAAGGACTCCTCAGTAAAATACTGTAGAGAAAACTAATCAGGTAAGAAAGTCTGTACACTGCTAAAAAGTTGGGTAGAAATTGTGCCTCTGAGACAAGAGAAAATGGCCAGTTGTTGCAATGGAGTCTCCTTGGCACCCTGTCTTAGCTGACATCTCCTTTTCAGCATACTGACAAAGGGGGAAGGCAGTAAAGTGACCGTGATAGTATGTAGTTATCGATTAATGAAAATGAGGACCAACTGCAAACAATTCCAGAACAAACCTTACTTGACCAAGAAAGTATATGTTGGAGTAGTTTATGAAATTAAGAGCATGTGAGTATGATATAATGCAGACAGTTAATAAGCTATAGGAAATCTAGAGAGGAAAAAATCATAATAAATCCTAATTTTGCATGTAAAATGACTGTCTTTAGTCTCACTGTAATTTTGGAGGAAAGGAATCTTGGTTATAATCTATAGTCCTATATAAATGTCAAGCTAATGCTTAACGTAACAAAAGAACAGATCAAATTAGTAGGAGAACAGGAAAGGGATTAAAAATATCACAGTGTAAATGATTCATATACATTTTCAATATTATAAGAAGTTCTGATATCTCTTGTCTCACAAAGGGTATAAAAAAGCTTCATAAGGTTCAAAGAAAGCTGAAATGGCTTTAGTACGAAGAGCAGCTATGTAAAGTAGAACTTTTGAATTTGAAAAAAAAAAAAGATGTTAAGACATGATAAAGGTCGATAAGGTGATAAGTAGCATAGAAAGGATCAATAAGAATAATCTTTTTGTTCACTTTTCATACAAAATCTTACTGGGGCATCAAATAAGCCTAATACATAACAGCTGCTGAACAAACACAAAGAAGGAGTTTTTATGTTTAACAGTATGTTAAAGACCTAGAAGTTAGTACAGAATCAGAGGACTTCTAGGAAAAGAATTATATTAAGAGCTATTAAATAAAAAGATGAATCTACTGTAATGTATGCTTTTTAAGAAATCCCTGAGATGCAGATCTTGGAGGGGAGTTTTCAGGTGAGGTCCTTCCTAGGTGCCTCCTTTAGCTTGATGTTGGAGAAAAGGTACTGAGCTGAATTAGCCCTTAATGCAGCTGACTGCAGCATTTTTCATTTACTTATTTAACTTACTAATAAAACTAACACATATGAGAATCTGCTTTAAAGAATGAGGGAGATATGATCTTGCTAGTCATCTCTTCTTGGCCTCACTTTGAGTTGTTCTATTCCTCCCTAGCTGCAGAATGGAAGATGGTATTCATAGTCACAACAATATATGTGGCTTCATTTTCATTATCATGATCACTTAAAGTATCTTTAGCATCACTGACTTTACTTAATGGTGCATTTTATAGTCCTCTTTGTCAAAATACATGCATCTTGCAAAAAAAGCTTTCTATGTAAATATTTGTATACATACACATCTGTATGCAGAGAAAGTCAACAGAATGCCTTTTGAATTACAAGAAGAGAAGTTATTGTCTTTTTGTTTGTTTTTTTGCATTTGAAACTTGAAAAAGAAATAACAGTGAACCTGTGTTTTTGTAGTTATGGTTTTTAGATACTGAAAAATGGGGGTTGGATAGTGGAGTGATAAATATAGCCATGATAAATACAAAGGCCCAGCATCCTGTCCAGGTGAACCTTAAAAGTATCCAGTCATAGGAAACTCACTATTTCCTTGGGGAGATTATTCCAATAGCTCATTGTGAATAATTTTCCTGAAGTGTCCAATCAGAGTCTCCTCAGGAGCAACTTGTAACCAAAATGCCTCATCTTTTCCATGTGACCTCTGGTAAAAAGGGAGACTCCATCTGCTTTGTAGTCACCCTTTAAATACTGGGCCATGGGGATATGGTCTTCCATAACCTTTCTTTTCTCAAGACTGTGTTAACATCGAGACATATGGTTGGAATGGACCTTCAAAGGCTATTTAGTCCACCCCTCCTGCAGTAAGCAGGGACATCCTGCACTAGATCAGGATGCTCAGAGCCTCATTGAACCTGGCCTTGCATACAATCTCCAGGGATGGGCTCTCCACCACCTCTCTGGCCAGCCTATTCCTGTACCTCACCGCATTCATGGTGAGTAACTTTTTCCTAATGTCTATCCTAAACCGACCTTACTCTATAACTGTTGCCCCTCATCCTGTCACTATAGGCTTCTCTTTTCCAGGCTGAACAACCTCAACTCTCTCAGCCAGTTTTCATAGGAGTGGTGCTCCAGCCCTCACGTCATCCTCATGGCCCTCCTCTGGACCCTCTTCAACAGGCCTTCTTTTGCTGGGGGCTCCAGAGCTGGACACAGTACTCCAGGTGGTCTCATGAGAGCAGAGCAGAAAGGCAGAATCACCTCTCATGATCTGCTGGCCACAGCTCTTCTGGTGCAGCCTTGGATGCAGTTGGCCTTCCAGGCTGTAAGTGCACACTGGTGGCTCATGTCCAGTTTTCCATCCAATACTCCAAAGACCTTTCATGCAGAGTTGCTCTTTATCACATCACATCCCAGTCTGTATTGGTAACAAAGATTGTCCCATCCCAAGTGCAGTACCCTGCACTTGTCCTTATTGCACTTATTGAACGTCATGAGGTTTCTTGGATACAAAATGTATAGGCAGCATATTTATAAATAGTTTCAGAATTGGAAGGATATATATATGAGAGACCAAAAGCAAACCGGAGGAAGAAAGGACTGTGGATGGTTAAGAAATGGGATAAAGTGTTGGCTGCCTTGTTTATCATTAAAGTGTGTTAATTTTTCAAGAGAATAAGGAATCTACAGTAAGTGTAAAACACCTTTTTGAATTAAACTAGGAGCAGTCACTGACAGATACAGAACCTTGTGCAAGTGGTTGGAAACACTTCTGTAAGGAGACTGCTGAGCTAAGGCCATTTTGGAAGTGGAAGGGCTCACTTACAACCCTAGCAATAGTCAACTTTATCTTGAGCCAGCTGTGGAGTTTTTCTAAGACACTGGAGAGGTAATTTGTTTGTCTCCCTGGAACTCAGAGATGTAGTAAATATATCGTATTTACATATGCAGTTATATACAGTGTATTACATTGTTTATACACCAGAATCACATTGGACTTTGTGGCTTTCCTCCATTCAAGGAACTCTTTCACATAGAATGGTAGGAAGGCTGCTGGGCAGCACAGCTTGCTTTGCACAAACCTTTTTCTGGATGCTGGTGGCATGAAGTGGCTCATAAGAGCGTTGGTGTTGTGGGCTGTCACTATAACTTTGATTTTTTGTCTTCCATTATTCCTGATGTAATTAAATTATTTTAAAGTGCTTGTGGTTGTAGTTGTGGTTATAGAGAGACAAGTATGATGCAAAACATCTATAGGAATGATGGCAGGTTTCACTGAGCAGTACACAGTTGAAACTTTTGTTCTAACTTCATTCCTTCTTCAGGAATGCTTAATATCAATGTTTTATTAAAGTAATGTGAATTGTTGTATGGCTAGAGAAGATTTTCACTGTAAAGGCCTCCTGAATCCCCATAGTCTTTATCTATTCATTGGGTTTATGTTATATTTGAAATTTAGTAGAAAATTATTACTTTTTATTTCTTTAGTTTTAGCAGCAAATCCCTTTTATTAAATCCATTTTATTAAGCTTCAGAAACCTCCCATAAGCATTTGACAGAACTGCTCTGAAAGATCCAGTCTCAGAGACCTACTGCTGGCAAGTTAAAAATAAAATTGCAGCCTGAAATACTTTTCTGTTTTAAGTTTAAAGATAAAATGCTGGGATTATACATGTTCTGAAGTGCTTAAAATGGATGTCATAATCCAAGTGTTGTGGTGTGTGTTTCTGTTCAAATATTTCATTAACACTTTAAGTCAGTACAACTATTGTGTAGCAAGGGTACTTGCTGAGGACTTTCCTCTAATGAGCTATCATACTCTCAAAGGCTCTGTAGGGTGTGTAAACCAGACACAAATGCCATTTGTGTAAACATGTAGTGTTAAATATTAAGAATTTTAAAAAACAAACCAAAACCCACGGAACTAAAAATGTTACCATAGAAATTTTGTTTGGATTTTGAAGTGTAAAAATCTTAACGTTAGGTGCTAAAGAGTGCATAATTAATGTGTAGCTACATTTTACCTTCTGTGTTGAAAATGTGTTTCAGAACCCCAGAATCACTAAGACTTTAGTATTTATATAAAAACTTTGTAAATGGCATTCATCAAGTAGCTCTGAATGCTCTCCAGCATTAAAATTGTCAGTCTGTTGAATTTATGGCATCAATACCTAAATTTCACATAGGGATTAATAAATCATGCATTGTTACAACTACATAACATCAAATAACAATACATTGCATAAAAAGATAGAAGGTCTCTCAGAAGAATGGTATAAATGTAATTTTATGTGGTGATTGTAATTTAGAAAGAAAATCGTAAAATTGAGTTTACATAGTATAATGGAGGACAGAAAAATTAGCCATTATAATACGTATTTTACTTTCTTCTTTTTCAGGCCAGAACTGTGGAGGCTTAGTACAGGGACCAAATGGTACGATAGAAAGCCCTGGATTTCCTCATGGTTATCCAAATTACGCCAACTGCACATGGATCATTATCACAGGTGAACGTAACAGGATACAATTGTCATTTCATACTTTTGCCCTTGAGGAAGATTTTGATATTTTGTCAATTTATGATGGACAGCCACAGCAAGGCAATTTAAAAGTGAGGTAAGGTACCTTTTTTCCTTTTTTCATTTCTGTCTCCCTGTCTCATATCCTTCTCCCTGGTATAGACTTTCTGATTATAAGTTCGCCATGTGTTTCTTTAGTTCTTCCCCAGCCAAGGGGATAGCAGTGCCACAGGATTTCACAGCAAAATGCATTCCTCCAGCTTTCAGGTCTTTATGGTCATAGCTCTTGTAACGATATTCATACTTAAAATTTGTACAGTTTTGGCAAAGGCCCTGAGCACAAGAGTATCAATAATTGCAGTAGTTTATTTTTATCTATCCGTTAATGGAATACAGATTTAGCTTGGGTGCCCTTTCGTGAAGACACCTGTCCTCAGTTTGTTATAGAATTCTTACTCAAGTCATGTGTTGTGTTTCTATCCTGTCTACAATTTTTAAAATGAGGATGAATATGCTACTTGTACTAGCAGTGCCTCAGAGCATCTTACAGAATGTGGCACAGAGTAAAAGGTAAGTAAGTAAAAGAGAGGCATAATCTCATTAATGAGTGTTAGGCAACTTCTGGAAGTACTTGCCAGATTAAATCCTACAGGTCACTATTTCCTTACATGCAGATGAGTTGAGCTGTAAACTTTGCCAAAACTGAAATTTTTCTCCATCTCTAACTAAGTACAATTATAAAGCAATTACGGACTTTAAAAGGTCAGAAAGAAGAATATTTTATATATCCAAATAACACTGAGGTTAAAAAGAGGCTTTATGGGAGCTTTTTGATCTTGAAGCTTTTCACAGCTTCAGATTTTGGTGCATTAATTTAATGGTGCCTTTATTTTTGTTTCCTGGGTCATTTGCTGCTTCTGGGCTGCAAAGCTATAAAGGAAGCATGCTGCTCTGTCATTTGTAAATGAGATTTATGAAGTACTGTAAAACTGTGCTGTCAGTTCTGTTGTCTGATTCCTCTTTCACATGGTGCTGATTTATATTAAACTTCTAAAACAAATGTAGGAACATCACTTATTTTTTTCATGTTTTAGTGGGTATCATATTTTTGCCAAGAGCAACAATATTCTGATTAATTGTTGACTCAGTTCAAAAAGCTTTGAAAACGGTGGCAGATAGTAGGCAGCTACTCATGCTCAAGTTGCACAGTGTATGTTTTGTATCAGCTTGATACAAGGATTAATACATCATTTTCAAATGCTTTTGTTAGCCATAGCTAACATACCAGCTTGTTTTTAAGTAAGCTGTAAGTAGAAAGTGATTTCGGGGGGGAGCACCAGCTGATGGTCTGTGGATATGAGCATAGAAGCCTTGAAATTCTTACTGTAATTCACTCTAAGTCACTGTAATTGTGTCTGATTCCAGTAAAATAAGGATTTCATGTACAACTTCTAACACTGAGGTGAGCTGGCTTTGCTTTGCTTCTATTTGCCAGTCACTTACCTTCATAAATGGTAGCATAAGGAAAAAAGAGTTTGTTGGCTTTGTAGTATGCAGTGGTCAAAAAAGCAGAATTTGAATGACAGATTTCTCTTGACTTGTCTCATACCCCGTGATGTGCCTTTTGTTGCACCAAGCACATTCACAGGTTCATCCCTCTACAATCACACATTTTCAAGACAAATCGCTCACCAGATTTTGGAAAATTATAGCTTTGCTTTTTTAGCTGACAGCATGCAAAGGCAAGAGAGCATCCTGCAACTTCTGCTTTAGGGTATGGTTTTTTATTTCTATTTTTATTACTAGACATTATGTAATTATATTTCTTTGGCCATCATGCCAGATTTGGAGGTTTTCTTTGATACTATATGTATCTCACAAACTATAGTAATTTTTGTCTCATATTTTGCATAGCATTTTTCATCTGCTAAAGGAAAATTGGATGGAAATGAACAGTATGTTCAGCTAGTTTCCTGTGCTGCATGAAAGGCCTTTTTGTATTTTTGGTCTGCACCAGGATACTTTCACTGCATATTGATTGTAAAACACAAGAAAGTAGAAACTTATATAAAATACATTGAAAGGATAAGGGAAAGGAATAATAATCTCAGTTTATGGCTGGAGATTCTGCATTTTTTTTCTATCTCAAATACAGGTAAATACTGTAATTTCCATGTTAAAATGTCTTTAGTAGAAGTAACCTTTTTAGTATCACACAATCAGTTTGCTTAAGTTTATGGAAGATCTGTGCAATATATGCTGCAGTAATGTTTTTTGAATGATCTATTAAATCATTCATACAATCCTGGAAAAGTCTCAGAATTGATTCCAAGGAATTTGGGTTTTCTTACACAGAAACGCTGTTGTTTAAATTGTCTGTACTGATGTGAAGGTGGACAAGAATAATTTTTGTTGCGTGTATATGCAGCTGTCACATGAACATACATGGTATATGTTATGTGGAAAGTGATTTTGAAATACCTTCTTGCTTTCATGGTTTCTCAGTCCTAAGCATTACTTAGTTTGCTTCAACCTAGGTATAATTAAATACATGCTGTTTACTAGTTGAAGTAAACGTTTTTGTTTTAATCGAGGATTAATGCTATTGATGGAAGTTGCTAACACCATGTCATAAAATGAAGCTTAGTAAAACAGTCATATATACAATGGATGTTAAATAGCAACATGGTCCATCTGCTTTCTTCAATGATGTAGAAATAGTGGGAATTGTATGCTAATTCTTCAAACTTACTCTGAACATGGAGGTAAAAAATGCTGGCTGAAATTAAAGTATGACCTCTTGTTTCCTTTTAAGCATCTATAGCTTAACGAACCAAGATTTATCATGTCTTCAACATGTTTCGAAGAATTTACATTTGTTTGGGTTGTATTTGATTTTGGTTGTTTATTATTTGCATTATATTATGAGCTCTTTTTCTCTGGGATCAGTGAAGCAGTGAAGGTGGTATTGACTTTTCTACAGAACTACTAGCACTGCAGCAGCAAGAACTTTGTGCAGTATCTGTATTTTTCATTCCACATGAAAATTTCATTTGCTTTTTTTTAACCATTATATTGCACATAATTTTCTATAAGTTGTTTCCAACATGTGGGATTTTTTTGTGTGTGTGAGCTGGTGATATAGTGAAGAAAACAGTATAGGAGTGAGTACAGTAGCTATCTCTTTTTTTCCAGCCAAAACCAACCTAGAAACACAGCACGAAGTAACAGAAACTGAGATAGTGTTCATGTTTGTAAAACAAGATTAATTAATATCTTCAGCAGGACATTATTGGATTTTTTAATTCTGTAAGAAAAGAAAAGCTGTTATTGTACCACTGTGCAAATTAGTTACTGAGCTCCTGACTCAACTCTTTGACCGATTAAAGTATTAAGAAGAAGGAATAATTGATAGTAAGTGGCGAAAATGTGATTCGTTGTATATCATATAGCTATTTTAGGAAAGAAAGGAAACTATGACCTCATCAACTAAATGCTGACAGATAGTTTCTGCCAACAGCAAAAAGAGCTTGCAATGGAAAGAAAGATAATTTATGTGTGCATTACTGGCGAGTTCAAGCTTATATCTGGTAATTTTTTGTCACGCATGAATCAAAGGCAAAAAGGCTATTCCCCAAATTTTTAGTTTCTCAATTCAGAATCTTGAAATTGGTAATTTTGTTGGCAAGTCTACCTAGTAAAAAAAATAATGAAAATGAGAAGTCCACTTACTAACAAAAAGCTACTTTACCAAGAGTTCTAGGCCATGTTAATTACAATTTTTAGGCTGATACAAATGGCAATTCCCAAAATGATGAAATATTGTTTGAACTCCTAAGAAAATCCATTCCACATATAAGGAAGAACTATTATTTCTCAGAAAAAAAAAAAAAACAAGGAAAAAAATTCATTTAGCTCACCAAAGCAGTGCATGAATTTATACTGCAACATTCTGCATCTGTTTGTTGAATCTTTCATAAGTCAGCACATTTTTCTGTAAAAAATGACACTGAAAAAGAAATGTAGCTGTTCTTGGTTTCTTTGTCCTTTGCACTGGTAGATCTCTTTTTTTCATTTGAAACTGGCAACACTACATTTTTAGGTATTTTACATTTACAGAATTTACAGTCTTTGCCTCTCCTGTGCTTTTCAAATTGGACTCATGTAAGTGATAGTGGTGATTTGGGGCATATTTTTTAAGTGCTTTACCATTTAAAGTGTTACTAATAAGGGACTCAAGGGGGTGGACTGTGATCACTCTCCACGAAATGTTCATTTTTACAGTTATAGCTGTGGCTATTTTAGCCTGTGCTGGATGATCACAGCTATATAACCAAACTTGAGTTAAGGGGGACAATAAAAAAATTTGTTTATTAACGCCTTTCTAATGGAGAAGCATTACTCAGTATTTAAAGATACCTCCTATAGCCTGCTGAAAAAGATACTTTATGAATAGCTTCTTTATTCTATATGAATAGCCTTTAGATGTTTCATGTGACAATAATTTTGAGTATATCTTTCATTTCAGATGAGAGGTGCACACTTGCTTCATCTTTATGTTGTTATTGCATATTGTTGTATTGCAAATAATTATTCAACTTTAAAAAAAAATCATATTTATAGTCATACTAAATTAAACACTCATTCATCCCTCGAGCAATCTCAGAAAATTATGCTTTGATAGTGTGAGCATGGATGTACTTGAAGAGCTCAGTTTATATATTTGCCTTAACTGAAATCTCATAGTAAGGATGAAACATTACTTCAGTATTGGTGAAGTATAAGAAAATGTCTTCACTGGTATGCTTAATGGAACTCACATCATCTGCAGTATTTTAGGGAAAGCTTCTTTAATTCTGTCAGACTGATGAGTTTGTCATCTGCAGAGGTACAATTTCAAGATTTTTTGAACATGGCTAAGTACACAACTTTCTTGCTTTTTTGAGAGAGATTTTTTTTTATTTTCCCTTCATTTTTGACAGCTTCTGAAGCTCCTAATGCTCCCACAGTTTGGCATAGTAACGATTCATACGCATTTTGACAGTTAAATATGATAAATTCATATAAGATCTCATATACTTTTTATTCTCAAAACTCATTAGGGATAGGATATTTGAAACTATTACAGACAAACATAGTTGGGAGAGTTAAAAGTCTTGAATTTTAAATGTACCTTAAAAAGTTTTTTAAGTGTAGGTTGGTGATACAATTGACACAAAACATTTCAGCAAACCTTACTCAACCTGTGATAACATGAACTTTGTAACTGGTTGTGTAATGCATTTTTGCTCTAACACATTAATTTTAGAGAGTGAGGGCAATTACCTTTATTTGTCATCTAAATATACATTGCACATGTGTTACACGTAAAGCGTTTTTCTGTCAGTCTTTCTGCATCTCCCATCATGTTCAGTAAGAGACTCCTTTTCATTTGGGAAGACACATGTTGAATTGACACAATTATGTGCAGAAGCCCTGCTGATCAGCATCTCTAAATGTTGTCGATAGAATGACAAAAATAAAAACACCCATGAGATATTTGCATGAACTTAATTTTTTGGGCCTAATCTGGATTTGGTATAGGCTTTGAAGAAAATGTCACCATCAGATCCAATCAAAGATGAGTTTTGCAAATGTAAAGCTATGCAGGGTGTTCTTATTCTTTGTTTCCCTTCCTGGAGGCACATTTTGCACATTCACCATGACAGTTCTAAACAAACATACCCCTGGATAGTACAGATATTTATTTATATTTACACAAAGAGCTGGCTTCCTTATTTTTCATGTTAACCTTCTGAAAATTCCTTTTTAAAATAAGTTCTTAGAGGAACAGTAAGCAGGTGTCAATTAAAATTTGGCATAATCCTGTTTTCTTCTTCTGCATCTCATGCTTACTGCATTTTATCCATTATTGCTTCAGTTAGGTAAAGCATTTTCCTGACTTCCATCATATCTTATTTTATTTTATTTAGTTTTATCTTAGTTTAGTTCAGTTTATTTCTGTTTAAAAGTCAATTATACTTTTTCCAGGAGTGATTGTACCTCTTTTCACCAGATTCAATGGTGTGGTTAAAATTACATGGGCTGCTTTAAACAAGAACCTTGGATTCTGACAAGGTGAAGAGAAGAGACATCTTATAGTTTATAGACTGGCCAATTAATAATACTGGATTTTTTCTTTACCTTTAAGATGCCATATAACAGAAAATTAAAACAGAAATTCTTTTGCGACAAGGAATGCAATCATTTGTGTACTACTACTCAATATGTGATTGTGAACCTATCAAAATAAATTAGGGAAGTATTTGCTTTCTGGTGGATGGGGGACACTGTGGAAGTTGTTAATCTGTGGCAATTACATGTAGCAAAAGACTCAAGAAAACAATTTTAAAATGTTTTTAGAAAAGTCCAAGACATTATTGCTTTAAGAAAACTGCTCTTCACGTTTTTGCTTAGAGTACAGTACAATTCATATATGCTTTTAAATGTATGAGAGAAGCATGTTGGAAATGGAATTTCTTTCAGGTTTAACAAACCACAGATTTGGGAAATAAGCATTTTATTTCATATTCATCCCATTTGATTTTATATTGAATGTATTTCAAAGGCTGATATTTGCCAACAAATAACATAATAAATTAATCCAAATGCTAACTATTTTTTGAAAACGTATTTCTAGGAAACTGTGAAATAAAACAGTGGTGCTATTTTCTGCATATCAGACATTGCTTCATTTTTATATTGCACATAATTTTATTTACTAATTACAATAGGAAAGAGCTTGTTATAATACATATATATTTTTCTTAGTCTAGCTTTTTCTTTAAAGATGTCAAGTACTGAAAAAGAATTAAAAAAATAAGTTAACTTTGAAATTTCAAACACAGTCCCTAAATAAAGCTAGTTTCTCTTCAAGGCAAAAGGAGAATGTGGTGGATGGGGTTTGTGGGTAAAAACGAGCATTTGGAGTCCTTCATTGCATGTTACAGAGCACACAGAATGTGAGGTGTGGTCAGGCATCTATTTTCCTGTAGAAATCCTGTAGAAATGGATGAATCTTTCTTTTCTTTCCTTCTTTTCCTTCCTTTCCTTCCTTTTTAACATTTCAGGGCCGTTAGCCAAATACTCTAATGTCATGCTGTGTGAAAAAGATATTAGTCTCTGCTTGCTGTGAGATGTTCCAAGTTTGGAACAAGTTGCCACTAAGAAAAAAAATTATGAAAGAATACATTAGCATGAATAGCTCAACATTCTCTAGTAAGGAAAGCAAGTTATTTACATATAGAATAAAAATATTACACTCCAGCAATGAATGAAAATCTAATATCAGATTGAAAAGAGGCCAATTTTAGGCATGTTCATGGGAAGCTTGCGTGTGAATTCCTTATTTATATTGAGAGCAGCATTCAGTTTGCAGTGACCATGTGCAGTGCATACATTGACATCTAGGAACTGAAACAAAATCGTGTGGTTGTCTAGAAGATTAAATTTTAAATATGGTATCAGTTAAGCATCTTATTAATAAAGACTTAAGATATTCAGTGCCATTTTAGAAGACGCGTGAATAAGACCTCTGAATAAGAGTGGAAACTGTGGCTAAAAGGATATGTTCCTAGTTTTACTTTCGGATTGTGCTAGTGGCTGCACAATAATGTTGTAAGGGCCCAAAGCTGCTGACCTCCTAATGTCCACATTTGTTCTACATTTGACTTTTAAAAAAAGATAAAATCCAAAGTTTCCTGAAGCTTTTGTCTCCATATACCTGAAGGAACTACTTTTATCTCAGTTAGATGCCTCCTTTTAAGCTTCAGATATATTCTTTTTCTGGTCTTATTTCAGATTCCCACCCATGATCTTCCCACATCTGCCAAAACAAAATTTGCCACGTGCATGTATGTGATTTGTCTTTTTTTTTGAGAGAAAGCATCTTTTAAACATGAGTGATGTGAGTCAGCAATTGGAAAATGTGAACCTGGAGAAAAACTGAAAGATAATGCTTTTAAGCGGCCACAAACTAGGTCAGTGAGACTCTGAAAATTCTAGACAACTATGCTCTTTTTTTTAATTTCAAAAAGCCTTGAATTCAATCAGAAAGCAAACAAACTCCCTAGACACATAGGATTTATCTTACAAAGAATCAGAAGGGAAAAAAAAGCATTTATTTCACAAATATGAATAAAAGCATTTTATTCCATCTTTTTTCAGATATTTACTCCCCTTAAGACACTTAGAAGGAAATGAGTAAGCACAAAACACATAGAAAAGGGACATTAATTAACATGAATTCAAATACATATTGACAAAGATCTTAGGGAAGACATATCTTAAACTATAAAAACCATTAGAATAGCACCTTTTATACTTTAAATAAAACTAATAGAAGAAAAATAGAAAACTACAACCAGGAATTCTGAATTCCCCTTAAAATACAGCTTCTGGAGAGCTGCCTGACTGAAGCAGACCTGGGGTTGTTGGTGGACTGCCATCTGAGTATGAGCTATCACTGTGACCAGGTGGCCAAGAAGACCAACAGCTTCCTGGCCTGTATCAGGAACGGCATGGTGAGTAGGACTGGGGAAATGATCATCCCCCTTTACTTGCACTGGTGAGGTGCTATGAGGGGTCCAGGGAATAGCAGTGAAGATGTCTGGAAAATAAGTCTTATGAGGAGTGTCTGTGGGAGCTGTCGTTGCTTGAACCAAGGGAGGTTTAGACTGGTTATTGGGAAATATTTTTTACATGGAAATCATCATCAAGCATAGGAACAGGCTGCCCATGGAGGCGGTTGAGGCATCATCCCTGTAGATACTTACGGAGTCAGGTAGACATAGAGCTTAGGATTTAGGGATGACTCTTTTTAGAGCTGGGTTGTTGGTTAGACTTGATGGACTGAAAAGTTCCTTCCAATCAAGCACTTCCCTGATTAGATGATTCTGAAATCCTTGTTTTCGAATGTTATGCTTCTCTAACCCCTAAGGTGAGGAAGAGGAGATAAAGAGTAGTATTATTATCATAGGACTAGCATATACCACAGATCACCAAAAATATACAGTGCCAAAGAAACTAGGAAGAAATGCAGTTCTTATGGATTTAGGTAAATTAGTGCAATTATTGAATTATATATTTTAAATTTTAAAATAAAGTGCTAATTTCAAACACTATCATAAAGAGCACAGTAATTTGTTTTATAAATGCCAGTTTTCAAAGATATTCAGGATATTTGGCAGCCTTTTACTATCTGTTCAAGCTTGCTTTCACAGTGTAGTATTGTCCTCATTTATTTCTTGTTGCTGTAACCATTAATCATAAGTTCTCTCATTCTCTTCATAAAGGCTTTGCCAAAAGGAAAGCTTGTCAACTTTAGCATTTCAAGATACAGAGCACAGAAAGGAAAAGTTATTCTAATACTACGCATTCTGAAGTTTTAAGTACTCTTACACTATTTTCTCTTTGTATTTCAAATCCACTGGCTTGTCACTGATGGAGAGAGAAGATTTTTTCTGCACCCAGTCTGAATAAGACTTTCCAAAATTATAAGCATTAGTAGAACTGATAGTAGTTTCTTCTCAAGGGGAATGTGTTAACACATTCTTGCATGTAAGCTTGACTTTCCTATCTTCATTAGTGTTGCTCATGTGTGGGAAAACTCTACCTAAAAAGAATGTTTAGCTAAAGCATTGTAGAATTGAATTAAAAGGACTTGTTCTTGCATTACCTCTTTGAAATTTTGTATTTGGAAGTGTTTACTTGGTCAGTAGTACATTAAGGTGTGTTCTATTTGAGAGAAAAACATATGGAGAGAATATCTACATTACATGATGCAGGGTATGCTTTATTAATTAATTAATGCATCTAAAAAGATGTATCAGAAATCCATTACCTGGAATATTCTTGGTTAGAGTGGTTTTAACTCACTGTACCTCTTTTCTTTGAAGAATGGAAATTTCACATCCATTCTATCATAATTCACCATTATTGAGTTGAAGTAAAAACATCACTCAGACAGACAACTCTTAGAAGCAGGATACTTCCTAAGAGATTTTTCTGCTTTTTAAAGTATGACTTAAAATGTTTCATTGTTTGTGAACGTCTGCATTTTCATTAATAGGTGTTGTCTTACTAAATTCTTTTAAGTTGTCAGGAGTCACTGTGTAAAAGCTGCAGTAGTATAAAATATTATTAATAAAGGCAAGTAAATTAATTTAAATACTCCTCTATTAGTATTGTGAGATCTATTGTAAGTTTTAAGTTGTTTTTCTTTGGCAAAAGTGCTATATTTCCAGAGTGTTCACATTCTTTGTTGTTTTAAGGAAATGCTTTACAAAATTCTAGGTCTGTATTTTCTGAGCATTTTAAAATTACCTTTAAAGGTTTTTAGAGCCTTGGGATCATAATCCAAGGAAAGCAATCTTCCAGCACATGTTGAGTTTACAGAGCTTGTGCTAAATCAAGTATTTTGTTAGTAATTTTAAAGACGGATGCAATGAAAGCAGCTGTACTAACACTAAAATGAGGTTTGTGGGCAACAAATGACACTCCT
This sequence comes from Turnix velox, assembly GCA_013400935.1. Taxonomy (NCBI): domain Eukaryota; kingdom Metazoa; phylum Chordata; class Aves; order Charadriiformes; family Turnicidae; genus Turnix; species Turnix velox. The sequence goes on from VZTY01033400.1 coordinate 58,460, forward strand.
TTGATGTAATACTTCTTGGATCTTTGAATGAAGGAAATAAAGTGGATATAGAGCAGTAAGTATATTACTTCACAGTAGTCACATGTGTGCAACAGACGTGTCAGGATAGGTTACAATGTCTACTTGTGTGTAGGATGATGAAGACAAAAGCTTGTTGCTGGAGAATATCTTCCCATTGCCTCAGTGAGTCTGGAAATGTTGCTCTCTCCTGCTACTTCCTAGAGTTAGCAGTGGCCCAATACACCAGAGGAAAGATTTCATGGCAGAGACGGAGCTTCTCTCAGATGTTCTGAGGCCATTAAGAAAATAGATTAATATTTGAATCCCATGTTTCTGTTTTCCTCCACCATAATCAATTCAGCCATTTATACTTCTGATTTGAATCAACTGTTTAGAAATAGAAGTGAGACTGAATGAGTCTTTAGATATACTGGACATATCTTTACTGTCTTGGTATTGGTTCTATGTTTTTATAACCCCACAAAGGTAAAACCTGTATCTGTTAGTTAATTATGCCAAGTTTATGCTGGAGTAAATTTCAGAACCAAGCTCAGAGTAGAACTGCAAAGTCAGCTTATACAAGTGACAGCAGCTGCAAAGAGAACTTGGTAAGAAGCTGTCACCTTCTTGGACAGGGAGGGAAGCAATTGCGCATGAAGAATATGATACAGTGCTACCAACATTTTCAGTCTTATGGATGCATACTAGATAAAAGGATTAATTTTTAGACCTGATTATTGTAATAATTGAAATTAGTTGAATTTAATAGCTCAAATTTCTGCTACCCATGTGGTTAAAAGTGTAACAGAACACTTTTCTCACCCCAAATAAAATAAGAAATCGATAGCCTAAAAAAATAAATGCTGTTTGGTATTTTCCACATGTGTCAGCAAGGAGAAATGAGAGCTTTACCTTTCTTGCAGATCAAGGTTATCTCTTGGCATTCTTTTATTGTGCATGGGGGTAAGGAAGCCCATGGATAAGGCAGAAATAAAGTCTGATCTACAGCAAAATATTGGTGAAGTCCTAGCAACACTTTTTGCCTTGCTTGAGTTACCTGATTATGAAACCCTATGAAAATAGGGAAGAAAATGTTGATTCCACAAAAGTTTGATTATTATGAGTTGTTCAGTGATTGCAAAACAAAATTCACTAGTCTAGTCTAGACTATGGGCTAAAGGAAGCAGTTTCACTCACGTATAAATGGACAGATTGACTTCTGGGAGTTGTTGTGTCTTTAGTTCTCTTGGATGAATTTTTAATAAAGCATTCAGGTTTTCAGATTCAAGCTACACTACATATCTTAAATATTTCTGATTCAGTAACCACTATTTTAGAAGTCTTAAAAATTATCATCCAGTTCTCTTAAACTCATCATACTTACTTTCTTTTAAGTACACAGCATAGCTTTTTGGTAAACAAAATTTATCACAGGTTGAGACATTAGCCACTTAAACACCACTAGGTGCACAGAGTCACAGTGCTAATACAAATAGTTTGTGAATTGAACAGTCATACCAGGGAATTTGTCTTTAATTGGAATGACAAGCATTTCTACAGTGATTTTACTGGCTCATCATTTCCTGAATAAAGCAGGAGACAAAACAGCTTCCTCATCTGCTTATTTTTTAGAGAAATTTACATCCAAGATAAATAGTGAAGTAAGCTGCATTTACAGTTTCCGATTTCAGCATGCAAAATTACATGCAGGCAATAAATTGCATTTGACAAATAAATCCCCTTTTCCTATTTTATTAGGCCTCAACCACCCGGAGAAATTAAGGTATGGTAAATCACAGAGTGAATTTAGTGCACTTGCTACTCTGTACTAACTAGATGGGTAAGAATGTTTGATTTAATCACAGGAGATCAAAGGTATTAGTTCGTTCTGCCCACAATCAGTACTGGCAGCATCACATCCACATGTGATGAGTAGAGCCCAATCTGCTTCTAAACTTATCAGCAAGAGCAATTGGGCTGTGCTGAGTGTGGCTCTGAGTGTGCTGCTACAAACCATCCTGCTGGTTCAGAGTGTGGGCAGGTTACAGGTCTTATCTCTCTGCAAAATGCTTTCGTAGGCATAACCCCAGAGTGCCTTTAGGCAAGGAAACTTATTTGTCTTGAATAAAAATGTATCTAATTTTTTTTTTTTTATGGTAAAACTAAGAAATCTGTGAAGAATCTTCATTTTTTGTTGCTGGAGAGATTTTTAGCTACTTGAATGACATAAACTTGCATACAGACCAGAAGTACATTCACTTCTTTTGCAGATTTATTTCAGTTGATCATACACAAACAAATCCACTGGTCTTGCTCAAGAAGATAGATGATAATTTATTTGCATTACTGAGATATAAAAAAATATATATTGGCAAATTAAGTTCCCTTTTTAATGATCTTTCCTTTGTATATTTAATGTCTTCACTGTGAAAGGTTGTTTGAAATCCCATAATACATATCTGAAAAGTTAACATTGCTTGTAAACAGCAGGGTCAAATAAAATATGATAGGTGGACTACCTCAAAAGTGAAAGATCTTGCTATAGTGAGAAACAGGGAAATATTTAAGCAGTACCTGATAGTACATAATGTGATGCTCCCACCATTACCTTTAGGGTCTCATTCCTAATAATTATTCTCTTTTATGGAGGAACGTGCCTGAGTTCTCTCATAGGTCCCACATCCATTGCTGTGAAGTGCTTTGGACAGAAATGAATTGCTAACCATCTTTACATTCTCATTATCTGATACATGACACAGAATCTTTTGTTCTTTGCTCTCTTCATGTGTGGAAAAAGGAGTAATAGAAGCACCATCTTCCCTCAGCCTTTGGTTTTGCTTCGAATCTTTGAAGTGTAAACAAAGCTACTTTGAAGTGAATGGTGAAACCTACCTCTTTAAAACAGGTAGATCTCTAAAGCTTTGGTTTCTTATTAGTAATACAGAGAGGATTATCAGCTTTCAATGGTGTAACGTTCGCGATGTTTCACAAAAGTAATGCTCTTTTTAATTTCATGGTCACATTGAAGTTAAGTCTTTCATCTCTGATTGTAGTTTCTCTACTTGACAGATACAAGTTCTTTACAAGCTCACTCTTCAGTTTAGCATATTGGTCTTTCATGACTCCATTAACTTCCATAAAACACCATCACAGAGAGGAAAAATATCTGAGAAGATATGTGTGTCTCTGTGTGGTGTGTGTGAGTATTCTTCTGTAATGTACTTCAAGTGGGCTTATCTGGTGGGTTTTTCGCAGTCAGTTTTAATTTACTTTTTAGTTGGCCTTTTGCAACCATTATTTGTTAAAAATATTAAACACATTTCTTTGGATCAGTCATAGTTACTGTTAAATTTATAGGACTGCTATCTGACAACCTTCTCTACCACATCAGCTGTGGAGATCTAGAAGAAATACCAACAATGGAATAATCCATTTATGGATCACTGGACTTTGGAAGACAAAAACGACATATAGATGAATAGCTTTTTTCTTCAAAGATACCTGAAAGTTAACTGCTTTCATTACCTGTCAAGAATGACTGAAAGGAGCAGAAAAAAAATGGCAGAAAGGATAGGAGACAGAAACTAGGAATCTTTCCGATTCCTTGTGTGATTTGAAAGGTACAAATTTTTTCTAATATGAATAAACACTCTCTCAAGACATTTTTTTATTTTAAACTCTAATTAGCTTTTGATAAATACCTTAGCAAATTGGAAGACATGGATATATAGCATAATTTTTACATCTTTTCAATGTATCTGTAGAATTTCACTGTAGCGCAGGTACTTAAAAGCTCTACTTGGGCAAGAATCTCTGAAAAATCTGATACATATTCACATCTGATCTGCATGTAATCACTACTTCAAGAAAGTGAGAGATAATAAGTGACAGCAACAAAAGAGCTGGAATCCAGAGATTGTGCAGAAATATCATCAACCCTCTGGATCAAATTTTTTATTTTTCCCTACATTGTTCCTTTGCAGTTCTCCCCAGGGTATACTGAGAAGTTAGTCACTTGTGGAAAGAAAGAAAAACTTTATGAAACACCATTTTTTAAAACTGGTCACTGTTTTTTAAAAACAAAAAATATTTAAAATATTACCTTTTATTACTGTTACTTAATCTATACAACACTAAAGAGCCAGCCTGGAAATCGCCCAGGACTATCTATCCTGCAGAAAAATGTTCCCATGTTATCTTAGTGAAAAAGAAGCCTATTTAAAGATATCTGTGCCATAACCCATGATCATTTGTGAGATTTATAAGTACTAAGGTTTGATTTAAAAGAACAATATATCCTGTCTTCTGAGGACACAGAATGCATCTATTGAGAAAGAATTTTATGAAAAATTTTAGACTTCTGATACTAGGTGTAGACTTCATGTGCTTTTCAGTGAGTTCATGTGCATCTTGAGATGAGCTGTAAATACTGTTTATCTTCTGGATGTGATTTTGGATTCTGACAGAGTATAAGAGACCAGGTTTCAATTCTGCGTGTTACTTTAAAATTCTTTCATGTCAGTTGAAAACATTTTAGGTAGATGGCAGTCTCATGTTGATGGCATTTACATGATTAAATGCTTACTATATGGCAATCGTTAGTTGACTCTGCAACCGAACAACATGGTTTCATTTCACCTTAACTGTACACATATATTGTACACATACCACTCAAACAGAAGAAACTGATCTCTGAAACTGCTGAGCTCCACCAATTAAAAAGGAAGTCTTAGTGGTAAACTTTTGTTACATTATCTGATTTGAACATCTAAATTTGTGTAAGGTAAATGTCACCAAAATGAATGCTGAAGGAAAAAGCAGTAACTGGAAATGCAAGTTTTATCTTGAAATCTGCTTTGAGCAGTGTGAGATCCTGAGATAGAGATTGTTTGCACTTTTAAAATTATTTAACAACACTAAACTGTAGGAAATATTTAAACAGTTCCATGCCCAGAACATTTCAGATGATATTTCAATTTTGAGTTTTCTGCACTGACGTTATCCACCTCTTAAGCTGTTTTTTTATATCTTAAATATTTCTGTAATGGAGGACATAGAACTATGTCTGGTTGAAGAGCAAGTCAGAAAAGTGCCTTGAACCCATTAAAGAAAGATGGAATTTTCTTCCCCTTAAGCAATAGACCTCCTTGAAGTGGAAAGAGAGCTAAGTTGCAATAAAGAAGCATGTTACCAGTTTCATTGCTTAAGATTTCTGACATTTGAGCCAGCAAATACTGATTATTAAGGCTTCCATGTAGTGTTATCATCTGTCACTTTGTCTGGGTTCTGCAGAAGTTTATGTGTTCTGGCTTGAACTTAATTTTCCATTCTTAGATAAAAATAGCACTATTTGGAAAATTTTGTTACCAAAATGAAAGATATTTCAGTAGTCTTATATATTATTGGATCCAAAGGCAGTCTAAGAGGACAATAATTACTTCCTATATTATCTATTTCCAATTGGGCATTCAGTTTTGTAGCTTTTGCCCCAGTTTTGCTCCTTTTACCAATAAAGTCAAGAAAGCCCGTGTCAACTCATATTTTTCCAAGTATCTTTTTTTGCAATGGAGAAAATGGTACAGAGCTCTAAAGAATTTATGGTGCTAAAATTAGCTCCCAGCTCATGAGTTTAGGTTTCCAGTGTGGGCAGCAATGTTAGATCACTGCCTATTTGTAATATTGCTCTTTCCCAAAATGAAGTTTATTTGATTTATGCCTTTATCTTGAGGTTTAGTAGGAGCTGTGAGAGCTGATGTATTGATTTGGATGGTACTGTGCAGCATCTTCCTTTTCTGACATGTGAGCCAGAGGAGATGCTTCATCTGTGTCTTCTGGAAAGTAGGCAAAGCCTTGCATCCACTGGTAATCAGGAAAGTCTGATACTCCTGAAAGCCAGGAAAGACTTTCCACAAACTGCCTCTACTTTGTCCAGTTCACTAGAAAGCACTGACTGAGTATGAAGGTTTCTCACAAAGGTGATGGCAGCGCTACAAGTGGGTTTCCATTTTGTCATACACAGTAGTGACAATGAGCTTCTGTGTGTTTTAGCCATAAAGGGACACTGCACATACAAAGCTGTTACCAGAAACATTGTCAGTGTCTAGAGTCTTATTCCATACCATTTGCATCATGCTCAAATATTACAACATTCTAATTTATATTTGCACATCAGAAGTTCAGTAGGTTCGTAGTTGCAGTGATGCAGTCTTTCAGGGTAGAAAAGATGATATTGTGGTCCATATCCACAGACAGTATGTCCTTCC
>VZTY01033400.1:64777-124849 GCA_013400935.1 Turnix velox
ATCCCCAACTCCAAAATCCTAAGGGTCGACCTCAGGTCTCCCCTGGTGCTTTCTGCCAGAGGCTCCAGGTAGGGCCATTGTCTCCAGTTGCAGTATGAAGCACATTTTTGATGTTCTGTCCTGTCTAATAGTCATTAAAACTGGCTTTTTTTTCTTCACTTTACTTGTTTATGCATCACTATATTTGATGCCAGCAGACCACTGTGACTAGCCTTGTTAGTTTGTTCCTGTAACAGAGTTGGCTAGCTAAAAAAAACTCCAATGAGTCATGTAACACTTCTACTGAAGTTATGGGAGGTTTTCCATGAATTTATGAGGAAATAAAATAGATGTACTCTAATACCTCCTAAGTATTATATACTTTTTTCTAATTTTTTTTCAGTAACCACTATTTTTGTTATGAAAAGAAGCAGAGCTAATCCTCAATATTGAAGATGTGTAACTCATGGAGATCCCGATAATTTTTTATAAATGTCTTTAAAAATCATTAGAATGTGTGAACAATTTGTTTAAAAGTGTAAATTTCACTGATACCACTAAGATTCCATGGAGATACACATTTTGGGAAGTGACTTTTCCACAAAACATCACATCAGACTGCTCTTCTGCCACGGTATTGTGATCTGTAAAACTTAAAATTACTCCATGATTTTACATGGCTTTAAATAGCAATTATATCTGTTGAGAACTGAAAAAATAGAAAATGGAGGGGGAAGAAATAAAGAAATTACAGGTTTATCACTGTCATATATGATATTTTTATTGCAAATGGCTGAAGGAAAGAATCCCAATTTACTGCACATGGAAAGTTTATAAGTCTTAAATGATAAATACGCATACACTGAACAAAAAATTAAAGCCTTTGCCCTCAAATGACAATTTTCTTCATATACAGTATTAAGAAATAGGTTTTAAAACTGAGAATAATTAAATGTGGTGGTGTTTCATTCTTTGGTATTATTTGTATTATCATTTCACTTGGTATTATTTGTATTATTATTTGAACATTGTCTTACCTTGAGAAACTGCAAAGAAGAAATAGATATCTCTATTAAAGAAATTAATAGCTGTCAATAGCATGAGAATCCTTCTGAAGCAGTCCCTAATTTTACCTGGGTGTTTCAACTGGGGTGTGAGGAGACTGCTATTTATCACTGTATTTCCTGAAGTGTTTCCTAAGGCAATCCAAACCTGTTCTTAATGTAGTTATAAAATCTCTTCTCATTGGAAATACATCGAATGAAAAGTAACAGGAGATTGACTTATGTATAACTTGCATTTTTCCTGGTCCAATTCAGAAGAAAGAATTAAATTTAGGCTTAATTAACAAATAAAGTAATCTTCAAAACAGGAATTATTGTCTACAATAATTATTAATAATTATTAATAATTATAGGTCTACAAATCTATTAAGTACTACTTCAACCTAATCATTCAAGAGAAAATAATTTTTCTGTAATTGTTGTCACTCTTGATTTTGGTTATAGAAAATATGGAGAAGGAGAATACAAGGATAAATGATTAAACATACTATTAAACTCACCTCACCTCCATGGTTATTGGGATTCATCATTTAAAAGACATGTGTCTTACATGTAAGATTTTTTTAGCAAATTTTTCTCAATATCCTTAACAAAGCTGGATTTACTGCCTGCATTCAACAGATGAAGATTTCAGTATACTGTTTTTAATCCTGCTCTCTAAATTGAACATTGTTTGTGGTGTATAGTACAACTTTTCTTTTGCCAAGAAATTTTGGACCATAAAATCGTTGGTTCCTTTCCACCTGGAATTCTATGGTTCTATTAATATATAATTCTGTATACCTATCTGTATAACTTTAAACTGTTTTGATTCTGTGTTTATGCTTTTCCTTAATTACATAGAATAAAATACCACTTTATAGATAAACAGTGGAACATAGTAGAGAACAAGTTGTGGTGTAACATGTGTGATTTTCTCATGATTGGTAGAAAGAATTAGGCAGAATTGTTACATGTATTCATATCAGAAGAAAATAAGTCTTAGAAAGCCCCAATATTTTTGTACTAATATGAAAAATTTAAAAATACATGTTTATTTATTTCAACCACACAAATTTAATAGCTAGCAAAGCTGGGAAGGGACTGTTTGTCAAAGCATGTAGTGATAGAATGAGGGGCAGTGGTTTTAAAGCAGAGCAGCAAGGTTTAGATTAGTTGTTGGAATGCTCTGCACCATGAGGGTGGTGAGGTAATGCAATAGGTTGCATAGAATGGTGGTGAAGGGCCCATCCCTGGAGGCATTGAAGACCAGGCTTGCTGAAACTCTGAATGATCTGATCTAGTACTGAATGTCCCTGCTCACTGGAGGGGAGTTGGCCTATGTGCCCTTTGAAAGGCCCTTCCAACTCTATGATTTTATATAGAACTAGACAGTTACTGTTGTCAACATATTCCTTGCAATTTCAAGGACTGGTTAATGCAAAAGAAGTAAAAAATTATTAAGCCAGTTAATTTTAACTAGTAAATTATTCCCATCTCATTTCTATCTTAGAACGCTTGCATCACTCAACAGTTATTGTACTTCTTTGGTTTTTTAATTTACAATTTATTTAATGGATCAGGGTGCGCAGGGGGCTGGTACGGTGTCTGCTCAGCGAGTGGCAGTGCTGTAATTGTGTTTTACATTCTTCTATTCTTGTTGCCATTGCTGTTCTGTCCAATTGCCTTTGTCTCAACTCATCAGTGGTGTCTTTTTCTCATGGTTTTGCCCCCGAAAAGGGCAGTTCGAGCATGAAACATGTGCTCCTTGTTGCTTCTGAGGCCTAACCAAGTCAGGAGGACACAGAGGGGTATTCCCAGTCATCTGCACTTCTTCTCTGCAATTCATAGTGGTTTTTTACTGATGAAAGATTGGAAGAGGGGAGATTTGGTCTGGAGATAAGAGGGCAGGTCTTTCCTGTGGGGGATGTTGAGACAGTGGAACAGGCTGCCCAGAGAGGTTGTGGATGCCCCCTCCCTGGAGGTGTTTAAGGCCAGGCTGGATGAGGCACTGAGCAACCTGGTCTAGTGGGAGGTGTCCCTGCCTATGGCAGGGTGGTTAGAAGTAGATGGTCTTTAAGGACCCTTCCAACCCAAACCATTCTATGATTCTATGTAAGACTAACTTGATCTGTATCCTTCCACTTCTCATTTTACAAAACATTTGCATTTTCCTGTATATTCCAAACTTTTTTCTAATACACTTGTAATAAACAGAAATTTTTAGTATAGCTCATAAAAAGTGGTCTATATTCTGTTTACTGAAATATTCTAAATGATGGGATGCATCCAAATCCTTTTCTATATAGTCATTCTTGACAAAAATTCAGTAAGACCACTTAAAATTGCAAAAATATTGCATCTGATTGCAACAGGTGTCCACAGGAGATTTTGAAAAATATCACTATACGCAAATTACAATTTCAAGAACAGAATATATTGTGGACTGATATAATCACATAACTGAACATGACATTTTTTACTCCTGAAAGAATGATTCTTGGCATAATGTAATTGTCACCATCAATGAAGCTCCTGTAATTGCTCTCTCAGTTCTTCAGTTTTGCTATGCTTTTTATGTTAATACCAGAAGCTGAGGAAATAAAATGAATGCATGGAAATGGCTGTTTTGTGAGAGGAGTTTAGCACATTATAAATATTTAGGCTATGAGAAAGTAGTAGAATAATTGTACTGTAAGAACCAAGTCTCTTAATCAGTTACTTGTAGTAACTGATTGTAATGTGATTTTAATCCTGATCTTAACCATGTTGCAAGCAATTTCATTGACCGCTTTGGTTAAAGTTTCTACACCCTTAGCAAAAAATGAAAAAAAAAGAGATTACAGGACCTTGAAATTAGATATTTTACTATGGCAGTAATAGTATATATTCCCTGGATTACACAACCGCTGTTAGATAGTCTCTCCAGTTGTCTGGTTGATTAGTAGATCATGGAACGGTTTATTGTAAGAGACTTATAGAAAGATTCTAGTTCTTAATGCGCAATTTTCTAAAAATAAAAATACAAATTAAAACATCCAAGTATGAACAGAAAATAACTTTAAAAAGTAACTTAAAATTGTCTGAAATACTAAGATTATTGGTCCATGCTTTGTATTTAAATAGTATTTAAATAGATGCCGTATTTGTCAGAGGAATTGTCTGATGGAGTGAAATGTCATGCAATCTGTTATGTTTCAAGGATATGTTTAGCACTGAATATATCACTTTTTGTTCTTGTGCTCAAGACAGAAGAAAGATTAATAATTTTTTTCTTTAAAAATTATTGTGAAAAAGAGTAATCTTTAGTCAGTAGGTCCTAGAGTGGAAAATTACTGCTTGGAAACAAGATGCTATATAAAATGCACCGTAGCTCAATAAAAGGGGTTGGTGCTCTTTACCCCTTTGCTTGTCAGCTGTGTGTCACCATCAATGAAGCTCTATGAGTTTGTCAGGATGGCAAAATGTCTTGAAGATCATATCTAAACAGTCATTGCGATGCAATGTAGTCAAATACCTGAGTTATAAACCAACCCAGCTGTGACTTTCAGTACTAAAGCAGCAGTGATATTGTTCTCTTTTTTACACAAAGGGAAATAAAAGGCAAAGTAAATGTCTGGTGTCTACTGTTCTATGCAGACATATGCTTTTTAGATGAACCTCCCAGCATGAAACTTTGAGGGAGGGAACAAAACTGATGTGCAGAAAGACAGATTGTAATAGCCTGCGATTCAGTGAAGGCATTGCTGCATTTAACTCTAAAATGGAGGACGACCTCCTAAAACAGAACTGAAGATAATTCTGTTCCACAGTTCCCCAGGTAAAGTAGGCTACGTTTAAACTAGCAAGTAATGTGGCATAGCAAGTGCTGTGTAGTAGTCTGTGTAGTGAAATTTGGCTTTTAAGATTCCTGCAGCATGTATTTGATTGGGAGGGGGTACTTTAGACTAGCTCTAGCCTGATCCTGTGAATAGATGGAAATACCTCTTTGTGGGTGGAAAGTGGAGGCTTCATGGGTCTTATCTTCCGGTTCAGTTTTGTTCAAAACCAATATAGCAGCACACTGGGACCTCCTTGCCATGTCAAATCCAGACCTGCAAAGTAGGAATGATCAGATTTGCTTCAGAGACATGTTTTTGTTCCAAGTTGAAACATTAATATAGAAGCATGTCTGTTTGTCATTTAAATACATGGGGTGAGAAGTTCAGTCCAGCAAAAAAGATGTAACTTTTCAAAGTGCACGTAGTAATAATTTGTAACTTATAGGATGTAAGGGATGCTGAAATCTTACAGGATTCAAAAACTGTCTGCAAATTCATGGGAAAATAATTTTTTTCTGTGACAATTAAATGTAAAGCAATTGTTTCTAGCTGCAAATGTTCCAGAGGAATAACTGGGAGACTTAAAAATAGAAATGCAACTTTAAATTTGTCCTCTTGCACTGTTTTCTAATTACCTGCTATTGATCACTCTCAAAACTAATAGGCAAGGTGCAGCTTCATACAAATGCCTCATGTTAGCTGACCCTGCAGGAAAGATCTTATGCAGCTTGCGGGATGTAAGCAAAAATCCAGAAATATCCAGAAAGATATTGCTCAATCATTACTTTCAATTAGTCATTTGTGATGTCCACATCCGGTGATGAGCTACAGAGCCAAATATTCTGGCTTTGAAACTCAGTAGCTTGATGAAAGGATAAGAATCATTCAGTCTGTGATCTTTAAAAGGCAACAAATGTAGCACATTTCTGTGTAGAACAGCTGTATGATAATGGAGGCAGCAGTAATCAGAATTTGTGTTTAATTCTTAAGTATTTCTTCTCCTTCTCAAGTTTCAACAGCAATGTACCTGGAGTTCTAAGTGATTAGGTATGAGGCATATTCAGTCCAGTTTAAGGGTCAGTGGGTTTTTTTTAAGAAAAAAGTCTGTAATAATAGAATCATTATTACTTCATGTAGATGGGAAGTTAGTGGAAAGTACTCTTTGGGTGTCCCAGGAAGTCGCTTGAAATCAACTATCTATAAATGAAACAATGAATAGAATAGAATAGAATAGAATAGAATAGAATAGAATAGAATAGAATAGAATAGAATGGAATAGAATACAATAGAAACACTGACAAAAAATGAGCAAATGAAATATAATATATATTTGTGTGTTGCAGTAGTGTTTTCAAACATGCAAGCAAAAAAATTATTTCAAGGTTTAATTATTTTTATGGAGACAGACAGGACATATTAACTTTTGCTATTTCAGCTGTTCCTTCCAAAATCAATTGTCATCTAGTTTTATTCAAGATGTTTGTACTTACTTTGCAGACACGGAAATGGAATACCTAGAATAGTGAGGCAGAAGTTTCTATCTTGGATGGTGCCTTAGAAGTGATATAGGCTGTGTATTTGATATTTATAGTCTTTTTGTAAAGAATCTTCTGCCTGGTTTCTGCACCTAGCATACACAGGAACTACTTAAGACACTTAAAAGAAGTTGAGTCCAACTATATCAAGAATACTGAATGATTTATCTGAAGTCCTTGTGAGCAGTTTCTCATTTGTTACAATGTAATAAAGACGTTGTTTCAGTACAAGTGGGGCTCTTTTGAAACAAAAAGGCTTACAAGCAAAGCATGGTATTTCTATATGTGAGAAATTGCATATTCTGCATGAGAAATGTAGACTCTTTACATGATTATGTTACAATTTAATACAAAATATGGAATGTTTTGTAACTTTCATGTACTGAAAGTCATAAATCAAGGCAGTTATTCTTCCAACCAAAGAATAATATTCTAAGCTCACATAATGTCCTTGTAAGGAACTGCTATAATATTATTGCTGTCTAATGCATTCTTTTATGCAAATGTAAATAACATTTCAGATAGCTAGTAAAAAGTGTTAACAATCCTTTTTTTTTTAAAAAATCCTGGGTAGGTAATATTTTTGATAAAGTGTTATTCAAATAAGTCATAAAGAACACTTTTGTTTGTGCTCTTGCAGATCTTGTCAATTATGCAGTCAAGTACTAAATGACAAGGTGAGGCTGAATGAGAACTGATCAATTTTCTGATTATACAGTTTAGGTAATCACCTCCCATTGAGTCAGTATGCCTTTTCAATCATAATGTGTGCTCTGAGAAGAACTGATACAATGCTGTTATAAGGAAGATTTCCAAAATCAGGAATTTCCTATATTACAGCATATTTAGGAAGTTTTTGAAATCTTGATTTTAAGTATTTTTAATTCCTAACAGCACTTTCATTTCATCATTTAAGAATAAAAACTCCAGTAATATGAAGAATGTGACTGATTTCAGCACTAGAAATGAAGATTATATATTACTAAGAGGGCTGAAAGAAAAATTTCTTCCTATATAACCAGCTATAATAAAATCACCTATGTGAAACAAGTAACAGCTATATTCACAGATCTTGTGAAGGAAGGGGATGCACAGGCAGATGAGATATATTGGCATAGCTCCACAGAAGTCTGTAAACACATATTTTATAGGCATATGTTTCTCTCCTGGAATTTACGTACGAAAATGTATTGCTATATTTTAATAAATTCATTTAAAACTTAATTCTTCATGACAAGAGAAGAATTTTGTTAAGTATGTTGATTCAAGATGTTTTTAACTATAGAGGCACTTACCTTTATTCTCATTGCTGTGAAGGTAGACTCTAGTAACTGACTTAAAGAAGTCTTTACCTAGAGTGGATCGTATCTTGATTCTTGAGTCAGTTTTCACAAATTATACATTAACAATCTTCCACAAACCGTTTGCTTCTGAAGTACACTGAAGATAGCAGTTTGCCCGGATTGGCATCTAAAATGTGTTTAAAAACAACAATACAGTACTAAGCACCTCAGTACCAGAAATATCTGAATCAATTAGAAGGAAATAGAAAAAAAAAGGAAAAATATGCATGGATTAAGGTGGGTAGACCATAGATACATCCTTCTAACTGCCTTCCTTTATGTAATATTTAGTTGCAGTGGCCTTTTCCTATTTATTACCAATTTCTCCTGTCCCTTCAATAACAGCATATTTAATATGATCAGTAGTCTGCTAATACAAAACATTCCAGTATCTGGCTTAAGTACAGTGTTCAGTCAATTTTCATGTTTGGTTTTTTGTTTTTTTTTTAATAAATATGGTCCCTGTTACATTTAGTGAAATGCAGACACATGGGAGAAAACTGTAAGTCAGGCTTCCTCAGTTTGCGTATTTCATTTTGCAATCAAAACAACATTTTTCTAACGTAGATTTTATCATAATTGTAGCACTACTAAACTTTAAGTCTCTCTGCAGTGGAAGAATATTTGAAATTAGTCTCCAATATTCTGTAGTTCATTTATTGTTATCCGAATATTACAGCTATTGTGATTTTTTTTTCTTCCTAACCCCCCCCTATTATTTTGAGCTTCAATTTTTCCTTCTTTTTCACTTAACCATGAATAGCTACTGGTTCTTCCATCTCATTTTCTGAATTACAGTATTTTTTTCTGTTGATGTTTACTTGGGTATTTGTTTCATTTGCCAACTACCAGCATTCCATATTATCCTCAAGCCATTGCTTCATGTAAATCCTTTGCCTCTTGGTATCTTTTTCATCTTTTTCATCTTTTTCTTCTTTTAGAACTGGGCAAATAAACATGCCAAAACAACAAACCCTCCTGCTTCATTTTGTGATTTTTCAATGGAGAATTCTATTTAAACTGTTACATCTTTCTAATGGCAACCTGCTGTGCCTCTTTGATTTCCTTTTACTTATTATTTATTTAATATAAGCATGTAGAGAATAATAGACACATTCTACTTTTTTGCTTTTTCAATGTATTTTTCTTCTCAATGATTACTGAGAATGCAATAGTCACTTTTATGACATTCATGGCTAGGCTCATTTGCCAGCTTCCATGCCTCAACAGTTTACAGAAATGCGCTATTTATTGACATCTATTATCCAGTGCTTTCAGTTAATATAAATGACCCATGGGAGAAAAGTCTCATAAGGGGATGTCATTGAGGTGATACTATGCCTGCCCTTAGTCAAATTAGGATGAGAGAAGAAACCATTCTTACTCCAGTCTATCCTTAATGGATGCCTCCCTTAATACTTGCAAAGATTGATACCTTAAAAGAAAGAAGCAGAAGCTGGACTTAAAAGCTCAGAACTTGCTCCTGTTATTTCTCTGTGGAGAAGATCAGGAAGGATTTTATTTATCCAAAGTACGAAAAATGGGAAAGAGTACTCAGAAGGCATCTTGATGGTCATTCTGTGTCTCAGCCAGGCTGTCACAGTTAAATGCATACTTAAGCTTGAAGAAATGTACTGGTAAGAAACTCTCTCTGCAGTTCCAGGTGGAAGCTTCCAGGCAGAATTTTATCCAGCCGTAAGATAGCTACAGTCATTTGGGAGTAACATTTACAAGCTGTTCTTAATGATAAGATCAGAAAACCAAGTCTGATTTGTGGTAAAAGTGCTAGGGCATGTTTACACTATCTGCTTTACTGTCAATAAAGTATGTTCAGGTTCAAAAAGTGATCTTCGGATTGCTCTGATGCAAGTGCAGGACCTTGTAGAACTTGGCCTTGTTGATCTTCATGATAATGGCATGGGCCCACCTGTCAAGCCTGTCAAGATCCCTCTGGATGGCATCCCTTCCTTCAGTTGTATCAACTGCACCACACAGCTTCGTGTCATCTGCAAACTTGCTGAGGGTGCACTCAATCCCAAATTCCATATCTCCTACAAAGGTGTTGAATAGCACTGGTCAAAGTACTGATCCTTGAGGAGCACTGGTTTCCACTTGGACAGTGAGCCATTGACTGCAACTCTTTGATTATGACTGTTCAACCAGCTCTTTATCCAGCGACTGTCGAACCGATTCTTTTCCAGTTTGGTGACCAGGATGTCATGTGGGACAGTGTCAAATGCCTTGCACAAGTCTGGGTAGATGACATCAGTTGCCTTTCCTTTATCCTCCGATGCTTTCTTTATGTTTATGAAATAAAGAAATTCTTTGTTTTACAGTCATCTTTAAATTCTTTGATTAAACTTTTATACAGTCCTTCAGTAGAGGAAGAAAGAGTATTTAAAATACAGATTTCAAATATGTTTTTCTTGCAAACAGAAAGTTGCATTTCTGTATGTGTCCCTATTGTTAGTGAGAATAAAATGCTATGTGAAAGCAAAGCTATCAAATGTTACTTTCTTTTGGCAAGTATGTGCAAACCAGTGACTTTGTCTTTAAGAAACAAAGCCATTTCTCAACTCAGCAATAAAGCTGTTCTAATTTACTTTTACTATATATTTGTCACATCACATCTGTAATTCATAGTCTTAAAATAGTGACTTGCTAGTACATGATGTATTTTTTTCAGTTGGAATGTGCTTGCAAAAAAGGTAATACTCTTAAATAAGAATACAGATTATTTTAAATCTCTCTCTTTAAATTTAGTGTTACAACATAATACAGTATTTTCCATAATTGTAGAAAACTGTCGTGTTCGATGTTTAACTTCTAGATTGCATAGTTTGGGTGTATTATTTTAGGCAATTCAAAATTGGTAGGATTTAAGGGGATTTCTATTCAACCTGTAAATACATTCTTGAAAATTCTTGAATATCTGAGGAATTGGTCAAGAGGTGTGTAAACTCCTGTGGAAAGACTCTGATAATACAGTAGTATTTTACAAACAGTAATATAAATATCAAATATTGTTCTTTATTTCAAGGTTATTCTTGTATAGGTAAGATGTTTTCATTTAGGATTTTGACTTACCCTGGCATAGAATGTGTTCACAATTAGTTTGTTGCTTTTCATTGCAAGTTAGATCTAGTTTGTGTAACCAATGATTATTAGAGGCTGCTGAACCTTTCTGTTTTACATTAATCGCCTCAGAGAAGTTGAGGACATATAAATTAGATGGTGAGCAAGTTGGGCAAACCATCCGTTTATAAATTTTAATGCAATTTTTCAATTACTGCCAGGTGAGTTTTTAGGAATTATGTTTAAAAAATCAAGTAAATAAAATTACCACTGCAGAGGTGAGCTGTAAAATTGTTATTATTGAATCATAGGTTATTTGAAACAAATCTGAAGGTCAGTTTGTTCTAAAATATTCTCCAAGGATGTTGTTTCTTAAGAATGTGTTGGAAACATTTAATAATAATTAAAATTATGCATACTTGGTGACACTGTTCTGATGATGGCTAACATGGTGAATAATGTGTACACATGGAAATGTCACGATTTTACTCTCAAATATAAAAAACTGCCATGGCATGCCCCGCAAACCTAAAAAATCTTGTCACAAGAAACAATCCCCCTGATAATTCCTTATATATAACCTGATAATACCTTTTTGCTTGAAGCAGAATAGGAATTCAGACATTGAGAAGGAGAGAAATTAATTAATAAGTTCTGAGAGTGAAGTCCTGTTAGATAACAGCTGTAACCTAAAGCACATAAACTCTGTGTGGGGTAATATATCAATCTATTCTATCATTGCTCGTGTTAATTAAATCTTGATTAAAAATAGAGTATAACAGTGATTTTTGTACATTTGGTAGCCTACTTCTGTTTTTCATTATCCTTTTGTAAGAACATGGAGAAAGTATGTACTAATCCAGTATAATAAATGCTAACTTCCAATAGCTCTTCTTTGTCTAATGTTTAATTTGCATATTAATTTCTTCAACATAAATACATTAAGCTCTGTTTCTATGTTAGACATCAAGAAATATTTGTCAGCATCATAGTCTTCTGTAGTGTTTCAATGTTTAGAATATAGATGTGCTTTAGTAAGTGTGAATGTCTTGCATGACAATTATATATGTAAAGAAAGTTTGATTCTACGATACTGTAACAACTAAAACACAATATGGTTTTAATTACTATCCTACAATGACAGCTCTGGTTATCAGAGTCAAATTTGATTCTTCCCATGAAGGATAAATACTAATGGTCTTGTAAGATAAATTTATTCGATGAATTTTGTCTGGAAATTATGCTGTTGGTGACACTTGAAAAATACTTGGACTTCACAGTGTTTTAAGTGACTATAATTTAGGACACAATTCTCTTGATAGTGCATTAGAATAAAATTTAGAAATATCTTGCTATATTTTTTGTGTAAAGATTGGGAACTATGGTACCTTGCTGTGATAGATAAAGAAGTGTGCAAAGGATTTTATATTTAAAAAGTACTTTTTGATTCATGATTTACAGAATTAAATGAGTTTTAATTTCACAAATTTTAGGAAATAGAACAGAGGCTGTCAATGAGAAGAAAAACTAATACTCCAATAGGATCTTTAATTTCCTTTTAATTGAACTACTGTAGGATGTTACAAATTGCTTGTTAATCTCTGTGGTTATCTTCAGAATATTTATGAAAAAATTTTAAATGCTTTAAACTATACATATATGCATGTGTAAGTATATATGTATCTATATAGATGCACAAATTTATTCCTTATATATGTATTTATATGTATTTATATTATATATATATCTATGTATTTGTATTACTGCAACAATTTGAATTGTGGAATTCCCTCTCTCAAAGCATTTTATCTGAAGCAGACTGCTGTGTCCTGAGAAAGTAGTATAAAATTCAAGGACATTGTAGAAGAAATCCTAGGACATTACACTTTTGTAAGAGACTTACTTTCATAGAATCATAGAATCATAGAATAGTTTGGGTTGGAAGGGACCCCAAAGATCATCGAGCTCCAACCCCCCCGCCACAGGCAGGGACACCTCCCACTACATCAGGCTGCCCAGTGCCCTGTCCAGCCTGGCCTTAAACATACTGTATCCTTACAGCCAGANTAATGTTCAGCCTCTGCAAAGATGCTGCAGGCTTTTTTATCTCACTGCCATGTCCATTGTAGGACTCAAAAGCTAGAAGCTACAGACAGAGTTAGTCAATAGATGGAGAGTCTGTAAGAACTGCAGATGAATGTAACCCCCTGACATGTGCAGGGACACCTCCCACTAGANATCCCCCTCCACCCACTCTCCTATTTAACACCAGTGGGGAAGGGCAGCAGCCACCATTTGCCCCCTCTGTGGGGCCTGAGGGATGCTCCTCCTGGTGTCTCTGCTGCAGGACGTCACTGGTGAGTTGCATTTTCCAAGGGGCCATGGTGGGAGGAGAAAGGCCGGGGGGCCTGCTGGCCCCCCAGCCTGGTTAGGCAGGGGGAGAAGTGAAGTTTATTTTCTTTCTCCCTCTCTCATTTCCTGGTGTGACATTCTCTATTTTCAAATAAATGTTCCTGTACTGAATGCTTTTTAAGATGAGCTGATTGCTCTTTTGACTCTTTGACACGGGTGGTTTTCAACAACTAGACTTTGTACAATCCAAAATCCAGCTTCTGTAAAAACTTAGTGTTTGTTTTTCTAATGTTATCTTAAATAAGTAACTTAGCATTTTTACAGTCTTTTAGTTTTAACAGGAATTACATTACTAAACTGTCCTCACAGACACATCAAACAATTGATTCATGCTGATAAAATAAGAATTGTTTGCCTTCATTGGAGCGCGGCACTTGCCCACACCTCTGATCAGGAAAAGAAGATGAAAAAACTAGCCAAAATTCTATTCATTCAAAGAGAAAAGATGAATTCCTTCCATGAGAATGAGAGTGGCATTTGGCACTGTGTGCCAGATTGTGTGTGTGCAGTTTGGCAGCTGTCTTCTGACAAACTGGACATACAATGTGGATTACTCCTGTGCAGCTCATGCACACTTGGCTTGAAGAATCCCACACCTGCAATGCCGCAGGAGTCCTGTCAAGTTAAAATCCCAGGACTTGAGGCCAGTAGCCCTTTGCCTGAATTCTCCCACCAATGAAAAGCATTCTAGTAAAATGAAAATACTTAAGCATAAGACAGGCTAAGAATGACGGTCATAAAACCAAGTATTTAACTTCTGTAATGAAATTATTTCAATCTGAGAAAAATACCGCAGTTTAATAATTACTGCGCTATGTATACCTTGATGATGGAAGTGTTATGGTAACAATATGAAAAATATGTTTAAAGACACTTTGATAGCCTTGTTTTTCATTGAGTTGTACTAAATATCTTATTTCTGTTATATTTCTGACTTTAGATTATCCATACTCATTTTGAAATAGAATAACTCCAGCTGGGAGATACCTACAATAACCATGTAGTCTAACTTAAGGCATTCAGCATGCTTCAAGTAGTTTTTGATTTTTTTGTTTCTTGTTCCTTTATTTTCATTCTTTTACTGAATAGTTTTTGAAAACTAATTTTTGTGTTAAGAATTCAGTGTTGTTTCAAAACTGGAAACCATTATTTTTGCATTGTATACAAAAGGGAAGACTGCTCAGTGTTTTCCTTAAGGACCCAGTTACATCTTTTACCAATATAATGCCATTTATTGCAATGTGATATCAGACCAATAATTACTTTGTACTTCAGAAAGAGAACAGGGGTAAATAATTAATCTGAATTTTGTAAGGATCACATAAATAGCCACACAGCATGCAGTTTTCAATTGCTTTTATTTCCTCTTCTCATCTGACTCAGTTGTTCTTAAGCCAAGTGCTGATTAACATGCTTTCCAAAAGTACAGTGGACATAATTATTACACTTTGCTAAAACAATGTGCTAAAGGATACAAGGTGACAGAAAACAGTAATAGTGGGGATGAAAAAGCATTCTGATAATGGAACATGATTTGGATTTGTTGTCATTTACTTCAGACAGTTACCTGAACAATGCAAAATGCTGCTGAGACATGTGTCAAACCCAGACACTTTAAAACAGACATTTAAAAGAACTGAAACTAATAGAGAACAGAGGAGGTAAGCCTTCTTCTGTAATGCGTTGCTCTGTATATGTGGGGCCAACTGCTTTAGTTGTGAAAATACAAGAAAATTGAGAACACTATAAAAAGAGTAATTAGTTTTTGAAAGAGACTTGGTACATTAGTAGCTAATCATTTGATCATATTATCCTTAGTAAGTAAAAGTGTATTTAATTCAGTCAATGAATTTCATAGTTATCTGAATTATGAAGTCTTCCAGTTTTCAGATGGTGCTGCACATGCTTGGAACTCGAGGACAACAGATGATCTTCTGTTGTTCTCTTTGTGAGGCCAAGGAGCCCCCAGACTTTGTAGTAGAAGGGAGTGGAAGGTCAAAGAGAATAGTTGGAGGAAAGAAGAGGAAAGAAGGAGGAGAAGGATGAAAAGAGTTGCTAATATACTTTGCACATAATTGTGATATTTTTTTCTAAATTTTAAAATTATTCAAATTTGCTGATCAAACAGGAAAAAAATTTCATTTGTAAAACCTAAGAGTTTCTACCAAAGAAATATTTTTTTGTTTTTATCCATAAACGTATTTCAGAAACAAAATAATTGCTATAACAAGTTGATTGTGTCAAAGCCATAATTGTGTCACCACTGAATAGTGGAGTAATGCATTTGTATATACTACCTTATATAACAAGTCGACTAATGAAATCTATTTTCTTTGGAAATGGAACATTAAAGTAGCAGAATTTTTAAAAACCCTGTGATTTATATTTTTACAGATAGGGAAATGCTAGAGATTTTGGAAAAAAACACTGTTGTAGTCAGATGTTTATTAGATTAGGTGGCATGGAATAAATAGATGAGAGCAAGCAAAATTTTATGTAGAATTCCCCTAATAACTGGGAAAAGAAATCCTAGAATAGTCTTACAGCTCATTTCAATTAAAATAAACTCATATATAATGGAAAATAAATTCATGTTTAAGGTTCTGATTACTTTTGCCTGTCAAAGGCGGTTATTTCAGGGTGGGCTAAAGTGTTGCCAGGAAAGCACATTTCTTTTGATGGATCTCAGACTTTATCTTATCTTTAATCAGATACCTTGCTCAGATGATGATGTTATACCGCACAATTCTCTCCATTAAATGAGTTTTAATTTTTAAGACTTTTTGCAAAAGTGGATTATCGATGTTTCTCGGGAGCTGAAAGGGTATATTTTCTGGATAAGCACTGTTTTGATGGAGTTCAGAGTTACTCCCCATTCCATTGTTTTATGTTTGTTGCTCTATTGTAAGAAACATACTGCTCTACCCAGCTTCCAATATCATGTTGTATTTATTTTCCATATTACTTGGGGTGACTTAATGTTTGAGTGTCATGGGCAAACATAAATTATTTTTCTTTTGAGTGGAGAAAAATAAAGATGAAAGCACTAATGGATAGGAAATCACAATTAAGTGGTTGCAACTTAAGCTCAGATGTGACACAGAAAGAGGAGAAAATAAACAAAAAAAAAGAAATGTGGCTATAATTTTTGTAACGTATTTTGCAATAAGCTGTCAGACATGCATGCATTTTTGATTTCCAAGTGCATTAAACTGTTTCTTTAATGGAATATTTTAGGAGAAGAATTTGAAGTAATTTGAAAGATGAGAGAATAAGATCTGTAAATAAGGATTCAGAAGACATTCCATGAATGTGAGACAGCTGGAAAGAGGGTGTGAAGATAAAATGGTAGCAAGAAATGAAAGCGGTGCTGAACCTCATGCCCTTTGCACATAGAAGAAGACAAGGTCAATGTTATAGGTTAAGGCTGAGTAATTTGGGTCACTGAATGCCAAGAACAAAGAATTTGAACTTGTCCTAACGAAGGATGTAGTTATGGATGATGTAATTGTAGCATCATACAAACTGTAGAGCTGGCCACGTTTCATGCTATAAATTACAATATTATGTTCTGAATCTGTTTACTGAGGTCACAGATGAAAGGAAACTGTACAGAGCAGCTTTAATAAGTGGGTTTTCATCTATATCAATATGAGATAAAATTGTTGATGTTGATTGACTGAAATTTCTGCCATCTTGAGATATTTTATTGCCTATTTTCTTCTCTTTGTGAGCTCATGCTGCCAACGGACATGAATCACTATTTCTAGCCTAATGTGTACAATGAATAGCTAAAAAGTAAAAGTGATCTAGTAATTTTTCTGGTTTTCTCCTTCCAGCATTTTTAGTTGGACAGTTTCTCAACACCATTTTCTCTGCTTCAATGAAAAAAACCAAGAACCACTTTTGATAACAAAAAAATTGTTACAACATATTGAGCCTTGCTAGTTAGTTTTCTGTCTTCAATATACTGATTCTTCAAGATCAGGATTTTCACCTTACAGTTCAATGTTTTGTCATGCAGTTGAGAGAATAAAATAAACAAACTGTTTGATAGCAGCTGTATAAGGCTTGTTTGCTTTCTTCATCTGCATCTAAAGCTTAGCCTAGGGAGAGCAAGTGCAAAATTAGATTTCTTTACTGCTTAGTATAGTCTACCAAGACACGCCAGTGTATTTTGTTTGTGTAATTTCTAGGTACTTTTAGAGCATTCCTAAGACACTCTGAAACAGTCATCTGTTTTACACACCTGAAAGTCTGAAAGCATTTTACCACTGGGATGCAGTGCTTGACAGTATATTGGATGCTGTTATTTTATGTCTGTGAGAGTGAGAAATGAAAATGCCAGTTTTATGACAACATGATATATTGATTTTACTCACATGAATATCATTAATGTCATATTCTGCCTTCTTGTCTTGTGCCAAGTTATGCTTTCAGCAAAAACATAATAGTGTCATTCAGAATATTTTTTATTTTAATCTTGTGTATTTCACTCGGAATGCTAATAAAATCTGTGATGAATGCTAAAGAGTGAAGTAAACTATTCAAGAGTAGATGAGTGTAACAAATTGTTTTCCACACAGTGCTAGCGTTGACACCACATGACACAATACAAATTAAAGTTTTCTTGACCGCTTCTTTCTTCTGAGAAGAAATGTAGATTTCTCAGCCCCAGAAAACTGCCCACCAATATGCCAGTCTATGTTGACCTCATTAGAATCTGGTAGAACTATAAATGTATCAAGCTGAAAAGCCAACAAGATCTGTTCACCAGGTAGCTGGGGTACTCAGAATTAGTTCTTCATGTCTCAGAAGAATATTTTCATCTTGGGGCTACTCACTCACATAAAATGGCAGCAGTACAAGGTGGCAGTTGCATCTCACTGGCATCTGTTGTCCAGCACTACCAAAGTGAAGCAGTAGAGGAAGACACTACCCATCTTGGACCTCATGACCCCAGAGGAAACAAAGTCAGGAGACCTAAGGAGTATTGAAGCAAGGGTTTAAAAATTCACTATTGAATCATCTGAGAACAAACATAATATATAAGCCAGTGCTAAATACTATAACTAGGAATATTTAAATCTTTTCCCTTTAAATCAGAAAACACCAAAGTGATATTTTTTGACATTTTGGACTGAGGTTTCATATTTTTCAATGAAATCTTTGCTATTTTCAATTTTTCATCCCTTTCTGTAGGAGCATGAAAACCAGGTTGATATACCAGACTCTCTTACATCATATGGGTTCTCCACTTCAGTGAGCTCTTGTTCAGTATTTCTTCTTCTTATAGTAATAATAATAATGGAAAAAATGCAGCCCTTGATTCAGAGTAGATAAGTTTTTACTTTCTTGCATTTTTATCTTGAATTTAATCAGTTTCTTAAGAAATAAAGTTTTACATAAGACTCTTCAGAATAGCTTCATAGAATTTTTTTGAATTCCTAATTTTAGCAGTCACTTATCTTCTAGGGCCTCATCAGCATTTTAAAACATGTAATTTTCTTCAAGTGTAACAGCAATAACTAAAGCTGTGTCAAGTTTCAGTTTGGTCCAGAGTTTGCAATATGCACAACAGCAATTGACCAAATATTGCCAGATCATTTAAACTCTGTGAAATTGCAGTCTAGTCTGATATATAATAATTTTCACTGACTAATTCTCACTAAGTTTTGATCTTCAGAGTGTTCATCCAAGAATTAGTTACTGACGTTGTTCCAGCATTTACTAGGGTCTTGCAATGCTAAGACATAATGAAGGAAGAAGGTAGCATTCAGTTAAAAAAACAAGTTTTTAAAGCATTTTGGTATATATGACATATATAGTATAATATAATATCCTTGATGCAGCTAAGTCTGCTGAAACCAATGCCTGTGCTATGCCTTTTGGTAGTTTCACTTTTTGCTGCTTTGAGAAGGTCGTCAAAGCTTCAGACTACTTACTGTTCTTGGTTGTTTTGCACTAGAGCACTTAAACAAGAACATAGGATAACTACATTGCATCTCCAGCTCATGTTTAATTTTATGTTGTGAATTAAATGTATTTATCAAACTAATTTAGACATCCATGCATGTTTTAAAAATATGCACCTAAGTTACATTTAGTTTAGTTACATTTTTTTTTTAATTTTTCAAATGTAGTATTTCAACTGGTCTTCTTGTAAGTGGAGGATTAAGTAAACAATGAAAGGAAGTAATAATCATTATTATATCCAAATGAAACTTCATCGGAAGTTCATTCTAAACCTACTGGAAAACTTCACAACACCTCAATGATAATATGGAACTGCAGGGGAACTTTAGGTGTTCTGTTGTTTCTTAGAAATTTGTCTTCTGAAAAGCACAGTTACCTTTGAATGGGACATTACAAGTGGTATGTAAATGTGTGTATGTGCACATCAGTAAGAAAATCATGCATTTAATAAATGTCTATTTGAGATGAACAGATTACCAGTTAGTAGTATTTCTGGGAATTAAAGTTTAACTTCCTGATATACCATGTTACCCTACATTTGAAAAGTCAGGGTTTGTGTTTTACCTCTTCTTTCTCTTTTTCGGAAGTGGTAATTCTGAAACTTGTTTTCTAAATTAAGTTAATAAAATGGACAGAGACTATTACAACCTCAAGGCAGTTTACCACTTGTTTACTTATCTCCTGTTACTAAGTTAGTGTCTACCCTGATGGTTGTCAGCATAGCTTCAGGTTGTTGCAGATTTCTTCTTTGTGCCATAGTACAAAGGCATGTGGGATTGAAGCTGTCCGCTGTGGAAGACTGGAATAGTCTGGAAGAGTACTAGACACCTCTGATATATCAAAGAGCAGCACTGCACTGAAGACTGTCCCTTGTGCTGTAACTCACAAATATTATTTCAGTATGTTGTTCAATATGCTTAGTACTATTTTGGAAGAGAAAGCTTGTTCTAGGAGGTAGATCTTTTTAGTCTAGTTCTCAATTTAAGTTTCAACTATATAAATCCTTCTTTCTTATTTCATTGTCCAACTGGACAACAAGAGAACTTTGGTGATTTGATGCATGTCTAAAAATCAAATCTTTGGTTACCTGTTTCTGATAGGTTTCTTTATGATCTAAGAGCAGTCCCAAGAAGATAGATCCAAGCAAAGGTTTACTATCCTGCACTTAGGCAATGCAATACCTAATTTTTTCAGAACACAGGCTGAAACCAGCTCCAATAGAGCTACAAAATCGCCTTACTTTTGTTCACATGCATGCTCTGCCTAGCCCTATAAGTTTGCATGTTGTTGCACAGATCCCTCTCTTCACAAAAAGCATGGATAGTTTGTTTCTAACACTTGCCCTATCTTAGAGCTTGGGGTAGCATCATCGTAAGTTAGGAGAGCTTGGTTTCAATCTTGGTTGATACAAATGGTTATTATAACAAGGTGAATACACTGTCTTCCAGTTCCTTGAGAGTAAAAGGAACCTTGATTTTAAAGACAGCAGTTGCAATTCCATATCAGCAGGAGCCCCCTGCAAAGAAATGCTGTAATGTAGATACTTCTCTCTCTGCCAAGTAGTTGCTGCAGTTTTCAATTTTTCTTGTTTCTGCTTAAGCAGGGATAACACAAGAACACTCAACAGTGGAAACAGTAAGTGGAGTCTTTCAAAGAGATGCTGAAAGAGCAAGAGGTCTAGAGGGACAAATGGGTTTCCTAGGGGTTTGTGAAGAAAAGGTTGTGGGAAAGATCAGGTAATTCAGATGAGTGTAGTAAATGTCATTTAGTTTTCAGTGCCAGAAGAAGGGGAAAGCTGGAGGAAGGAGAAAGAGCAATCTTGCTCTGTCTACACTCCTGACCAATTTCCTGAACTTTGCCACTGGTGTGGGGGGGAATTCAATCAGGGAAGCACAATCCTCCTCCTAGGGTCCAAAAAGCTGCAAAAGCTGAGTGCTGTGTGAACTTGAGACACAGACTGACTTTTCAGGCTGGAATTATTTACCCTATTTACTCCTATGATGTTGGATAAGAAGGCTCACCACAGATGTTGCTAACTTTGACAATTGCCTTTCTCCAGATTTCCAGCTAGATCTCATAGGGAATGATCTTCCTGAAAGTGCTTCATAGTGTCCTGTTATGCCATCTGCAGAATGAAGACTCTTAGAAGACTCTAAGAACCTTCAAACTGAGTAATCTTCTGAGGAAAGTAAAAGCAATGAGCTTTTGAAGGGATGAGAAACACTAATTTATGAGGGTACCTATAAATACTGGAGAGATGGAAGAGGAGACAGAGAGAAGGTGCTCTTGTTCTTTCTTTGGTTTTTCTTTTGGAGAGGATGATTGTTTTGTAGTATATCTGATAGGATACTGTTTAAAATTAAAATTTTCTATTTGGGAAGTATAAAAATACACATTTAAACTAGTTGCAGCTTCTTCCTTCAGTCCAGAAAAATTGCAAGACATTGTGAAAGTGGATTAAATCTACATCATATCTGAGAATGCTATGGCTGAAAACTGTTGCCTAGCTGGGGATCACCCAATTACCCTACTCTTATAGTTCCTTTCCTGGAATATATATATATGTGTATATATACATATAGGACATAGACAGTAGAGTGCTGAATCTGTTAGTGTACGAATGAGCTTTGCTTTTCAAGAGCGGCTAACAGGATAACAAGGTTGCAGGACCTTGTGCATGGATTTTTTTCTATGACCTGTGACTCCTTTCTCTGTAGGTCTCCTGTAAATGTAAAGTTTGATTAACTAAGAAATGAGTTTGCATCTTATCCAGAAGTGGTACCAAGAAATTCTTTACAGTGAGGGTGGTGAATCACTGGAACAGGTTGCCCAGAGAGGTTGTGGATGCCCCCTCTCTGGAGGTGTTCAAGACAAGGCTGGACAGGGCACTGAGCAGCCTGATGTAGTGGGAGGTGTCCCTGCCTATGGCGGGGGGGTTGGAACTCAATGATCTTTAAGGTCCCTTCCAACCCAAACTATTCTATGATTCTATGACAGTTGTAGTCAAAATATGTGCAAAGCTATCCATCGAGAAAATACCTGGCTAAGTATTCTGCTTACTGTAACAACTCTCAAATGTAAATGTTTCAAACTGCATTGGTATTTTTTTTCTAACACTACTATTCCAGTTCCTGTAGAAGAGATGGATGTTGGTGGGAGGTTTTTTTTCCCCTCCCTTCTCTTTATGGGAAGTAAAAAACTATTTCATTAGCATTATACAAATCTTAGTGCCAAATTATATCCAGCACAGATTGGATGCAGAATATATTAATTATTCTTATAGTCATTTCATTGAACTTGTACCATTTTGCTTTGACCACAGTCATTAAAATTTTGCCTTATCAAGCTGTACTCCTCTAAGAGTTTTAAAAGAGAGGAGGTGGAGTGCTTAGCTTGTGTATTTTATGCTAGCACTTTTTTCTTTATCTTACATCCTTTTATATTGTTGGAAGAAAACAAGCAACACCTTTATTTCCTAAATATCTGTCTTATTTAACCCCTTCAACCTTCATGTCAGACAAAAAGTTCAGGACTAGAACTGTGATGTGAAGCATTTTGTATCATTCTTCCTCTTCACTCTTGCTCTTTAAAGCATTCTGAAGAATTCTTTATCCCAGAGCCTGTGATCCTTATTAGTGTTAGAAGCCAGGCAGAATATTTTAATGCATCCAGGCTGACAGGTCAAGGTCACATTACTGGAGATATGATGCCTGACAGATAAATCGTTCTGAAGTTGTGTTGGAAAATAATCCATTTTACAGCTGTAGCATGTCACCACCTAGCTTTACTTATGCTCTCTTCTGTTTTAAAATTCAGCATTTCAAAAGGCCTAGTTAATTCACAAGACATTTTGCATCCAGATGAGTATTGTCCTATCCATCAACTGTTTGCTGTTTTGTTTTTCATGAAGAGCCGCTCTTTAATGTTTTAACTTACTTGGCAGATTTTGCAATCCTGAGTTCAAACCACTCTCCCTTCAAAAAGACTACACCAATGTGGTTGTTTCCATATGAAATAGAAATTACTAATGAATTAACCATGAACTGTTAAAGCTTCTTTTCTGAATTGTGTTTTTGGGAATGGAAAAGGAAAGTGTATGGAGTACTATGAAAGAAATCACTGTTGTCTTAAACCACTTCCATGGAACTTCTCCAATGATATTCACCTGCTCAGGATGGATGAGTGTAGAGAATAATGCATTTTTGAAATTAGAAGAAGAAAAAACATTCGATTTTTTTTTAATATAACTAAATTTTTTAATAGGAATTAGGGCTGGCTCTGCTCTCTCCTTAATTACAACAATAGAGTGACAGTCTCTTCAGACAAACATTTATATCCTATGCCAGCTCAGCATTTTTGTTGAATGATCTCAGCTTAATATTCAAATAACTTCAAGAAAGTCCAAAAATATGAAGATTATAGTATCCTACTGTCTTTTTTCCATTATTGAGTTAAGCCCCAATAAAAGATGGCCATTACACACAGAAAGAAAAATTCAAATGGGGATGCAAGACAGAATTATTTTCTAAAATTTAATACCAAACTCAGACTTTTGTCTAATTTGAGAAGGCTAAAATCTGAGAATTTAATTTGATTGCTATTGAATTTTCCAATAGTTGTATAGGAAATAGTATGTTCTCATTAATTTTATAATATATTGCATTGGACTATAATTTCATGGTTAGGATATTTTTTTAAACCACAGTAGTTAAATGATGACTGGCCTCACAAAACACACTAAGCAGATTTGAAACAATGATGGCTTAATCATACATAGCATTTCTATATTTGGGGATTCTGGAGGATTTGCCTCCTTTCCTCTTGTCTGTTTTCATTGTTACATAACTTTTATGGTTTGCCTTACAGACTTCAAGGTCAGATGGAGAGTAGGCAAACCCTTTCCTTGCTTCTTTGCTTTTCTAAGATTATATAAACAGAACTTCAGAAAATACAACCCCTTTTTCTCCTTCTCAGTCCAAGGAGCTGCTGGTTCAGCAGGTCAGTTCTAGGGAGACTTTTTCAGGGATGACTAATAAAGCGATGTCCTTTAAGAAAAATAGGAGAGTCTGTGTAGCAAAAGCTTATATGAATCCCTTGAGAGCTTTGCTCAAGGAAGTTTCTCAGCCTTTCTTCCCAGTATGGAAAGAGAGCAAGAGTCTTTTTGTTGCAGTATGGGCACAGGCTATAAAAGGTTAACAACTGCTCAGCTCAGAGCCTGAGGCAAATCTTATCAAGCCACCTGAAGGCTTTGGAGCTTGCTTGTATCTTCCATTGTTTTGGGAAAGAGTCCTCGATGCTCTGGGAAAGTAGAAGGAGTCAAGAATGAACAAGATAACAACAATTTGTGTACAACTTCATGTGTTGGCAGAAGAACTCTAAGATGAGGGTCTGACATTAATGCCAGAATGTAACTTGTAACCAATCAGTATGTTAGTAGCATTGATAATTAGCCATCACTGTATATAAGCTTGTCTCATGCTCTCAATAAAGGGATTCCGGCAGATCATATTGATCGTGGAGGTCAGCCCCTTCTTACACCAATTGTCGCATTACTTAATCTTTTTTTTTTAACTCACGTGGGCTCCTCAGCTGAAATCTGAGCCTTGATTGTGTTATTGCTGAAAATTCAGTTTAGAGATTTAGAATTATTTCAGTTTTCAAGAGATGTAGAAATATTTACTTGGTAAATGGTATAGTTTGTTTTTTTTTTCTGTAGACTTTAGTTTTAACACAAAATTAAAGAAGAGAATTTAGTTCTTTTTCCGAGTCCTTGAGAATCAATATTTCAACCCCAGTTCATCTACTAATGCTCTCAAAAGGTGGCAGTTTTCCAGTGCTAGAAAGTGAAAATGATGTTTATGTTTGCAGCCAAGTAGCTTTGTAGACACTAACGTTTAACACAGAGTGTACAAAAAAAGTTTATCAGGTCATACAGCTGTAGAAAACAAAAAAATACAAATAAAAAATAAACATATTAATCATAGGATTTATTTAGGTTAATGAAGTTAAAATTATTCAGTGGAAATTAGAAAATTAACAGCTGGTAGCCCAGATTTTTGGGATGTAAAGCACAATAACAAATGGACCAGACCTACATAATCATTTCTAGATAAAAGGACACAGTTAAGATAATGTGGCACAAAAAGGCTGCAAAGGTAGTTCAATTTCAGCCCATCTAAGGGCCAGAACAGACCATGTTATCTGGACCATTGCCAATCACCTAGTTTTTCAGTTATTGAAGACTTATCCAAGGTGTACTCTTCAGGAATTATGCTTTCAAAGATAGCCTTTCAAATGCCTGCATTCAATTCTGCTTCAGGATTTGCCAGGTATCTTGCACATACCAAACCAGTCAGGTGATATATTTTTTAGGTAAGAACTCATCACAACTCCGTAAATTTTTAATTCACTTTGCAGCATCAAAGTTGCATAAGAATTTACATTTCCTCTTATCAATAAAATAAAATATATTTTATTTTTCTGTTCCATCAAACCACTGTAGTATTGTGATGAATCTCATTATTTTATTATCCTTGTCAAAAATATACATGCACATTTTTAAATATTGTGTTTTGTGCTTAAGGGAAATTGTTTCTTCCTATGAGTAATCATAATATTTTTCCCTTCACTTGTGACCTTAACTAAGAACCATTGATTAATTCAGCACATGACTGATTTGAATTCATGGCTGGAATTCTGAGCACAACAGAAAATCTTTAAGGTCCCTTCCAACCCAAACTATTCTATGATTCTATGATTCTATACTGACATAGAGTAACTACGTGTTATAACTATCTATTGGGTACAAAATACATATAAGAACATGTGTGGCACCACACAACTGTACTAAGCAAAAGCCGGAAGAAATCTCTAGGTAGGCCAAGACTATGGCGCACAACAAATGATCCATGTTAACACCTGTGCTGTTAACATATGTCTGTAAGGCCCAGTAAAGAAACCATAAGGCATTTTGATCTTTACTGGACACAACTAAGACTGCGTTTAAGTGTATTATTGGCTTGCAGCTGCCACAGTTCAGCTAGGCATACTGTCTTAGCCTAATTTCAGCCTAAATTGTCACCAAGTTCAACAGAAGTCTCCTTTGGTGACACATTGAACATGTTGCTTGATGCAATGGGATCAAATGGATGTTGTGTTTATACATCACTGAGTAGTAGCTTGCCATTCAAAATGTGTCTCTCATTGTCTTGTTTCACTTGGCCACTGATGCTGAAAATAACTCAGGGTTTGCTGGGAGAAAGAAAAAAAATTAGACACCTTATATTCTAAGTGTATTTTTTTAAATCTAGTCTTTTTACCCCCCTAAAAAAACAAAGAAGGAAAAAAATTAAGTTCCCTCTTGCACCTTACTTGACTTCTATACAGTTGCTTCTTACTAGAATTACTGAAAAACAAACATTAAAAACCAACCAAGTAAACCATCCTTTGCTCCATCCACAGCTTGTCTGCCAAATACTTAGCTAAGTAGTATCTATTCAAGGTGGACAGCAGACATTTTAAAAATTATGTTTCTGTTTTTTTCATATATTCAGTGGGGTAGAGACTTCTCAAATTAAGACATGGTTTTGAAATATTCTACTTCTGGTAAAATTCAAGATGTTCAGATCATAGAATCATAGAATTATTAGAATTGGAAAGGAACTTACAGATCATCTCTTTCCAACTCCTTTGCTGTAGGCAGGGACCAATTCCACCATACCAGGTTACTCAAAGCCCCATCCAGTCTGGCCTTGAACACTTCTGGAGATGCTGCATCCCCACCTTCTCTGGGTGGGGTTGCAGTTTGTCATCACCTGCACAGTAAAGAGTTTCTTCCTAATATTTAAATGTAGCATCATCCAAAACTGTTACCTCCTGCCCTATTGCTACACTCCCTGATAAAGACTCCCTTCCCATCGTTCCTGCAAATCCCCTTTAAGTACTGAAAGGTCACTGTACAGTCTCCACAGAGCCTTCTCTTCAGGGCTGGAAAACCCCAACTCTTTCACATGAGGCAGAATGTTTTCTCATTATATTGACCATACCATTGATGTACATTTTTTACAAACATCAACTTCTTTGGCTCTTTAAATAGATATTTGTATATTTTACTGCTTTTCTGCATAACTTTTGCCAAATAGTCTTTCCAGTGGTTTCTACTGGTTATCTTTAAAAAGCAGTTTGAACCTCCCTTGGATGTTCAAGTGAGTCTCATTTGGAGAAGTGTATATGCTGTGGTTGGGTTATTCTCAACACAAAGAATACAAAGCCCTTTATTTTGATTGCCATTAGATGCTGAAATACTATCAAACGTTTATTTAGTTATTAAATATATATAGTTTTTTAAAAAAGGAATCATACATTTCTACTGCTGTTATTTTATGTTGTTTTTCAAGTGTCCATATCTGCCCTTATATTTTAGAGTCAACCACCTCTAAAAGGAATTATTCATAAACTTTTGAACATGTCTTAACACTGATTGATTTAGCCCAGTTTTCAATTCCATATTAAATGATACGTTTTTTAAGAGTTGCTGCCGAAAATTAATGAGAAGTTTCTTTAGTAATTAACCTGAACTCAGAACATTGTTGCTTTAATATCAGATGATGAGAGAACTCATCTGTCTTTAACGAAAGCAAATTATGTACTGATTCAAGGATTCTGTTCAGGGTTCTGTATTTGAATGAATTCCAAATCAGCAGTTCTATTGAGCTGCATGGAAATCGATTGTCTTTTATGTTAGATAAATGCTCATGTTCAACCACCCATTCTCCCCCATCCTTTTTCAATTTTTTCTTTCTGGCCCACAGCCATAGATGCCATCACCCAAAGCTGTTAGTCCCAAACGAGTGGCTATCAGCCACTTTCAGATTTTCACCACATATAAGTGATTGTATTAAGAGTTGGAGATGTAATGTGGAGTTATAAATGTGAGATTTGAAAGAGAAAGAAAAAAATGTCCAAATGTATAACAGAATAATTTAAATAGGGAACATGAGAGGAAGTTTAGAAGGACTTCTTTTTATTTACAAATATAGGAATGTTAATAATTGAAAAACAGATGCTTTTTTTAATGTGACATGTTAAGCATCCAGCTTTCCTTTTATCAATAGTGTGCTTTCTCATATGGGCCTGTTTAACTGCATTGGACAAAGCTTGTAACAGCCCTGTAATCTGTGTATTGAAAGGCGAGGGGTTCATTAATGTTTCAATTTATTTTATGGTTGTTTCAGAAGTCTGGCTTTCACCTAATGTCAAGAATCTTAATTTTTCAATATTTTCCAATTTTTAGAATCCTTTTGTCACTTCCAGCAGACCCACAGGTATGCAATGAAATCCTCTAAAGCATTAGCTTTGTGGCCAAGCTAAACAGGTGCAAAAAGCATCCATGAACAGTAATCCGTGGTTGGATAGTTTCCACTTTAAACAATATTGAAAGCATTCTATCAATATCATCTTTGCATTATCCTCCCTTTCTAGTTTGTCCCTGCTCCCCCTAGAAACTCTTCATCAACTTTGCCTTTGTTTTTATATGTGAAATGTGAACCTTCATTTTTATCTTTGAAGTCAGATGCTGTTCCTCAGAGCATCTAATTTCTGTTAACTGGCCTTTGCTCTGCCCAGTCCTCTTCTCTCTGCTCCATTTACTCTCTTCACTCCTAATCCTCTTTCTACTCTGCCTTCGATAGTTCCACTGCACTGTATAGGAATGGCAGCCTCCTTCCTGTGTGTCAAGCATTCTCTCTCTTTAAACTCACTTCTCTCACTTCAATTCTTACTGTGATGAGCTTGCACCATCTCTGCCTGACCAACCTGATGCTTCATTATCTCTTGGGGAACTGCAGATACCTCAGTTCTAAGTGCTTTCAAATCATGAGGAAGTGCATTAGAGATCATTAAACTGTTTTAAAATAGTGTTTTATAGGCATATAGAGAGACATAATTAAGTTCAAAGATCCATGCATGTCTTTAAGAATGGAATTAGATTTACCAGTGGGATGAGACGAGTGTTAGCCTGTGCATCAAGCACTGCCTAGTTTCGTACATACACAGATAGCACATTACCTTGGATTAGCTATCTGGCTTTTCTGTTCCTCCAGC
The DNA here is from genome assembly GCA_013400935.1 of Turnix velox. Lineage (NCBI taxonomy): Eukaryota > Metazoa > Chordata > Aves > Charadriiformes > Turnicidae > Turnix > Turnix velox. The sequence goes on from VZTY01033400.1 coordinate 94,063, forward strand.
TGATCATGTCTGATCGCCAAAAAATCAGTTCCAGCTTGACATTAAACCTGAATATGAGCACATATGTTACAGGAAATTCTACATCTCTGCTATACACACAGTAATTCTAATTGTCATTCACAGTCTTGCTAGACTTGAGGCTCCTGGTAAAGCAGTAATTTAATGTGCCAGCAGAGGCAAACCCAGAAGTTGCTCCATTTGTGGCAGTTAATATATAGTAGTGGAAAAAAATAGAACAAATAAAACATGAATTATGGATACATAATTATTCTTAATAATAATAATTTACTTGAGAGCTTTGCAAAATGCCATGCAATTAGAGTTTGAAGGACTATTAACAAGAAAAATGCCTCACAAACTGAAATTCACTCATGACACATTCTTTGTTTTTGTAGAGTGTCAGAACTCTTTGGGCAAACCTGTAATTACCTTTTTTGGGGGCCAGTGTTGTGCTGTGGTTATGTTTATTCTTTAAAATCTTTTTTCTCATATGCTGTTGATCAGAGGTCAATACCATGTGATTAATATAAACCCGAAAGATCTGAAATCAGATACAACTTTTCCAAATATTTCTGCCTCACTTAGTATTTATGTTAATTTAAATGCTTCAATGCCAACAGATTTTTCAGGCAGTTTTTATAAACTTTACAGGCCCAGGCTAGAAATTCTCACAAAATTAATGTTTATCATATGAATGGTATGAGTAAATAAAACATAAAGCATATATCATCTGAGATAACTGATGAGCTAGAAAACACTTATTATGGTCTATTGTGTACACATCTATATAGATGTGTGTGTATATATACATTGAAACTATGCACAGCTGTGTTGTGCATGTGCAAGCATTAAGTATGTGGCTGCTATTTGCCCGTTAAAGCAGAGAGGCACCAAAGGACCATAAACTTCTGTTGAAATCTAGATATAGATTGATTTTTTTTTTAAAGAATAAAATTGTCCATTTACAATTTAGTGGTTTCTTTTATCATTGCATAGAACGCTGACATGAGCAGATTACTTCGTAAATCTTTCTCTTATGTATAATTACATGGTTATTCATGTTAAACTTTGTATCAAAACTACCATGTTTATGCTGATTTTTAAATGTTACTGCTATCAGTTTTTGTGACATAAATGTGTAGATAATGGAGGAGACTACTTCAAAAATTACTCATTAAAAAAAAAAAATTTCATTTGTACTGCCAAAGTCCAGCATAAGTGCTTTGAATTAGTCAGCTGGAAATATTCACATTTTAACATTAACTAAAAAAAAATGGTAACGTGTTTTTAACACAATTTTTAACATATAAGTGTGATTTCAGTCCCTTCAGTTGAACTAGGTTGAGATTTTTTGAAAGGAATTCTGATGATTTGCATTTTGGTCTCTGGTAAGAAATAAATGCTGTGGTATTCTTTAAGGATTTTCCAGAGAGTTTACAGTCTTCATAACTTACAATCTTAATAATGCACATTCAAATGTTATTTACAACACTGTGCATTATAGGCACATTTAGGGTAGGTTTTAATATGTTGGATCATTTTTATGATTAACCTCTGAGAAACCTTCTAAGTAGGAGAATCAGAACAGAAGACCTTAAGAGTTATATTCTGTCAAGCACACAACCTATAAAACACTGCAAGGTTTTTTGTTATATTTTGATTCATTGTCATGGAAGCCACTTCAAGTGAACTAGGAAGAGGATTTTCATTTAAAACTTTGATACTAAGTAATTATGAAGGTGCCAATCCTGCTATAGTTTTCAATTCACAAAAGGCCCTCAAAGCCAGGAGGGTTCTGACAAAATTACTTTCTAGGTCATGGGTTTGGCAAAATCTCTTTCCTGTCTTCTGATAGTCAATTCCATTCATTCCCATGAATTAGATAATTATGAATTTAAAATTCCTGATTAATGTTCATGAAGCTAATGTGGGTTATGTGCTGCAGAGTCCCCTTTTGTATGAGAAATCACCATGGGAAAGTCTTCTGAAGCTTTCTCAGGAATTTTGTTATTGTACAGCTTTTTATCTTTGCCTCTTGCAAATTCAGTTGCTAGAAATCAAAAATAATTCTGTAGAGTTCACTTAAACACCTGTTTTTATCTGCATAGCTTTTCTTTTTCTGCATTATTAATGCATTTTACTGACTGTTGAGCAGAACTATTTACTCAAAGAAATAAAAGAGACCTGCTTTAGGCTTCCCTTCTCTACCACTGTTTAAAGAACTATAATGATTTCATGTACTTTCAATGCTCATGAGCAAAGTTCTCAGCTGGGTCTTTAAGTGGAGATTTTCAGAAATATCTAACATTAACGGAATTTTCCAACTGCCTTGAGTATCCATATAATGTCCATTTACAAAGTGTACTGAGATCAGGTAATGCATTTCTAGCAGAGATGTCACCAAATGTTTGCTTAATAATTACTGTATTATGGTTTCAGAGTCTGGCAGTTAAAATATTACAATGAAACCAGTATGCAAGCACAGCTAGTAACAGAGATTGAATCTAACCCATGTAGACATGAAACTGTGTTTCCTACTCAAGACTAACAACTGTATTTTGGTCGTTTGAATATTTTAAAATTCAGTAGACTGAGGGAGATGAACCCATCACTGTATAGATAGGGAAGGACTCTACATGCATGCAAAATATTTTTGTTTTAGCAATTTAACTCTATTCATATATGCCTATATGCATTAATATAGGTACGTAATCATAGAATGAACAAAGTTGGGATCATTATTGTGCATGGTGAATTCCAGGGTTGACCCAATAGTTTAACTGATGGTAGGTTTCTCAAATCAGTTTAACAACTGAAAGAAGAAAAATGTGATTGCAAAGGTATCTGACTAAGATTTTGATACAAGCATGCTAACACATTACCTAAACAAGTAGTGTTGATGTTTTGTGTACTTCCACATTGTGACACAGTTACATGGTCCAAGCTGGGTGGTTGCTTGAATTTTATCCCTGTGATCAAAAGGAGTCTTGCAGGCTTGGGAGAATACAATATCCATACATCCATACCTTTAACATGTGATTAATTTAGTTACATTCCTTGGAAACAGTGTACAAAATCTGAAGTGAATGTATTCTATGGACTTGCAAGGCTGTAAGACCGACCCTTTTACACTCATATCTGTTTATGAAAGGCCTTTACCTCCTTTGTGATTTTGGAGAAGAATCCTGAAAAGGTGTGAAAGCCTTCCTGCTGAACAAAGAAGCTGTTTCACTAGATCTTTGGTGTTTAAGAAGAGGGAAGTTGTTTGCAACAGCAGTACAAAAAAGCTATAAGTTTTCCTTCTTCAGTGCACCAGAAGTGAAAGTCAATTAATTAAACAGAAACAAGTTTTTATGGGGTCTGTAGCTAAATGCAGTTTCATGTTATTCACACTCATGAAATTTAGATTGGATGTGTTGCCTTGTGTATGTCGTTAAAATTGTTGATATTATCTCATGACATTTTTTCATTTTCTCTTATGTGGTAGAGATTTTACTATGTTGGTATCAGTGAATGTCACCTTCAGATGTCAGATACCTCACACAGATCTTAAGTTTTTTCCAGGTTCTATTCTGACATTTGAGCATGAGACTGAAACTGTAGTTAAGTTTTGATATCTAGCTGGATGAAAATAAAATTTTAATATTACCATTACTCAGCTTCATGCTACACTTACTTTGATATTAATTCATTGCAAGTGAAGAAAAAAGGATACAGGGGAAGCAAGAATGGCATCAATGCTTCTCAAATCTTAAGCTGAGAACAGAAGATAGTGTACATGCATTTGTGAGGCTTCCGGGTGCAAGAAATGCTTTCCCTTGAAATTTATTAAAAATGAAAATATTTAGAAAGAGCTGCAAATGAATATTCCAGAACAAAGTATTTAACCTGCATTTATTTGTAAGTTTGTGTGGGCCTAAACTACTTTTTTATTTGAGCAGGAAAAAGGTCTGAGAAATTTAATTTTTAATTTTATTTAGCTGTAGTCTGCTCTTGGTTTTGCTTTTAGGGACGAGGGTCTTTTTTTGAAGAAGAAGAAAATTGAGTTAGGCAAAAAAGGAGACTATAGAACTTACAGGTCTAACTCCAACTATTCCGGGTTTCACAGTGTGCATGTAAGGTCTTTATAGACAGCCAGTATGGGAATATATATTCCTGTGGTTCTGCAACTGAAACTGCCTAGTTTTATTTTTCAGAGAAAAAAAGACCAAAAAACCACCCCCAAAATTATGAAATATTTACAAGCTCTTTGGGAAAGAACACTTTTTAAATCAAAATAGCAGTCTGTGCTAGGCATTATTTTAAGGAGTGATAGCACACTTTCTAGTAGGTGGAGCATTGTATGATATATCATTTTGTGGACAAAACGGGCTAAGTAAAATATTTCCTGATACTCTCACTGCCAGCTGAGCTCATTTTGGCCTTGTAGTTTGTTGTACAAGAGCTAGTGGAATGAATTAATTGTTATGGGGTTATAATAAGAATGGTGTGAAAAATCAAGTTATTCTCCTTATTGGGGTGATTCAGCATGGCTTTTTAAGACGGTAGCATCTTTTATTCTTTCATTATCTCTACAGTTATTCAGTATACATGTATGTATATTCTGAGTTTATTTATAGCTGCTTGTGTATGTGAAGTCTTTGTTTTCCAGTAAACGGCTGTCACAAAGCTCTTAGTTGAACAATGTTGAAGAAACACTGTAGACTTGAGGATTTACTGCTTGATTTGAAGCTCCAGCTGTGCTGGAAGATGCCAGCTTTTCCCGATCTAATTTTGATGATAAAGCAGGAGGCAGAGGTGGGTTGTACTCAGGTCCTTCCATGTGAGGAACAACTGGGATCTCTTGTGCTTTCTCATTAGAAATTCCACAAAAGCCATTTTAATATAACAGAACACATCCCTTCAGTTGTGGTACACCTACTCCTATCAGGCCCTCCTGCAGTGATTTAAAACACTGTATGTTCATACATGCTCGTCCTGAAATTTGTCCAAATTATCCAAGATTAAAAATGGGAATTAAAAGCAACCAGCTTCTGTTAGGAATTCTCCAAATTTGAAGAGGAATAAGGATAAAGGAATCCAGTACTTGACATTCTCATTGATATTTGCATCCCTGTATAGTCCAGGTTGTCATCACATAAGTCCCTAACACAGCAAAGGAACGACCATAGGTGTTTACATAAGCCAAGTCATTCATCAAAGCCAGATAACAGAACCAGCAAATGAATAATATTCTGCTGTACACCTCACAGGAAACTGATGCTGTAGTGGGGGTCCATTTAACTCCATTCATTTTGTTGTTCTGTGTGCAGAATCACTTTATTCTGTAGTGTCTGCATCATAAAACTTTAATTTGATGTAAACAATACTTTAATGTTCCACTCATTACCTGGACATGCAGTGGAAACACTAAATTTCCAGAAGCTAGCAGCAACAGTGGGGGAGGCTTTTTAATGAGACACAATTTAAGCTTGACTATTTTGAGTACATTGATTAAATAATTTCTTCTTCTCCTTCTAGACTGACACTGAGGTTTTTAGGAGTGAACTGTTGGGATTATTTCATAATTACTAGCCACAACTTCAAGTGTTTTAAATTACTTCAGTGAAAGAAAAAAAAGATAACATGGTTCATCCTTTGGCCTCTTTTCAGTTGCACTGCATTTTATTTTGTCTCAGATATTATATTGTTCATTTGCTTCTTGAAATAGCTTTATAATTATGTGATAATACTATCAGTATTAACAATGTTCTGGTTTTTTAATTACTAATTGATCATTCTTCTTGCCTTACACAAGACACTTTGCTGTTTAGTTATTGTGCATATATTGTATAGTATCAGTACAGAAGTTTCATTGTTCTTAATGGCAATAGGAAGTACAGGGATTTTAATCCTTAAATACATTTTTAATAATGATTGCATTTAAATATGTCCTACAGAAAGAGACAGAATAGCAAACAACACTATCCCCTCAAAAATAAATCAGAAAAATTACTTTTCCTTTTCAGACTCTCTTTGTTCACATCCTGTGATGTCTCTTTCTCTTAATTCTGCTTTTCTGAGGATGAAGAAATTGAAACAGAGAGGAAAGTGACTTCTTGAAGCTCACAAAATGGGTCAATTGCAAAATCAAGATATGAAACTCAGAAGCCTGCTTCTTAGTCCTGACCCTTAAGTATTAAACCACAAATAAAACATAGCAATGGGTTTGATATCTTTTGTTTAGATCTCTTTATCAAGAAGAAGGGCTGTGACCTCTCAGGAGAACACAGTGCTGAACATCTGTTCCCTGCAAAGGAAAGGCAACTTCCAATTCATGCCAAAATCCTAAAGGTATGGTTCAGTCAGGTATTGTTCAAAATCTTTCAAAATATAGTGTCTCATAAATACACCTTAATTTTTTCTTTCTCTGACCACATATTATTCTAGAAGCACAAAACAGTCCTAAACAATAGCCCAGCATAGAAACAGCTGTTACTCAGGTAGGCCAATCTTTTATCCACAATATGTAAAAAAACAAATGAAGCCTGGAGTTCAATACTGGGTTGTTGTTGTTTGTTTGTTTGTTTGTTTGTTTTGTTTGAACCCTGTGTCACTTTACTGTTATCATGACTATCAAAATGTGCAGTGCATTTCCTGCCAAAGTGCCAAAGAAGAAGTCAGCCACCAGCCAGAGGGCACAGAAGAATGTCCTCAGATTCACGCTCTGCTGTTTGTGGCTAAGCAGCAATCCCACCCTGTTTGCAATGCTGACATCTAGTGACTCCCGCTCGGATTTGTCTTTCTTTACCAACGTTAGATTTTTGCAGTATTGTACCCACTCACAAAGATATCAAGTGAACTGGCAAATCTGTCCTGCTGGCTTCCCAAAAGTCACTGGAAGAGGCAGGAAATTACATCTCCATAACAATCGCCAGCCTAAAGAAGAACATATTTAATCCAATTGAATGCAATCTTCTAGCCTTGGGAATTGAGGTGTATTTAACAATTTCAATGAAACGAGCAGAACAAAAATTCGAGTGTTTTGCATATTTCCAAATTCTTTTAATTAGAGTGATAGTATAAAGACAGCATATGTCTATAGGCATTATGAAGAAAAACTTGAAAATATTTCATTTAAAATGTTCCAAAACCATCCCATATTTAGAGATCTGGGCTGCAGAACCACACTATTTGAGGGTTGTTTTTTTTTTCCCCCATTGGTATGTTTTTATATGATGCAACATATATAAATATATATGCAGATATATTTATAATCTCCACAGTTCCTTTTTCTTTCTTCATTTGTACAGTTTTGCTTTGTATATTTACATACTGATTAGCATCCACTTACCTTTCCATGTCATAATAGTATGCAGTAAATTAAGATCAGAAAGGACTTGTAACATGAACTTCTTCCCGATTTTTAATCAGGATCACTGTAATACCTAAATGTAAGCTATGGCTATTTACATTAGATGAAACCAGGTTTTCTCTGGCTGTTATAACCCACTGCTTTTCCATTCATATTCTGATGATCTAATATTGCTTCTAGGTACATTGAAGTTCACAAATGCTCAATGTACCTTGACATCTTCAAAGGACTACTCCTGTTTCTTTGACCTGAGACATTGTGTCACTCAACTCTGTGTATCACTGAATGTCACTACGTGTCATTCAGTGGCATTAGCATAATGTGCACTGATAGGCTATTATGTCAGTCTCTGACAATATTAAGAGCTTTTCTGCAGCATGCATGAATTTGAAGTGATGCGTCTGAGCACTGTTGTTCATGTTTCTGTAAAGCCACAATTAGGCTGTGTTTTAATTAAAGCTTAATTAAGGAAAAGGCTGTAAATCAGCCTAAGTTTTCCTTATAATTCATATCTAATTGCTTTTTTATAATTTAGACTACCTGAACTTGTTCAGTACCAAAGAAATTTGTTAGGCTTCCTGTCATATAAAAAATCCACAGATCTTTCATGTCTGAGTGGAATTTTGGAGGAAAGAAGAGAATGTGAATGTCTTTTAATGTATACTAAAGAGTGGTTTGTCATACCTGTTTCTTTGGCCTTTTGAAATCTCTAAAGATGAACTTGAAGTGACATACAAAAATAGAGCTACCAGCCATTGTTCTTTGGAAGTTACATTTTGCTTACCGTCTGTCAGAGAAAGAACTTGGTGAAGAAGTCAGAGATTATTTGTTTTTGTATTTATTTTAAGAAAAAAATGAAAAAAGAATAATACAGGGCATTATATTAGTTGATATGATCATAGTTTTTTGTGTCACTTTCCAGGAAAATAATTTCACCACAGCTTTTGTTTTCATTTTCAGAACTTAAATTTTATACTGGCACATGCAAATACAAACTTCGATATATTTGCTATTATTGTTAGCAGACGTGTTCCCTCCATCAGCCATATGAGTGGATGGTTAATGTAGCTAATTAAAACTCATTGTTAACATCTCAAAGAGAGGATGTAATATATATATATATATATTACTGTGGTCTATCTAAAGAATAATTTTAAACTTTAAACATTCACTAAATTCAATATATATGGACAATCAATTAGCAGCTGGGGAGGCAAAGTAAGATGAGTAATTAGTTTCTATTGAGTTATTTTCTTAATTAAAGTAATTTTTACTGTGGCTTTTAAAAGCTAAAAATATAACTACTTTTTAAAGTTACTGTAATTTCACTGCATTTTCACATCCATTCACCATATTTTTTGAAAAATCTGTGATACTCATAAGGGTAATCACATGAAAATTTACTGAATTATAAAAATTAAATTCAATGAAAAGTAAGCTAAGTTGGGCCATAGATTATTTGCTTTTACAGTTGTATTATTCTGCACTCAATTTTAATGGACACTTGAAGAGTAATTTTATTACAGCTGGAGTCAATAAGAATTGTGGAAGCTCAATTTAATATGAAAGTTGAAACAAGCTGCTAAGATAGTTACCAAATATATATAGATATAAAAACATAAACACAGTGTTTGAGTGTATTAAATTATTTTCCCTAAATTAAAAAAAAAAGGTCAAAAACCTTGAACAATGTTGGAAATAAGCATGTGATTGGGATGCATGCGATTTGAAAATGTTGTACTTAAAGTGCTTTGAGGAGAAATGTGAAAGTTTGCCCCAGGAAACATGAGAAAAGTCAGTAGTCTGTGCTGGCAAAGTGTACAATCCCCACATCTGCTGCAAAAGATGGACCACCAAGTCCAGGCTTCTCACAAGCAGCCAGCAACTGGAGGAGGGAATAGTGTAGAGGTGCCAGGATGGTGGTGATATGGTAATGAAACAGCTTGTGATGCTGCGGCACGCCATGTGCTCCTAGTCCAGACATTAGCAGAAAAGCCCAGGTTATTGAAGTATGGACAGGGAAGTAAAGAACAACAGACACTCCATTTTGACCTAGAAACACAGATTTAGAGTGGGGCAGTTGTGGGGATCTGTTCTCCAAGACAGAGTGTGCCCTGTGAAGCCAGTCCCATGAAGGTGCATTGGGAGAAGCTGTGACATATTGTTTTGCTTACTACCAATCAAGTAACAGATATAATTCAATTTTAAGAACTGACCACTGTAAAGGATATTTGATACCTTCAGCTTACTGTTTTTACTTGGATCCAATGATGTCTAATATGTTACAATTCTCTTATAGTTCTCTTTTGTTAAACAAAATGGGAGAAGTACTTCTAAGTTATACATTTACACTGAACAAAAACGAAGTCAGCATTTTGAATTGCCAATTTACAAGTTTGTTGTTGGAATTGCTAATATCATGCTAATTATATTTAAATTGTAAAAAATACTTAAATAAATGTTCCCCCCATGGGAAGTTCTAGGTAATAATTAAGCAAAATTTCTTCATCTTAAAATCCCAAATTAACTTTTTAATGGTTTTCCTCTGTCTTTGGTTTAAAACCCTTCGGTTTTCTCTAAAAGACACTTTAGAGGATTGTGCTGTGGAGCTGCTAATTTGTTATATGGGTGCTTGAGTGTAAGAAAGATCGTATAGTTTCAGCTTACCATTTCCCCTGTTTGTATTCTACGCAACAGTGCTCTGAGTTATTTTTGTGTTACATTATCATTCATATGGAGCTTCTATTTGACTATTTCTTTTACAAGGCCTGTATTTTATAATTTGATTATTGCCCCTACATTTGTGAAGCAGTTGACAAAAGAAAATAAATTTTTAAAAAATTTAATCTAATCTTCAATTTGAGAATACTACTTGTCAAGATTTGAAGCATTTGGATAACTAGATTAAACAAGTTCAAAGGATATTAATGGGATTACACACAATTTTTTCCTAAGTGGGCAAAATGCTCCTATTTTTCCACGTAAGATGAAAAGTTTGAAAGTTTTTTTTTTAACTTTGCAGCTTGTGATGAAGATGCATGATTTGCATTGTGGTGATGGGGGTCCCTATTTTGTCATCATAATTCAATTAAAATTACTCTATGAAGACCTCTTAAAACTTCCAGATATTCTTTGGCTGTCCTTTGTCTTGAGAGCTTACATCATCATATACTAATGGGTATAGCAGGATCCTCTTGCCACTGAGGTTCCATTTGCATGATAGAATGCAAGTGATTTTCAGTGACAGTCCTCCAAAACCATTATAACCTTAGTGTGACAAAATGTGTTTTTTCAGTCCAGGAAACAACTGCTCCTGTCAGCTGCCCTGTATGACACCATTGGTGTATATATATAGCACTTCAGAGATCAGTTCTGTTTGTTTTGTACAGCGGAATCGTGATATTAAAAATAGCAGATATAGGGAATTTTTATCTGTGACCCTAACTTTGGAAATCTCCACCTGGGTAAATTCACCACAGCAACATTTGGCTAGCTTAATATAACTTACTATAAAGCAGTGCTCTTAAATTTTAATTATTATTAGTTTTACCATGATTATTCCAGGTGAAATCCTAGAGCAATTGTTTAGAGTGTTTATTATAGCTCTTTTTCTGGCTAAGAGCTCAGTTAGTCAATTTGCAAGATAATCAAAAGATTGAGACTAAAACTATAGCTCAGAAATACTGCTTAATCACCAAAAAAATATTAATTATATTCAATACAGAATGTGTGATATTATATAGAATCTATCTATGAAGTGTATGTTTTATTAACATTGTATTTGCAGAAAAGTGTAGAAAGAAATATGAACCATATTTGCAGTTCTTTATCTTTGTATCTTTATGTGTCTATTATTTTTCTTATATTTAGAACTAATTAAGTCTTGCTACTGAAGTTGCAAAACTAAAAAAAGGCTAAATGTAAATGTTCTTGGCCAGTGGAACCCTTCTGTCAGTTTTCAAATTATTAAGATTAACAGAAGCTGTTATCTTGGAAACTTGATTGTTCCCTTGCACTGATGTAAGTTGAAATGGAGCCCAGGGGGAAACAAAAGTCACAGAGTAAAGCTTTATAATCATTGTGTGAAAATGCAGACAATACAGAAGACTCATTACTACAGATAAAACAGAATCAATTCCTAGAGGACTTTTTATAATAGTTTGTGCAATTGTGTTAGAAAGTCAGTCTGTATAACAAGATGTTGTGACTTTTATGTTAATGAAGGACATTAAGGAGATTCTAATTATGGTAGCATGTCTGAAAAATTAATCCAAGTTTTAAAAATCTGAGGTATTTGAAGTAAGAGTGACTGTAGCCTCTAGTAATTCAGACAAAATGATTACTAAATTTCTTCAGTTAAAAAATGTTATGAATGCATGTCATTATTGAGCCTGTGAAGTACCTAAAGTGTTCAGGAAGACTTGTTAACTCTATGCAAGTACATAAATTGTTTTACCAAATGGATTCTCCAGTGTGGCAATTATAAGCTCAGTGCTCTTGCACACTTTATCATCAAGCCACAAAATTTTTGCAAAGAATGGTTCACTTTAAGCACATGACAAAATTATAATAATTGTTCAGTTCAAGTTTTAATGTTTTAATATACTATTTGGATAGTGGGGTTCTATGGGGAAAGGTATGTCATAACCAAAAATCATTTAACCTGTTATTTCTAGTCCCAGCAAAACTATGTCAGACTTCCCAAATGCTTTTTTATTTTTTATTTAATTTCCCTGGATTTTTCTCTGTCTTGAAGATACAGAAAACTTTTTTTGCTTAATTTTTAAGGGCTATTCTGTAGATTTATTTCAATTCTACACCAACAGTACTAACACAATGCTGCACCTGAATATGAACCAGCAGCGTTACCCAGGTTGCCAAGGAACAGTGTGGTCAGCAGGAAGTAATTTTCCCCCTGGATTTGTCTATGGTGAGGCAATACTATATTCAGTTGCAGGGCAACAAAGCTGGTGAGGGGTCTGGGAACAATTGTTATGAGTAGCTGCATTTTTTAAGTCTAGAGAAAAGGAGACTAAGGGAAGACCTTCTTGCTCTACAAGTACTGAAAGGAAGTTTAGAGAGGCTTTCCCCAATAACAGGACAAGAGGAAATGTCCTCAAGTTGCACTAGAGGTGGTTTTACATTGACATTAGGAAAAACAGCTTGCTTAAAGAGTTGTTAAGCATTGGAACAGGCTTCCCAGAGAAGTGGTTGAGTTGCTGTCCTTGGAAGTATTTAAAAAATGTGTACATCTGGTGCTGAGGGTCACAGTTTCATGTCAGTACTAGGTTTGTGGTAGTATTATGATTACATCTTAATCTCCTGAGTGATTTATCAAAACACTTGATACTAAATCAGTCCTGATATTTTGTATATTCCAGCTAAGCAAGTTATCATGTTCTATGCTTAATTCCCCAATTAACTATAGCTTCTTCAGGGTAAAAGGCCTCTACCTATAACACAGCTGCTTATGGCAAATTGCAAATTTCCTAATTAGCTAGGCCTCTCATGAGCCTAATTTTCCTTTCTTGTATATTTGCAAAGTTAAATATTAAGTAGGGACAATAGGAGCATTTCAGCTGTTTGACGTTTGTTTTGTAGAACACACTGCAATTAGATTTTCTCATTGCGTCAATATACAATGGATAAAGAAGGATCAAAATAGTTTAATCATTGTGTTGGATATGTTGTTTAACTTTTGGAATTTTAACTTTTTACATTTTAACTTTTTTAGAAATTTAAGTCTAATTACAAATTTCTCAGAGTTCTGAAAGGACTATTTGGCCTCACTGTCTCTGCTCAGCCTCACCAAGGGCCTCCCCTTAGCTCAGCCTACTGTACCAAGACTCTCATTTCAGCTCAGATTGTATGTCCTGCCCAAGCTATGTTTTAGGTGTGCTAGTCTCCAGCCCTCTCTCTGACTCATTTCCCACAGCTCAGGACTTGAGCTGTTGGAGGTCAGTCTGCTGAATGGGCTTTTTGGACATGACATAAGTGGCAGCTTGTCTCTAGCCCTGCTTCTGGCTACGTCTCACTGATGGACTTGGGAGCCATGCAGTAGCTCTATCTATGGCCTCAGCTCCTTTGGTTCCTGGCTGGTCTGCCTGGGCCTGGTTCTGTACTCGCTATATCTGGGATGTTGGGGGACCTAACAGACCAGTCCTCAGGTGCTGCTAATAGCATTTAGTCCCTGCAGGACTTCCCCTCACAGTCGCTACCAATTCTGGGATCTTGTCTCTCAACTTGTAGCTGGACTTGCTGCTGCCTAAAGTAACTCCTGCATTATATTATATTATATTCTTGTTGATTCTATTGGGGCTTCAAGGTTATATCTTTAGTCTTGCCACAATGCTTAGCAGAACATGATTTCTGATGGCTAAACCACCTGGCCTTTATAGTATGTTTTAACTAGTTAAAACATAGTGATGAAAATAGGTCTCTGTTAAATCTTCAAGACTATTAGTATATAACCAGGAGGTTGTGAATCATGGAAACTGGCTCAGAAGTCTGTTCACTTTGTAATTGGGAGGGATACAAACAAAGTCTTTCAATTCCACTCAAATTGAAAAGTTTTGAGGAGGAAATGAAATGTATGAGGTTTTTTAGATAATAATCATATTCTGACATACCTCTGAACAAACTCTCTTAGCTGCCCACTTTAGTTGCATCTTTGGATATATACAAAAAACCCAAACAGATCCAACAACCCCTATTAGTCTTATGTCTGTAGGTGAGACATGAAGTAGCTGTTGACCCTTAGTTACAGCACCAAAACAAAAAAAACACAAGCAGGCAAGAGAAGAAAGGCTCATTCACTCAATGGAACAGGCCAGGTTTGCAGAAATGCTGGTGTTTTCTGGCTGTGCTGGCTGCCATATAAAGGTACAAGCTGACCTTGAAAGAGTGATGGATAAGTTTGTGAAGCAGAAGTTCAGGACTGATTCTTTCTTGCATTACTTAGGTCATGAAGTTTTCTTATAAGAAGAATTAATGTTTATCAGAACATTTTGCAACAGTATAGTGATATGGCAAGACAGTATAGGGAAGTTCCCTCATTGCCAGGGGCCTAAAGTGCCCTGTGGAATGCCCAAGGATAATCCATCCATAGTGCTAAAGACTGTAATCACAGCCCTCTGGAATCACACTCAGAACCCACAACATGAATATGAACAGAGAGCTGCCAGAGGCTGTCCTGTTCTGTCTAGTAAAGCAGTCTGTGTGTCCAGCCTTTGTCTCTCTGTGAGTGATGTATTTTCCACAAACTCCCTCAATCATTTTATGATTCCCATACACTCAGTTTCTATAAAGTGCTATAGAATTATTTATGTCAACTTTTAGGGAGATCTGTTTTGTGCCAGTATTGTATACACTAATGTTTTCCAGCATTTTCCACATGCAATTCTTTCTTGCAAGAATATAACTTTACAAAACACAATTAAATTATTTTGTGAAAAAAAAAAAAAAATCTGCAGTCTTCTAAGACTGGGTATTTTTGTCCCTTTAACATATAAATGTACCCTATTGCCACTAGCATCTTGCTGAAGGTCACCAATGCTGCAGTGATCTTTTTGAAAAGCAAGAGCTGTAATGTCAACCAGTCATGTATTTCTTCTAGCTGTTAAACAAAGCAGGCTCACTGACATATTTTTGGCTGTCATTTTTTTCCCTTGGAAGTACTCTACTCTGAAGAACATCCTTTATACCAAAATAAAAAAAATCAAGGAGCCTTCTGTCTTTCTTGCTACCAGTCTAAAACTGCATAACCGCATTAGTTGGTTTATGGCTTAAATAAAATTTATTTGAATCTGTGTATTTTTACTTAAAACAAGATTTTATTTTATTTTAATGCTAGATTCATGTTCTGCTAAGGCTAGTTGAAAGCAATCTACTGTAATAAAACTATATAACAAACAATAATACCTTTTCCTTTGGTAACATTATTCAAATAAAATTTAACGTAATCTAGATTACATAAGAGTCTAGAAAGCTGCTTAGAGTGAAGATTTCTTCAAGGAGTTTTTGCATGCTGAATCTAGTTCTGCTGTGATTTAAAATGAATTAGTGCGTATGCAGACAGAAAATTAAACTTTACTGAAAGATGTAAAATTAATTTTCTTGTTATGCTACTGGAACTCTTTAATTTCATTCAGTGAAGCATGGATAGAAAATAATGGACAGTATTTAAAAGCCCAAAGAGTTTTCTTCATCAATAACTTTGCATTTCTGATTTTCACTTCAGCTTGCACTGTGATGTTTTAATGATGGCAGCAAATGAAAACTATTTTAACATATTTGCTCTATTTACTGTTTGATCCTACAATATGCTTAATGTGTCTGTGTTTTTTTTGAACTGTTCTTTTTGTACACTCAAAGCTTATTGCTAAAAGGTACCAGTTTCCATCATGATGTTTACTAGCTGCCAGTTTGCCAGTTTGAATAGTCACAACAGATGCAATAGTGGATGACAGAAAGGATTTCCTGATGGCTTGTGCTATCAGGAAGGCAATTGTTACATTCAAATCCTGAAGGCCTTGTGCACAAGCAGTAATGCTTACTTCTATTAAATAATTGCTAGAATTCTTATTTTTCTTATGGTTTAATTCTGAGATATTTACCATTCAGTTCTACAAGTGAAATGTGTGTATTTTCAGTGTCCTTCGTATAAGATAGAGAGCTAATCACTGAAATCCATCATTAGTTTCATGGTAGTTCTTTAAAAATGCAGCAGTTACGAGGAATCAAAGCAGAATAATATTACATTTGATGCTGAAACCAAGTATAATTAGTATTTCAAACAAGAATAAAAGTAATGCACATTATAAAGTTTAAGGATTCAAGTGTAAAATATGCAGTCTAAAGACTAGGATAGTAATTTCTTAAGTGCTGTGATCTAATTACAGGTATGGTATAGTTATTAAACAGAAATTCAAAGGGTTGAGAAAGTCAAGAGGCTGAAAGAAACACAAATCTCTCTTTTCACTGGCAAGGGCAACTCTTGAACATACAGACTGTTAGTCTTTGAGCAGAGCTCTGCACTGTGGTTTATTGTCATGAAATATTCCCATCTGGTGAAATATTGCTTTTCTGAGAGGTCACAGGGGACATTTTATTAAATTAAGTGACATTTAAATACCTATCTGTACAGTTTACATTGTGAGGTATTTTGTAAGCTAAAAGATAAACTACTTTGCAAATTTGTTTTCTGGCAGAGTATCTTTAACTTAAGTTAAACAGAAGAGAAATAGGCTCTCTGTGGTGAAAGAGAATTCAAGCAGAATATTAGAAAATTTCTCTCTCAAGCCATCTCTCCTCCTCATCCTCTCCCTTTGCTTACTCTCTTTTATCAGGGGGAAAGAAAACTACTTAAAAATCATTATTCACTAACACATGAATAAGAGCCAGTTCTGACACTGCTGAATGCTGTCGGCTCTCCCAGAGGATGACATCTTCCAGTGGTTCAGACAGCAATGACTTCATAGAAATTTGCTCTTGCTTGCGTGCTTCTTATTAACTTCTCAAGTATTGCATAGGACCTTGTTACAATGCTCAAAAAGTTTTGAAAAATTGCTTAGAAGTCTTATCTATAAATCTGCAATATATCCAGAAATTGGAATGTATCTAAGAACTTAATGTTCTAATTAAAACCTACCGAACTAAAGAAAATACCATATTAACTTTGACATAGGCCAAAAAATAGAGACTGCAGCAGATTTTAAACACCATTTCACTGCCAACTGTGGCATCTTTTTTATCGGAATAGGACTGAAGAGCACACAACTGTGCACTGGACTCAGATCCATGCCAGGAAAGGGTGAAGATGCCTAATAAGAGGATGTAGTTGCACATTAAGTGATTAATTTTCAATATAAAATTCTTGCCCAATTGCAGCCTGAACCCAACAAACAAAATTTAAGTTTTCTTGTCTGACCTGGAAATTTATCATAACAGCTTTGGTTTAGATTAATCCATGTAATCCGGTCTGATCTTTTTATACATTGTGATGCCATCTTCCTAAAGAACCAGTTATTCTCTTTAGGCCCAATGGCAGTGAGTCATTTACTTGTGAAAGCCTTCAGAGGATGATCATCTCTACCTGAATTTAGATCTACAGGAATTCTCACTTGTTTTTTCAGTTACTTACTTTTCACTATAACATGTATCCAACTCCCCTCATTTTGCAGAATGATTCTTTATCACTATACAGCCAGGAATGTGCTGTCTGTGGGTCTACAGCATTTTTGTAGATGAAATGGCTATTGTTTATGGAACTGAACAGTCATGGTTGCAATGAGCTCTGTGAGCTGGGAAACTGATTTTTATCCAAACTTTTTAGCACCAAATCTCTTTTCATATAAAGATATATGGGAGGAACTCCTCAAGCTGTGAATGCAAACCTGCTAGATGGGGTGCTACTACCCTCAGGGTTATTGCAGAAAAGATGGGCATTAATTTTCTGGCTAATTCTGTGTAATACTTATGAGGAGTGGAGATTTCTGGGTTCCTGTGTTGAGAAGAGCTGATGAATTTTACATGAAACATGAGCTATATAACGTAGGCAGGAAAGGATGGAAGCCAGAATCCCTACAGCTAGCTGGCTTGCTCCAGTGGTTACTGGCATATAAAAGCATGCTTCTTTGGATCCAATCTGAGCAGTTGTACAGTTTTTAATAATATTTCTGCCCAGTTGAGAACTTTTTGGAAGGGGTTTTCACCTAAGAAATAGTGAAAATGGGATTAAAATACCAAAGACGATAAAAACAATTCTCACACCAAGATCATTGAGTTTTTGAGTACAACCCTAGGCTCTAGAGAAACAGTTTTTCCTGCATTAAAGATTATATATTTTACAGGAAATTTTGACATCAAATTTAGTTACTTTAGTAGAAAGGATATCCTTTTTGAGAGATTCATATGTACCCATTCTTTTCACTGCACATTACAGGGATGCTATGCTATGAGGTTTTGAGCTGTGAATCCTTAGTAGAAAGCTCTACCATTCTGCAGGAAGTTATTTAAACTATCATCATCCTTTCCCAGGCAGTTCACATTCTGCAATGTTTTCTGTCATTTTCAGGTCTGAGGCATGTGCAGTGTGTAAAAGCCTTAAATGCCTAATGCAACTGAAGTTTGCCTTAGGGGTCAGATACTCAAAATCAAGTCCTGCAAAGCTAAGCAATTGGTTCTGATGTCTCTACTGTGTGTCCCAGTACCTAAAGATTCTCAACCAGAATGATTTTGAAAAAAATACTATTTGTAAAAAATATTGCCACTAGTAACTTATCAGCACCTGAGGGGGTCCTACAAAAAGGCAGGGGAAGGACTTTTTAATAGGATGTCGGATGGGAGAACCAGAAACAATGGATGTAAATTGGAAGGGGGTGGATTTAGACTCGACATAAGAAAGAAACTCTTTACAGTGAGGGCAGAGAAACACTGGAAGAGGTTGCCCAGAGAGGCTGTGGATCCCCCCTCTCTGGAGATGTTCAAGACCAGGCTGGACAAGGCACTGAGCAGCCTGATGTAGTGGGAGGTGTCCCTGCCTATGGCAGGGGGGGTTGGAACTCGATGATCTTTGGGGTCCCTTCCAACCAAAACTATTCTATGATTCTATGATTTACTTATTACACTTGTGTTGGAGAAGGCTTTGTGTGTGTACATATATATATTAAAGTAACAAACCCAGTCCAAGCTAACTTAGACTGTTTAGGTGAGTTTACATTGCACCTAAAAATTCCCTAGGACTCTTTGCTTCTTTTTTGCTTTTAGAAATGTTTAGATGTGAATGACTCACTAAATTAAAGGCACTGAAAGACTGTGTCTACATTGGCAAGTGTCAAGTTCCAGGAGGAACAGACCAGTGGGCAGAGTTGGCTGAGTCCTGCAACTCTGTGTTGTACAGGATCAGGGACGTTGCTTCAGGTTAGGTTCCTGGGCGAAATGCTTCCACTAAATATGACGTGAAGTTCACTGAAGACAAAAAATGTTAGGTGTACTCTGGATGACTCAGTGATGGTGTAGCTAATGGGCTAGTTTTTAACCTCAAGCTCCCTTGAAGCACTGAGAATATTTGGTTCACATATATCAAAACTGCTTGGAGATCCAAACCTGCACATGGTAAGTGGAGACTATAGCAGGGTCCCAGCAAAATCATGTAATTTCTGACCCAGTTTGGTAATAGAGCAGCTTGGCAGGATCACATTCCTCGCTTTTAAATTGCTTTTAAATCTT
The DNA here is from genome assembly GCA_013400935.1 of Turnix velox. Taxonomy (NCBI): domain Eukaryota; kingdom Metazoa; phylum Chordata; class Aves; order Charadriiformes; family Turnicidae; genus Turnix; species Turnix velox. The sequence continues at coordinate 113,645 of VZTY01033400.1, forward strand.
GAGCATGTTGGTTCATCAGAGAAAAGTGAAATCTACGGTGCCATAAAACGCGTAGAAAGTTTCTGGGAAAAAGTTTTCCAGTCTTTAGATTGGAGCTTCATCTTTACTTGTGGATTGTTTACCATCCACAGGGAATATTGATCTGTCTTATATCTGCTGTGAGTTTTTTAGTTTAGGTTTGGGGTTTTTTTGTTTGTTTGTTTGGGGTTTTTGTATCCAAGAGCTGTACATTATAGCTGGACACAGATATGTCAATATCCAGAATGTTTCAGTACAAGGCACCTCATGCTATTGTGATCTTTGACTGAAAAGGTTGTGATCTGAAAAATATATATGCATTTTTAAAAACTTATCCACAACTAGTTTTTCAGTGGAGATAAGAGTTCAGTCAGGGTTCCCTTCTTGAAGTGCTAATCTCTAATTGTTCACTGAAATTGGTGCTACTTATGAAGTAGTAGCAGGTGGTTTTTACTCTAAGTTCGTGTAAATAATGAAATACCAATATTCTGAAAGATAGTGCAGGAAGATCACAAGGGGGATAAAAAGAAAGATCAAAATAATAGCTTGCTTGAAAATTAATTATGGATTGAGATTCAACTGCACAAAGTATTGCAAAGGTCTTGACAATCAAATGGTTAGAAAGAGGAAACCAGAGGAAGATCATTAATATTTAATAAATCTACAAAAAAACCCTAAATTATAAGATATTTACAATTGTTAAAATTACAGCTTTTGTGTAAATTATGCAGAGATGTATATTGTAATGATTGAGGCTAGAAACTTGGAAAGATTAGATAAACCTCAGTGTATTACTTTGTTGTCCGACAGAATTTATTCTGTTTTAGTGGTAAAGCATCATCTAATAAAAAAATCATAGGCCCAGGAATGTTAAGAGTGTGTTTTACAGTAAACCAACTAGAAATGCTTCCAAATGCCTGTCTGTAATAAAACCCCACAATAATAATGACAATTGAGTCTGTGAATGTAATTCCTTACTCAGACACTTCATTTAGAGAGTTAGAAGAGATGTTGAATATTTCACATGCTACTAAAATGTGCTGAGTCTGGGCTGGGGTTCTCATTTCACTTCACAGTGTAAAAAATTTTTCTTCTATACCATTACTTTTCAAAACCACTTAGTTTTGTCTCTACCTCCTGGAGTGCATTCATAGGAGTTATTCACAACAGAGGAATTAATGGGATGAACTGAGTAATTTATCTTGGTTGTAAAGTAGAGCAGGATTTTACTAATGTACTAAAGAAATATTTGTGGTTTTGTTTTTCTTGAGAAAGAATAGTGCACTGTTAAGAGATGTATCGGAATGACTACACTGGCAAATTAAGGTCACATAAGATATTTTAATTTCTTGAAGAATGTGCAATTAAAGAATCTATTTGTTGGTTGGTATTTACTGCTGTTCCTTTTATATCTTGCAGATGAAAGTAGACTAATATAAAGAATATAACATGGTGGTCTCTGCAGACTTATCAAGATACTTTAAGATATTTTTAATGCTGTTTGTGGTGTCGCTTTTAAATGCATGTACTAAAATAAAATCAAATCAGTACACAAGAAGAAATTAAACTAAGCAGCCCAAGTGCTCTTCTAATGCTACCATCTTCTTGAGTGTTTTTTCACAATCGTCTGTGATTCTAAACACTGTGAAGATCTCTTTTTTCAACTTAATTAAACTTCTCAAAATTATCAACAGCGAAGTTACTAGTTCAGAAGGACTAAGATAGATATTCTGGAAAAAGGCTTACAGAGTTCTTAAGGTTTACAACTTCATTTCATATCAACAACTGTCAAATTCCTGCACAACATAAAAGACTACAGAACTCCATACTGGGATATACAAACAATGAAAAACAAACATTCCTTCTATCAGCAATATCAAGTAAATCTTTCTTCTTTTTGCACTGGAAAGAGTTTAGGTGATGCATGAGATCCAGTTTTGGATAGCGTACTTCAAATAGGAAAATAAAATCAGAAAAAAAGTCTTGATGAGATTTGATTTCTATATGCCTTATCTACTAACATTAATCCCTGTCTGTAGAAGAAAGGAATGTGGGAAGGTAACAAGTATGCAAAAATGTCTTCTTTTTTTTCTCTTTGACATCATTGGTTATGGTGATGGCTGGTGTGAACTCAATGTCAAGTTTGGGTTACCTGCTTCTTGGTGGGAGGCACTGCTGAAACAGTGATCTTAATTTTTTATTTTTTTTTAAATCTTTAATTCATGGTTTGGTTTGCTTATAGTTTTGGCAATCTAGACAGCAATATATTAATGTTTTGCTTTTATTTAGCACTTTATTTTTATTTGGGCTAGATTTTTTTCAACTCTGGGGCTATGTGCTGGATAAGACAAGTATGTAGTTAAAGACTTTTGTGAAAGGTTAATAAATTGTAATTTTGTTATGTATTAATAATATGTTGTGTCTCATCCTTTCTCTGGGCACCTCAGAGAAGAGAATGCCTCCATCTTCTGTGTTAGTCCTTTCCTTTCAGGTCAAACAATATTGTTTTAGGGTATCTTTTTGTCACCTTTTTATCAGTTTCTTCACCCTCTTCTTCACCAGGTTCATATCCTTCTGCCTCCAAGCATCTTAATGAAGTCGCTCAATAGAGTCATTATCCTTTTGGGGTTTTTCTTCTGATAAATTCCTTTTTAGTAATCTCTAAAAATAGACCTCCTCTCAACTACTATTATGTGTGTAGAAGTAGGAAAGAGGTCAGGCCAGCTTCCATCAGAATCAATGAAAGAGGAATGATCCATCCTATCTGAGGAGATGACACCAAGGTGCATGGTGTAGTTGATACGCCAGAAGGAAAGGATGCCATCCAGAGGGACATGAGAGGTGGCTTGAGAGGTGGGGCCATGCCAACCTCATGAAGTTTGGCAAGGCCAAGTGCAATGTCCTGCAAAGATACAAGCTGGGTGGAGAGTGGCTCGAGTGCAGCTGTGAAGAGAAAGAAGGACTTGGGGTGTTAGTGGATGACAAACCCAACATGAGCCGGAAATTTGCACTCGCAGCCAAGAATGTCAACCAAATCCTGGGTTGCATCAAGAGAAGTGTGACCAGCAGGTGGAGAGAGGTGATTTTACCCTTCTACTCGGCTCTGGTGAGACCCCACCTGGAGTATTGTGTCCAGTTCTGGAGTCCTCAACATAAGAAGGACATTGAGCGGTTNGATATGTGATGGAAGGACTAGGAATAATGGATGTAAACTGGAAGAGGGTAGATTCAGGCTAGATATAAGAAAGAAATTCTTTACAGTGAGGGTAGTGAAACACTGGAAGTGGCTGCCCAGAGAGGTTGTGGATGCCCCCTTCCTGGAGGTGTTTAAGGCCAGGCTGGACAATGCACTGATCAGCAGCCTGATCTAGTGGGAGGTGTCCCTGACTATGGCAGGGGTGTTGAAACTCAATGATCTTCCAACTCAAACTATTCTATGATTCTAAGAGATGTCAATCTTCCTTTACAATCTGTTATTGTGTTGTTTTTAATCCAGTCCTCAATGCTATCTCAACTTTTAAATCACTGTGACTGTTCTAATCCTCTTTCTTGTCAACATTTTTGTCTAATTTTATTTCACTATCATGCCCCTGCTATGTTTTTATCTCTTAATAAGTATTTCCGATTAGACTAGTCCAAAAGTTAGACTTGAACACACTGTGAGTTTCTCTCCTTTCTGACACATCCTTTTCTTGTAGTCAGATCAGTATGGAATTCAGTTCTGCTGATTCACAAATTTTGTCATTGTATTTTCTGCTGTGGATCTTTAAATTCTTCTCAATCATCACACAGTTAATGTAAATCCAAGATACTGTGATTTGCAAAATTATATGTATCATTCTGTGCAGTCATAACTGAATTTGACTCCTAGATGAGGGATATGGTTAAAAATACTCTGGAGTCTTTTACTGTGGAGGTATATTTCAAAGAAAAGGTACTATTTTAACAACATTTTGTAATATACTTAATTTAGTGAAATACAGAAAAGGAAATAGCTCACAGCTTCAGGATTACTTCTTAAAATAAAAAAAGACACTTCTACTACAGCTGCTATCATCTGCATTAGAATAGACAATTTTTCAGGAATTATCTCGTGAAACATAGGAGAGTTAAATCTGTCAAATATTTTTCATTATTCATTGAAGTCTCAAATCCCCCAATTGCAGGAAAAAGATGAAATCCCATAAATTCTTGTTATTGTCAAGAAGTGAAAAAATAAACTACCTAAAAAAAGAAAATATGAGCATTTTCAAGGAACAGGAAAAACAAAATTCTGAAGTACACATATGCAGAAAGGAGTCATGATCTCTCTGTCTCTCAGCAAAGAGTTCAAAAGGTGCAGCCAAAAATTAAATGTAGCCATAAAGAACACATTAAAAATGTTTTAGATATCCTACATAGAGTAAGCATTCTTTGAGAATCCTCATTCTTACAGTGGTTCTTGTATTTACTATGATAACAAATTCCAAACCTCTTACAGAATAGATATTGATATGGATGGAAAAGTGACTTATTTTGATATTTAGAATTTCATCATTAAATGATACATCTCAGATCAAATTAGACAGATTATATTAAAACTTTTAAGCGTACCAAAAACATGGAAATTAAAAGATGAAAGTTTTCTTATTCTGAAGTGTTGAATAGTGCTGTTCCATCAACAAATAAATAAAAGGTAAGTTTTGTCTTTGGCCAGCATGTAAAAATAAAACTGGAGATAAGGCTGAAACAACTTTAATAAGTTATTGAGTCCATTCTTCTTCTCTCACACTAAGATCGAACACAGGTTTGTAAGGACAAAAAGGTGAATAATGACTGCAAGCACCAGAGTGCTGGTAAGGAAATGTAATAATACACAATCACCTCACCCCTCAGCAAAAATAAGAACAAGTCATAGATAACTAAAGAGAAAGGGAACATAGAGAGAAGGAAAATAAATTTTTGTCAGTGTAGCATGGAATTATGGGAATCACAGAATGGTTGGTTGGGAAAAAATCCACATCAAAGAAATTTGTAATATGCTTTTTTTAATTTGTGAAAATGCATAAAGAGGCATAAATTGAAAACAAATGGAAGAGGAAGGAGCTCCATTTTCTTTGCACTCTTAATTCTTCCAGTTGTTTCTTTCTTTTTCTCATTTTTAGGACAATACCTCACTAGTTATCCCTTCCTTTCCAATTTTGATTTCTCCTTTCTTATGAATTAGCATTTTGAACTTAACGGCTCATTTTATTTTAGCTGTTTGTAACAACAACTTTGCATTCACATTGCTAATTGAACTTTGAGTCAGTGTTGATTTTGTTAACAGCAATGGCAACAAAGGCAGGATTCATAGCTGATTTGTGTTCTGTCATCCTAGCAGGTGTTTGCCTTTTTATTCTAATTCATTAGCAGTAAGAATTGCCGTTGTCTTAGTTGCCTTTCTCACCTCCAGCTCATCTCAGTCCAGGCAGCTTTCTTTGCGAGGGCTATATCAAAAGGTTACAATAATTAAGGCTACCTTCTTTTCTGTCCCATGGCTTCTTTCTTCCTTATGTCTTTTAAAGTCCCGGTCTTCACTCACGTAGTCTGCTTTTCTTCCTCAGTTGCAGAGCCCCATTATTATTTTGTCTCAGTGGTTCTTTTGCTTTTTGTATTCTTCCTGTCGTTCATGCTTCTTAGCTATATCCTGCTTCTCTTACTTATTTCCCTGCAGACCATATCAGTACGCGGGTGGTATCAAATGCTGTGTTAAAGGTGAAAAACCCTAAAGCTATTACCTGGGTTCAGAATCTCATGATTCTGCATCACTAGGACGCATGTGAGCAACTATGGGCAGCTTCAGGCAGCTCTTACAAGTCCATTCTGTAGGAGGAAACAAGATGCAGTAGCGTAACAGCAAATGCAGAGCATCACTACTTCTCTGAATAGCTCTTACACATTTCATGGCATAATTTGCATACTATTCAGCTCAGTTCAGGTAACTAATCATCACCCATTACTTGGAGTTAATGTATAAATAATACAACACAATTTTAAAAGAAAGTTTCCCGAAATTAAAAATATGAGCATAAAAGTCTTTGCACACATCCTTTCTTTGGAAGAGGCACTTTGAATGAGAACATTTTAAACTGGCAAAATATGATTCACCTAAACACAGTTGTTAAGGCAAGTCATCCATAAGAAACAATTGGTTCCAAACTAAAAATGATATTACTATAGATAATCTCAGTGATGATCATAAACCCTGAAATGATATATTATTTATGTAAGAATTAAAGAACAGAAGAAGATAGAATTTTCTGATAGGAGCAGTTCAAGCTTCAAATTATGCATCCTAGGGCAAACCTCTACTGAGGTGACTTAAAATATAGGCATGGAAAATACTCAGAAAGAAGGATGAAATATCTCTCAATTAAGGCATATTTCTGAACTTGTGTTTAGGATGTGATATTTTAGGCTGAAGCCACCAAATTCGGTTCATTATTAAATGTAACAGGACATTGTTCTGCTTCATTACTTCTGAATTTGTTGAGGATCTACTGATCAGAGGGCACACTGATAATGTGGCAACATAAAGAGAGCAATTTGAGGGTAATCATTAAAATCTATATGCATACTAGCAACCTGAGGAAGATGACAATGAGAATTCAATATAGTAAACTACAGCATATAGTCCTACAGGTTCTTCTGAAAAGTAATGATAAGCTGACTTTTCAACATAATGATTTTTTAAACCAAAATGTTAAGGAAAAATTCCTGGTGATAAAAGTCAGCATATACTGACATTCATTACTATTATGCTGAGAAGTCCAATGACTAGTGGATGCTAGTGTGGCAAAATAAAGATATTGAAATTTGGTGGTTAGTGTTAGAAGAGGGACAATACCAGGAAAGATACAATATTAAGAGCTACAGCATATACTAATGATCAGTACTAATTTTCATAGCTAAATACTAAGTGTGCAGCTTTCTTAAGGATTCTGGATCTTTGATGAATTTTATGGTCCTTGTTAAGTGGAAGGAAAAGAACTGCATTGCTATTTTGCTCTTCAGTCTGACCAAGCTGTACTCTAGATGGATCCACTGTTGAAAGTCCATTTCTCTGGATCTTGATTGCCTATTTTCTTGTATGTGCTCTGCATCCCCCTTTTCTCTCCTGTAGAGCAGTCTACTCCTGCTCTACATGGGAACACTATTTAAAATTAAGCACTGAAATCTACATAGGACTAATAGTTAAAATGAAGCACTGAACTACACAGACCACATCTTCCTGAAGTTTTTATTATTGTAAAATATGTGCAAAAGAAATGACAAACATTCCTTTCCAAAGAAGGAAAATATGACTATATGATATTTTCTGCAATAAGAGTTAGCCCAAGACACTCAACATGATTCTCAAACATTTCCAGAATTGGCATTATTTCATAGTAGTAGCAGTAGACACTTCTTTTAAGTGTCATTTGAAACAGTCAGAACTAGTTATCTGAAAAAGATTTTTTTTTAAGTTAAATATAGATAAAAGGAACTTTATGACCCACTGAAATACACATTAGATTTTTTTTTTTTTAGGACAAGACACCCAGCCAGCAATTCTGACAGGAGGCATTCAAGTGATGTACTAATCTTCCAGTACGATGAGTAGAAATAAACAGACTTCAAAGGTTCACATAGAAAAAAGAATGTTACAGCTCTTTGGAGTAAAACATAGGAACAGAGAGTTAATATAGTGAGCTTTGTACTGATAGTCACAAACTGTCAAAGCCTGACCCCTATAAAATAGACTTGTCAGAACAATTAACTTAATGGGAAAAAAAACAAAGTCATAATGACTTCCATTCTGAAACATGACACATTATTTTATCAAGTGAAAGGAGTCTTAAGGGCATATTTATAATATGCATAATGTATAATAACACTCCAATAAGATACTTTAAGCTGAAAACTACATAGTTTGGAAAAAGCACAGAAGGTGAAGAACAGGTCTAATTCCATTGGTCCTAAAGCTTTTAGGTTTGGAACTACTTCATCAGTTGTTCTTCCTTAAGTACAGAGGTTTTTTGTCTTACAGCTCTAACAAAGACTTCCAGTCAAATTCCAAACAGTCAAGAGTTCCCCCATGTTTCATCTGCCAAAATGAATTGCCTAAAATAGGCCAACAGTATATTATTTCAAATTTCTTTTGACTTGAAGTACTCAAATATACCCATCTCCTAGCTCTGAACCTGTCCACTGTTTGCGATGTACTTGAATTCGTAGAATCATAGAATGTGTTGAGTCAGAAAGGATGTTTAAAGGTCACGTAGTTCAACCCCCCTGCAAAGAGCAGGGGCATCTTCAACTAGGTGAGGTAGTTCAGAGCCATGTGCAACCTGACCTTGAATATTTCCAGGGATGGGGCATCTACCGAATCTCTCTGGGAAACCTCTCCAATGTTTCACCACTCTTATAGAAAAAAAATTTCTTCCTTGTATTTAGTCTGAATCTATCCTCCTTTAATTTAAAGCCATTATCCCAGCAGATCCTGCTTAAAAGTCTGTCCCCATCTTTCTTATAAACTCCCTTTAAGTACTGAAATTCTGCAATAAGATCTTCCCAGAGCCTTCTCTTGTCCAGGCTGAACCATCCCAACTCTTTAAGCCTGTCCTCACAGAAATGGTGCTCCAGCCCTCTGAATTCTGAATAATCTTTACAGTTTGTAACATTATTTTTTCAACCTGAAAGAGAAAAAAAAAATTCATCTAACTTCTAATATTTTCTGATCTGATTGATTTATAGAAAAGATAAATTTAGGTAAACAAAAATAGGCTCAAATCTTGCAAAAAGTATGCTTTAAAGTTTGTCTTATGAAACTACATATACAAAAGATAGGCTTTGACTTTGTATCACTCCTTTTTTAAAACAATCTGATGAGTAACATGGAAAAAATGCAGCTTTAGCATTGGGACCAGTTGAAAAATAATGACTAGAAAATATTGAAGTATATTTTACTCTTTAGAAACATATCAGCTGTGTATCACCCTGTTCTCAAGCTCAAGGAGAGAGCAAGGTTACTCTGCAGCTTGCAGCTTAGGCTTCACTACTTATTCTAACAGTGCTATTCATTGGGTGCTTAAAGTGCTGGGCTGCTCAAGATCTTTGGTTTTCCTTACAAAAGGAACATTGAGCATTTTATAAACTGTTTGTTAAATACACTTATGTTTGGGCAGTATTGTAATTTTTCCAGATACCTCCCTGTTGCTGCAAAGGACAACAATGCTGTTTGTGCTAAAATCTGATCTATTCAAATATTTGCTAGAGTATTTTCTTTCCCCTTTTGCCTAAAATGGTGCTACCAAAAAGGCTAGTTGTTTTTTTTTTTAAGCTGGCAATACTACTGTCCTGGTTTTGGGCCAAAATTAATAAATTAGCCCCCCAGAGACAGATGGCCCTCCCTCCTCTCTCTGAAGAGAGGAGAGGAAGGAAGGAGGAGATTTAAGAGTTCGGAAGAATTCCAAACTACTTTAATAGATAATGAAACAATAGACAAAATCAAAAGGAAAAGACAAAAAGGTGTACAATATTTACAAGACCGAGTCCAGCTCCCGGGATGGTGATGAGGTCACCACGTGGGCAGGCCGAGGAGAATCCAGCTCCCGGGATGATGATGATCGTGTTTCCACGGGGTCAGGCCGAGGAGAGAAGGCCTGCAGAGAGGAGGGTCTGAAGAGCGCAGGGCCGACGAGGAAACGGCCGATGAGGGAAGAGCCGAGGAGGAAGAGAGAGACTGACCCCTTCNACAAACCAGAAAATTTACCCCATTCTACCTCAAACCAGGACAACTACTATAACATATAGAATAAAATCATTAAAAGAAAGCTTCAGAAAATTATTTATTACCTTCCTCAGGCAATCTTTGTGTGTTTCAGGGCTTCTGAGCCACTTGTTATCATTCCATTTCCATTTACACTGGCTTCATTTCACTGTTTTTTGTGGAGGTGATCTGACACTGTAATAAAAGGTAAGCCTGTAAAACCCAGGGAGGTAGAAATGGGGGTGATTTTTCAGTTATCAGCAGCTGGCCTCTGAGGAGAAATAGTCTTTTTCACAGACCTCTAAATTCCATTTAGCAATGGCATAAAATACCATTTGTATTACTTTGCTAAGTTTTTGAGGTTTTTGGTGGGTTTTCTTTTTTTCCTTTCTTTCAGGTGAAGAGTTCTTTATTTATTTCATTTTCAAACAACCTACAAGTGACTACATGAAAATTGTCTACAACATTATGGATGATTTATAATTAATCAACTGTTCATCGCTCTAATGTCAGGTTCCCAACCTGACACAAATCTCTCTCTCAAGGCTTATGACATGAGAAATGGAAGCAAGCATTTATTACAAGCATTATTATGTAGAATAGCTATATACATTGTTGTATATTAATGTGACATACATACCGAAAAGATGGTTGAATGTGATGTGACATTCATATATGACAGTAAACAGACAATACTCACATAACAAAACTTAAACTGACTAATGTCAGTCTTGAGGATTTTTTCTTACACTGAGAGATATTGTTTTGCTGACTTGATTCCTATTTTTTTAAATTAAAAACATTAAATCTCACCTGACATCTATTAGTAACAATTTTCTTACTACTGTATTTTTTACTATCAAACTCATCATATTGTTGATGTTGTTGAGCTCAGAGTTACAAGAATATGGTAACAAGCAAGATGAAATAATTCAGGCTATGGTATCTGTTTACATAATTTTCTTAAAATATTATTTCACTGGAATACAATCTTTAATTGAATCAAATCACATTTTAATTGACATCTGCATCATTTTCCTACTACTGGTTCCATCTGGTCTCATACTAGTAAATCTAAGAGCTGTCTTTAGTCTGAATATCTGTATATTGCAGTAAACTAGTCTGCTCACATAATTGTTAACCTGGAATACATGATCTTATTTAAAGTTTTAGCTGTTTTTTCCTCAAGTACAGAAGTTATAGTCTCTATAGTAACTGAAATAATAGTTGTAGAGATGCATTCTTCAAGGAAAAGAAGGGCCTTCACATAGCCATATCCTGGCTGTTCATTTAGTTGGCAGCTGCTATTCATAGTGACTGCCATGAATTTCAGACACAAACTGGCTTTTTTCCTCTGTAGTTTGCCCAGCAATGGTGGCTGAGACTGTGGGGAGTTAAAGAGATACGACGATTGG
>VZTY01033404.1:0-16572 GCA_013400935.1 Turnix velox
CCTTCCAACCACAACTATTCCATGATTCTAGGTGTCCCCACTGCCTCAAGCCCCCGCTCTCCATTGAGCTTAATTTTTCTTAGGTCTTAAATTGATTTGAAGTATGTATCAAGGAGGCACAAAGAGCAACCCAAGTTCTCAGCAGAAATTCTGCAAGTTGTCTCTCAGCTGCCCGTTTCTAACCATTCCCCGCAGTGGGCTAAAGGGATGTTGGCAGATGCAAGAAAGTGATTTTTAAAGCTAATTATGTACTGGTATATAGGCTTTTAGCCATTTCAGCCTGGCAGATTTGATGAGAAAAACTGGATCTTTGGTGAAAGCAATTAGCATGACCCCTATGAGGCATTACTGAGTAATTGTGCCATTATTTATATGCTGTAAACAGATAAACTAATAGAGAGGGGTTCATGTTTTATGTTTGTCAGGGTGGAAGCTATCACCAGGAGAAAGACAAGTTGGAGTGGGAAGACTACAAAGACTTTCTTTGTGATGGTATAAGGATATGCAATTCTCCCCATCTTGTCCACTGTCTGGTACATCTTAGAATCATAGAATAGTTTGGGTTGGAAGGGACCTTAAAGATCATTGAGATCCATCCCCCCTGCCATGGGCAGAGACACCTCCCATCAGGTTGCTCAGTGCCTTGTCCAGTCTTAAACACCTCCTTAAACACCTTAAACACCTCCAGAGAGGGGGCATCCACAACTCTCTGGGCAACCTGTTTCAGTGTCCCACCACCCTCACTGTAAAGAATTTCTTCTATCTAGCCTGAATCTACCCCGTTCCAATTTACATCCATTGTTTCTAGTCCTCCCATCACATATCTTATTAAAAAGTCCTACCCCTGCCTTTCTATAGGACCCGTTCAGGTATTGATAAGTTACTCTGAGGTGCCCCCTGAGCCTTCTCTTCTCCAGGCTGAACAACCTCAACTCCTTCAGCCTGTCTTCATAAGGCAGTTGCTCCAGCCCTTTGATCATCTTCCCTTGCATTTATTCTGTAGTATTAATAATGGTGATGATCCTCAGAGCTGAGATTGTACTGGTATTAGCCTTGGCCTGGGAAGACTCAGGGAGGGGGAAGGATGATAGTGACCTGGGTTAATGCCACGCTGGCCAGGCAAGGACACAGACCACAGAGTGTACCCGTGCATCAGTCCTAGCAGGCTGACAGATGAGTGGAGGTGTTCATATGCGGCAGTATTGAAGACGACAGTGGAAGAGGGTTGGAAAGGCTGTGTTTCCCCCTGCTTGCAAGTAGGTTTCCTTTTCCAGTTTGTATCGCTTCCTGCCAGGCATGAAACTGAACCCCTTTGTATGCAGGAGTGATTCAGTCCACCTCGAACCAGTTCCTGTCCACTCTGAAAATGAAACATGAGGAGTACTAAAAATAATCAGTAACAGGACAAGAAATAAATAATCCAGAGAGAAATGCCTTCAGACTTGGTCATCAGCAAGTACTTATCTTTGCTGGAACTGACAAAGAGGCTAAGGTATCAAAAATACATGGCCAGCCCTGTCTTGGGGAAAATGGTGGGACAATTCTCAAGGTCCTTTGCAGGTATGATTTTAAGAATAATGCTATATACTATCTAGGATGCCCCTCCAATCACTGGGGGAATGATTGATAATTTATCTTTTTTCTGGACCTCGTGAGTGTTCAGGCTCTTCAGAAGTTTTCAGGGCCAATGTTTAATTCTTACAGCTTTTGGAAGCATTATGAATCACAAAGATTAACAATTTGAGGATGAACAGAAAATGTACTTTCTAAAATTCTTTAATCTGAACAAATAAAATCTGTGAGTCCTAGCACAGCCAAAAAAATGAAATAGCAAGGAAAATTTTGCACACAAAATACTGTTCTGCTTGACATTAGGAAAAAAATATTCACTTCAGAATGAGCAAAACCAGTTGAAACAAACAGGTTATTCCCTTGAAAGAATACCTAAATTATTTTGTAATGGAAAAAAGAGACTTCAGGTCTTGGTGAAGTTGTTTCAACTAATATGAACTACTAATGGCATCCCAAGTATTGGATGGAAGGGGAAAAATACCTAGGGCATCTCAGGACACTTCTAAAGTGGTAAAAACCTGTACCAGTGAAGCCATGATTGCCACAGGCAGCACTGACCACGCAGTCAATTTCAACACTTAGGGCTTTAATTAAAAAAAAAAAAAATTACTGTACTTGCCCCTGTGTGACTGAACCTCAGCCTGGTTAATTCTTTGCAGCTGCCCAGGCAGAAAGCCAGATCCTTCAGGTGGTAGGTTTTGGGCACAACAGGAGAAGGAGTTCTGGCATCCTCATAAACAAGACACCCTTGGGCAGGGGAAAGCCCAGAAAATATCAAAGTGCTCAGAACTGGTCTCCCATATGGGCTTTGTGCCCAAGATAGAGCTTTCAGCCAGGTTGTAGCACATAGTGATGGGACTGCAAGAGCCAGGTCATGGGGAAGGAGAAGGGATGTGGCTCAGCTCCACTCTGTTTACCTGGGATTTTACACATCTTAGGAGCAGAAGGTAGGAACCTTTGATACTCATGCACAGGAAAATTAGCTTAGAGGTTAAAAGCCTCTTTTGCCCCATAGTCCTGCCATTCTACGTCACACTTCCGTCCTCCCTCCCTTATGCTGACTAATCCTCTAATCCTCTGCAGTGTGTGCTCTTCTCTCCAATTTTATTTTTTTCTGTGAAATTAGTTGGAACCCTTCTGATTTCTTCACTTTATTACAATTTTTCTCTTCAAACAACTGATAGAGCTAGTCCTTACCACAGCATCTTCCCTCCCCCTAGCAGATTCTGTCTCCCTATGGGATAGACCTACTACTTTTGCACTTTTTTGGGATGCTGGATTTGAATTCTGATACAGCTGAAAATTTCTCATCCTTCTCATTCATCTAGAAATCTCTGTGCATCAAGAAATTATCTTTATTCATCAGCCCAATGCATATATCTAACCAAATCACTTAACTTTTTTTCCTGAATGCCATCTTCTTGTTTCCCAGATGTGTAGAGGGCACCATCAGTCAGATAAGGATGAAATCAGGATATTTGATGTCTGGGACTTTTAAGTGAAAATAGGAAGTTAATGGTAAAGTCATCCTTAAAAGATAGTGTTGTTCACCAAAAGATTTTACCTGAAAATATTCCAAACAGAGATAATTATTTCTGCTCTGTGCTGTCATGAGTCACACAAAATGTCCAGGAAATATCAGCAGGTACATGAAAAGAAGAGGATTTAAAAAAGATCAGCCAAAAAAGTATTATTTGTCTTGGTTGCTGCAGTGCTGCTGCTCTGCTGGGATTCTGCTGAGATAATCTGTCTCCTAGTCTTTGCTTGACTTTAATAGCTGCAGATGAGTTACAGAACCTCAGAGGAGGACACTGGTCAAGGCTGGCAGATATCCAAACCCAGCCCAGGACCGAGCTCCATGCACAGAGGGCCAGGGCTGTGCTGCAGGAAGGAGAGGCTGTTTCCTGCTTACTTTGGAAACTGTTCTTAAGTTTAAAATGTGAGGCTGAAGAGAGAGAGACTTGGAGAGCAAAGGTCTGTTTGGAAAGTTTCATGTGCCCTCAAGTTCTCCTTGCTTATGAAAGAATGAACTTGCCTTTGTCAAACGAGTGGCCTGTCAGCAGTCAAGATCATAGAATGATTTGGGTTGGAAATTACATTAAAGATCATCTAGGAAAACATGGGCAGGGTCACCTCCCACTAGACCAGGTTTCTCAATGCCTCATCCAGCCTGGCCTTCAACACTTCCAGGGAGGGGGCATCCACAACCGCTCTGGGCAACCTGTTCCAGTGTTTCACCACCCTCAGAGTAAAGAACTTCTTTCTTATATCCAGCCTAAATCTACCCTCTTCCAATTTGCACCCATTACTCCTAGTCCTTCCATCACATAACTTGTTAAGAAGTCTCACCCCTGCCTTTCTGTAGGTCCCCTTCAGGTATTGAGAAGCTTCTTCAGGGTGACCAGCCCAAAATCCTTCAGCCTGTCCTCATAAGGGAGAGTTACTTAAATGAACAAAAGCCTGTCCTCTCCTGCAGGGTGGTATCAGCAGCTCCCCACAACCAGGTGAGGATTTGGGGAGATAAAAGGTCTGGCCAAGGGCTGCAGGGAGAGAACACCCTCACTGAAAACTGGCCTGCCAAAAATCTGTCTCTGATAAAACAGCCCAACCCATCCTGTAAAGACTTTTATTGAAAAATCTTGAAATAATCACAGAGGAAATGACAGGAACTCGGGCTTCCTTTCCTGCCGAAGTCAGACACCCCCCCAGCTCTTTTTCTCTCCAGCCCCCTCCACAGCCCCATGTCCCAAGGGAATGGCTCCAACAGTGGGACATCAAGGGCAGGGATTGCAGCAGCACCCTCATTGCTGTGCTCAGCACCCCGTAGGAGTATGGAAATGTGGGGTCAAGTTCAGAGATTGCAGCGACATGAGAGGAAGGAACAGAGCGATTCCTCTGACTGTGGTGACATTTCACTTACTTATACCACCAGCTGCAGATTTTATCTGCAGTCCTGAGAGCCTGTGGTGTGGTTTTCTCCATTTGCATTTAAGAAGGCATTCGACTAGCAGAAGCTCTGCATGATGACATGCCTGCTTTATGAGGGGGCAGGGCTGAACAGGTTAAAAATTCATAGGACTTTGGATTATATTAGTCTCTATGAAACAAGTTTCTAGCTCTGCATTCCCAGTCCATGCATCTCCCCCCTTATCAGTGGATTAGATATAAAGAAACCACTATCACTGTATTTATCAAGAAGGTGAGGCTGTGGTGTTTGATTTTTTTTTTTCAATTTAATAGAATCATAGAATAGTTGTGGTTGGAAGGGACCTTAAACATCATTGAGTTCCAACCTCCCTGCCATAGGCAGGGACACCTCCCACTACATCAGGCTGCTCAGTGCCTTGTCCAGTCTGGCCTTAAACACCTCCAGAGAGGGGGCATCCACAACCTCTCTGGGCAACCTGTTCCAGTGTTTCACCACCCTCACTGTAAAAGAATTTCTTTCTTATATCCTGCCTGAATCTACAGGCTGGAGATTATTTACATCCATTCCAATTTACATCCATTATTTCTAGTCCTCCCATCACATATCTTACTAAAAAGTCCTACCCCTGCCTTTCTGTAGGATCCCCTTCAGGTATTGATGAGTTACACTGAGGTCCTCCCTGAGCCTTCTCTTCTCCAGGCTGAACAACCCCAACTCCTTCAGCCTGTCTTCACAAGGCAGTTGCTCCAGCCCTTTGACCATCTTCTTGGCCCTCCTCTGGACCCACTCCAACAGCTCAGTGTCCTTCTTATGTTTGTAATGTGTCAGTTCCTGGTGAGACACAGTCTGAAGCTGGTGTTGCTTTGGTACCTTTGTAAATTGCTGAGCATCACAAGAGGAATGTTCTGTACATGCCCTACCTGCCCTATCTATCTTCCTTGGGTGATCCCAAATGCTATACTTTTAATGCCATATTCTTCTATTACCTGGGTTTTCTTCAATGCTGCTTTTTTTCTGGTGTGCAGTAGTGTACTCCTGACCTGTGGCAGCTAGGGAGAAGCAGTGTGTCAGCAGGTACATTTCTGGGCTGTGGAAGCCCCTGGGAGCCATGTTCCTAAATTCCTTAGATTTGCTTGGAAAAAAAACCAACAAACCAACTTTCAGTCTGTGGAATTGTACAGACTATTGACAGCAGGACAAAGGAGGGGAACCTGAGGAAATAATCTGTCCTCAGCAGAGATGTTTACAGTGAGGGTGGTGAAACACTGGAACAGGTTGCCCAGAGAGGTTGTGGATGCCCCCTCTCTGGAGGTGTTTAAGGCCAGGTTGGACAAGGCCCTGAGCTGATGTAGTGGGAGGTGTCCCTGGCTATGGCAGGGAGGTTGGAACTGGATGTTCTATTCTATGATTCTAAGATTTGGATGCTGGTAGGTTGCTCCTTCTTCCACAGTTCTTTCTCGCTGTTGCTGCCACCTTCTCCTGCTTGGTCAGCTTTGCAGATGATCAGCCCTTGTCCTATGTGGTAGCAGTGGCCAGCAGGACATTTCCTTTGCTTTTGCACTGCTCTGAGATTTCTAAAGCTTCTCAAGGCTCCAGAGAAAGCCTGTGAAGCCTGTTCAGCCTGTACAGAGAAGCTGATGTTGCCCCAGGGCAGGGAAGGGATATATAACCACCAAGTGATCTGGCCATCCTGGGAAAAGACTCAGAAAGAAAGAAAAGAGCAGGCTTAGAGCTGGTCTTTGGGCATCTGCAGTCTCTCTGAGGCTGTAAACCACTCAGGGCAGGAACTGTCATCTCCTGTAAGGCACAGTGGGTGGTGTCGGCCACATGAAATATATACAAATCCCAGTCCAGCCCAGACTGTTTAACTGGCTTAAAGTGAAAACAGATTTGGGTTCTTCTCAGGCAGACGTCATCTTTGGGATGTCGCAGATCCCTCTGTGCCTTTGTTGGCAGGTCCTCCTTGCTGCCTCAACAGTGTGCTGATCTCCCCCATCCCATGGGGACCTACAGAAAGGCAAGGGGCGGACTTTTTACTAAGATATGTGATGGGAGGACTAGAAATAATGGATGTAAATTGGAAGGGCTAGATAGAAGAAAGAAATTCTTTACAGTGAGGGTGGTGGGACACTGGAACAGGTTGCCCAGAGAGGTTTTGGACACCCCCTCTCTCTGGAGGTGTTTAAGGCCAGGCTGGACAAGGCCCTGAGCAGCCTGATGTAGTGGGAGGTGTCCCTGCCTATGGCAGGGGGGTTGGATCTCAATGATCTTTAAGGTCCCTTCCAACCCAAACTATTCTATGATTCTATGATGCAGCTCCCCATTTCTACTCATTTGGTGTCTGACTGGGAAGGGGTGAGCAGAGCAGCCATTTGGAGCACAGTGACCCCTGTCAGGACAGTGACAGCTGGAGAAGGAATAGAAACCTCCAGCTGATAGCATTCCCTGTGCAGTGCTACCCCCGTCTGCTGTGGTTTTGGTGGGTGCCCAATGAAGATGTGACCTCATTTCAGCTGTTCATCGTGGCTGCGATGCCAGGGATGCCCTCAGATCTGCTGTCAGGCCAGGGCAGGCGCTGCGGGGACTTGCTAATCCCCTTCAGGAAAGTTCCTGAGGCTTATTTCAAATACCCAGTTTAAACCGGTTAATCCATGCTGGTCGGGCTGTCTGGCAGGGCTGGCTGCATGCTGACACATGCACGGCTGTGGGTGAAGGTCGCTGTCACTATGGGGCAGTGACAAAGAGAATCTGGTTTTGCTGCTTCTCAGCCAGACCTGGAAGCCTCCAGTCCAAATCCTGTGCAGTCCAGGACCACTTCCCACACAGCTTTTAATGCTTTTTGTGCTTCCTTAATTTGAAACAGGACTTCTGCTATTTCCCTGGTGAGAGCAGTAGAAGCTGAAAGGATGTAAAATTTGGAAGGGGGTAGATTCAGGCTAGATAGAAGAAAGAAATTCTTTACAGTGAGGGTAGTGAGACACTGGAAGAGATTGTGGATGCCCACTCTCTGGAGGTGTTTAAGGCCAGGCTGGACAAGGCACTGAGCAGCCTGATATAGTGGCAGGGGGGATGGAACTTCATGATCTTTAAGGTCCCTTCCAACCTAAACTATTCTATGATTCTATGTTCATTTTAAACTCCTCATTTATATTCAATCATACACCTGGGTGACAAAGTAATTTTTCCTAGAGAAGCAGATGAGGGAAATCGTGGCTGTTTCCAAATTCCACAGCACAACAGATACCATTTAAACCCTGACCTGTGTTTCACTGTAGCTGGGTTTATCTTGCTTGGGAAAAAATTTCAGGAAGCCATGCTGAGCAAAAGGGTGCAGCTTGGCTTCTCATACCATTTTCACTGCTCCTGATGCAAGAGAGAAAGGGGAAAATATCCTTTTGTTGGGATTCCCGTGGTTCTTGTGAACCTGGAGTTCAATCAACCATTGATAAAATGGAAACTGAGGGAGCAGGAGCTGCATCAGGGGTAAGACAGAGCACTGCATGGATTTCACACTCTGCCAAAGTTTGTTTGCTTCTCTTGACTCTGCCTGATCTAGTGGGAGGTGTCCTTGCCTATGGCAGGGTGGCTGGAACTCGATGATCTTTAAGGTCCCTTCCAACCCAAATTATTCTATGATTCTATGACTCAAGTGTGTTGAAGTAATCTCACTACTATCTTGACATAAATAACTTGCTGTAGCAAACAACATCAACCTTTATTCTGCACCTTTTGCTTGGGAATATTGAGCTAAACTTGTTTTTTTGTATAAACCTAATGCCTTGTTTTCTGTCTTAAAATTACCCTACATTCACATAATGCTTTTTGTGTTGGCTGAAAGTCAACCACTTAGTGAGCTGTTTGGAGGGCACTGGTAAATAGTCTCCTTCTTTCAATTTAAGTTGCTTCTCCCCAGCTGTTACTCCTTCCTAACTCCTCTGCTGATGTTACTGCTCTAAGAGGAGTCATTAATCCAACCCCCCCGGGCCAGGTCCTGGGTGTGTACTCATCTAAATTGCCAATTTCTGGCAATCACACGACTTTTGGCATGTCAGTAGCAAGCTCCCCAGCAGTGAGGTGGAGGGAAGAGAGAGCTAGGGGCAAGCCTTCCTTGAACGTCAGCAGGCAGGTTTGCTAAAGCCTGTCTGTCAGGGCTGTCAAGGTTCTACGTGCAGTGATAACATGCTCTCCATACACATGCCATTTTAGTCAGAAATTCCTTGATCAAGGTCAAACACTGCTTTGTTGAAGACAGGCAGATCTTTATTCAAAACTTGAAAAGGAGGCAGCTTGCCATGTACTAACAATGGCTGACCCTCCTACTTACACATTTTTGTCATATTTCTGAGTGGTTTCGACTTCCAATTGTATGGAAGGCTTTGTTGTCAGATTAAAAACCTCTCTAGTCAAAATCATCTCCCTTCCCTTTCATGGGAAGCATTTACAGCTGACTCATCTCTGTCTGACTCACCTGGTACAACAGTGGATTGCTTTCAGGATGGTCCTGAAAGGTCTGTCATGTCATGTGAAGAATTTGTGAAGCTGCAGGGAGAAGTATGGATGCAGGTGATGCTGTCCTAAGTGAAACTGCCCTTCCCATAGGGAAATGAGTGATCTGGCTGTGAGTGATCTAGGGAACATTAGGCACATCCAACATACTCATTTTAGGTGGCTAGAGTTGTCCAGTGCACTCTGTGCATGTTTTAGTGATCACACAGAGATGGACTTCACAGCATGTGTCCTTCAAGTCCAGTATGCCTGGGGTGCTTTGAACCTACTGTGCAAGTGCTGGGTGAGATATTCAGACTATGCACAATGCACCAGATTTACACATACAGAAAAGCAGGGGTAGGATTTTTAATAGGATATGTGATGGAAAGACTAGGAATAATGGATGTAAATTGGAACAGGGTAGATTCAGGCTAGATACAAGAAAGAAATTCTTTACAGTGAGGGTGGTGGGACACTGGAACAGGTTGCCCAGAGAAGTTGTGGATGCCCCCTCTCTGGAGGTGTTTAAGGCCAGGCTGATGTAGTGGGAGGTGTCCCTGGCTATGGCAGGGGGGTTGGAACTTGATGATCTTTAATGTCCCTTCCAACCCAATATTCTATGATTCTATGCAGCCATGTTATAGGTTTCATGAATATAATGTGGCAGGCTTCTCTTTCAGTCTTCCCATGTTGGCACTACCCAGTGCATTTTGGCACTGGTAATCGTGTGGCCATGGAGTGGGTTGAGCCAGCTCAGTGGTCCAGCTGACTGTAGTAGTGACACTACAGTCTACTAGTACTGACACAGGACAGGGGATGGAAGCAGGCAAGAGAGGGCAGGACTGATCCTCTTGACAGTAGCACAGGCTTAGATCGACACAAACCAACCATGAAACTGCATTCACTGTGATTTGCCTGGGATTTTAGCCCTGGCAAAATCATGACTAGGAGTCATGCTTTGATGAAGCTGATGAAGACCTGAGACCAGTGGACAAATTCCTCTACTTCAGTCTATTAAAGAGGCTATAACTGGGATATTGGGACAACTGGTAGTTCTGATGAAACTGGCCTGGTCACAGGGTGGAATAATACTTCTATACCACAAGAAAGACCCAGGGCAACTAAGACCAAACAGCTGGGCATATGTAGAGCATTCATGGTTTCAGTAATGCATCTGCTTCTTCTAGTTGAAATTACTGACTAGTCCCAAGTAAAGGAGTGTATTGATCTTTCACAGATGTAGCATATTAAGTGAATATTTTCTTGTAATAACAAGTCTCTTACAGTCCTCTTTGACTCAGACAGTGAAGTCCTAGGTGCTGGTGCTTAAGCCCTGTTGATTCTCCTTCTGTGATTACCCATAGGTTTTTACAAAACTGCAGCATATCAGTGTCTTTGACCAGGCTTTCACTTGACATTGACTGGCCTTAGGAGCTTGGACGCATTATTTGGCTTCTCATCTAGCTACTGTAATCTGCAATTAATCTTGGTTTGGACTGTACTGTGTCTCTGGTTTATGGTGTCTTCACAAATAATTCTCCTCCCTTGACCTTTTGGAATGATTTGTAAAGTTTTCCTTTGCTTCCTGTTGTATTCAGTAAATTCCTTTGCTTAAAAAGTCTCCTGTTGATACTAACCATCTGGCACCAGGAGGAGAGGAGAAATAAAAAGAAAGACAAGTTGTAGGTCAGAAGCCTCATCTGTAAAATCTCAATGTAGAAACGAGCTGAAAAAGGAAGGAACTGGAATAAGACCTGGGAAAACTTCTGCTTCAGGCTGTTGTTTTGCTGGCACAGTGCCCAGCAGGCACTGCATCAGGCAGCTCAGACTGGGAGCTTGTTTTCACTGCTACTTGCTACTTAATTTTCTGGCCTGGGACGACATCTGGCTGGCATGTTCTTTTCCACATTGCAGGAGGAGTGCTCTTTTTAGCTGGTTACTGCAATCTTTGGCATTAAAACATGGTGAGTTAGCTACCAAGAAGCATGAGCTTGGCTTAAAAATAATGAGATTTAAGCACAGTTGAGGTTTGAGTTAATTTTGTTTGCATTGTGCCTTAGAAACCTTTAGAATACGTAATGTGCATATTTTCTGCTTTTAATCATGACTGGGAGTGCTCAGAAACCACTTCAAAAATGGAAAAAAAATCTGAACAAAGACAACATAAACAACAAAACTTGACAGAATATGTAATTACCTTTTTAAGGAGAAGTGCAGAATAAATTATTTGGGGTTTCAGAATAATATCACAGAATCATAGAGTCATAGAATAGTTTGGGTTGGAAGTGACCTCAAAGATCATCCAGTTCCAACCCCCCTGTCATAGGCAGGGACACCTCCCACTACATCAGGCTGCTCAGTGCCTTGTCCAGCCTGGCCTTAAACACCTCCAGAGAGGGGGCATCCACAGCCTCTCTGGGCAACCTGTTCCAGTGCTTCACCACCCTCACTGTACAGAATTTCTTTCTTATATCCAGCCCGAATCTATCCCCTTCCAATTTACATCCATTATTTCTAGACCTCCCATCACATATCTTATTAAAAAGTTACTTAACTGCCCAGGCTGTAGACCTGGATCTTGTAGTTCAACTCTTCTTGGCTGGGGAATTCTGCAGGAACCAGAGCTACAAGTGTGACTGCTACAGACCAATAATTTCTCATTTGGTCTGGGTACAATTATTGCTTCTCAGCACAGTAATAAAGCTCTCTGATTTGGCTCTCTCAGGGAGGTTTTGGCTCTCTCAGGGAGGTTAGACAAGTCATGTGAAATACATCCCTTCCGATTACAGGCAGAATATAATTCAATACCAAAAATGTACAGGAGGAAAATTGGAATTATTTCCCTAGAGAGCAGAGCCACACACAGAGCTGCACTGAAATAATTTTTCACCATCTCCTGGTTGATGTTTACATTATTATTAACTCATTTATGAGGCTAATTAAGCATGGGAACAGGTTGCCCAAAACACCGTGTATTTCTTGCCACTGATGTTTGTAAGACCAAACTGGATAAAAAAACCCTTAGCAGGAGTTTGGGCTGAAGTCTTCCCATGAGTGTTCCTGCAGTGCTGCAGGCATGGATCTCAAGTTTTGAGATTTTCCCCTGCCTTTTCCAGCCTGTAAAGTGCAGCCTGGCCTCTTCATTCCTTTATAATTCTTGTAGGAAAGAAAAAAGAAATGTCACTTTAAAGCAGTAAAAAGTGCTGTCTTTCATTTCAGTACAGATATTATTAGTATTTTGTAGTTTGACTTTGGAGGAGCTTGTAAGGGTAAAGAAGCAGCAAAAAGGGGAAGAAAAATAAGCACATAATTTACTATCTGAAGTGACCACTGGAGGTGTGGTAGCCCTGATGGAACAGAAGCACAGTCCAGGGATGACTGATTGGCAAATCAGGATATTGTCAGCTGTGGAACATGAAACAGTGGCTCCCACCCTGGAGAAGCAACAGGCAGAGTCATGCAGTTGGTATAGAATCATAGAATAGCTTGGGTTGGAAGGGACCTTAAAGATCATTGAGTTCCAACCCCCCTGCCATAGGCAGGGACACCTCCCACTACATCAGGCTGCTCAGTGCCTTGTCCAGCCTGGCCTTAAACACCTCCAGAGAGGGGGCATCCACAGCCTCTCTGGGCAACCTCTTCCAGTGTTTCACCACCCTCACTGTGAAGAATTTCTTTTTATATCTAGCCTGAACCGACCCTCTTCCAATTTACATCCATTATTTCTAGTCCTCCCATCACATATCTCATTAAAAAGTCCTACCCCTGCCTTTCTGTAGGACTCCTTCAGGTATTGATAAGTTACTTTGAGGTCCTCCCTGAGCCTTCTCTTCTCCAGGCTGAACAACCCCAACTCCTTCAGCCTGTCTTCATAAGGCAGTTGCTCCAGCCCTTTGATCATCTTCGTGGCCTTCCCTCTGGACCCGCTCCAACAACTCAATGTCCTTCTTGTGTTGAGGGCTCCAGAACACAATACTCCAGGTGGGGTCTCACCAGAGCCAAGTAGAGGGGAAAATCACCTCTCTTGACCTGCTGGTCACACTCCTCCTGATGCAACCCAGGATTTGGTTGGCCTTCTTGGCTGCAAGTGCACACTGCTGGCTCATGTTGAGTTTGTCATCAGCTGACATAAATGCATGCCATCTCATTTTATTTTGTGTCACATTTTGGAGACCTGTTGTATAAAGCCTCTGAAAAACCATCAGATTCCTCTGCAGGAAATGCATGTGACATATATGTATGGTGACACTCTCCTTATTGTTTTGGAAACCTCTATGCTAGAAACGCTGTCCAAACTCCAATGTTGGCTTTGGAATTTTTCCTGTCCCCTACTCTGGGCTTTGCTACATCCCCAGCCTTTTCCTTCCTTAGGCAGTTCCCTAGCAAGATGGCTTTGCTGTCCATTTCTTTTCTTCAGATACTCCCTTGGACTTACCAAGGAGTGGTTGGAGACCTGGGTACATCACTTTGGGGTTGTGGGAGGCTGCACAGTCTAACCAGGAAGGAAGGACTGGTTACTATAATGTGCTTGCCACAGTGTGGTGGTCTTGCTACATTCCTCTCAGAACACTTTAATTCTTGTTTTTTATATAGAAATGGCTTCTAGAGTTCCTGCTTTCTTCCTCTGGGATTAGGGGCTCTAGGTGCTCTCCACCTTCAACCTCTATATCCATGACCTAATCAGATTTCAGTATGCTGAGAGAAAATGTTATCTTGGATAATCTAAGTCTGCTTTAAAGATGATCAATTTTCTGTCATCTCTGAAGAGGCTCACGAGCCTCCTGTTGCAGGATTAAATCTCATCAGTGCTGTGTTCAGTGTTGTCTCAGAGTCATTATTTCAACAGCCTCACTAACCTCAGGTCTTCCAGCAAGAGCAATTTGCTGAAAGGAAGAAAGCTGACCTTATCTTCTGGTTACAGTTTGACCTAAGCTGCCTCATTTTTTGATTCTTTCTGATGCCTTGTACTTTTTCTCTTCCATCTCTCCATCTCATGCTCCCAAACACCCCTCAGAGCCTCTATAAGATGTCTCCTGCCTGCATTATGCTGAGCTTAGGACAGGTCTGTAAGATCCTGTGACTTCTTTT
This sequence comes from Turnix velox, assembly GCA_013400935.1. NCBI lineage: Eukaryota > Metazoa > Chordata > Aves > Charadriiformes > Turnicidae > Turnix > Turnix velox. Next base: position 14,078 of record VZTY01033404.1, read on the forward strand.
TAGACTCTCTAACACAGAAATACAGGACTCTTTAAGGCTTCCATTTGGTGCTCTCAGTCCTAAATCCGCTGTTCTGTTACGTCTCTCTCTAATTTACATTGTCCTATGGGTGTGCTCAACCCCTGAACAGAAATAGTTTTGTTTCTCAGGGGTGATCTTCACTCTGCTGAATCTTCAGGTTCCTTGAGGAGCAGGACCTTGTGACTGAATTATTCTGCTTTGAAAAACTGGGATTTTCAGATATGACTGGCAGATTAATGAAGTACGACGGTTGGTGTAAGAAGGGGCTGACCTCCACGATCAATATGATCTGCCAGAATCCGTTTATTGAGAGCATGAGACAAGCCCATATACAGTGATGGCCAATCATGAATACTACCAACACACTGATTGGCTACAGGTCACACTCTTGCATCAATGTCAGACCCTCCTCCCACAGTTCCTCTGCCAACACACAGCTGTACACAAGTCCCTGTTATCTGCTCCTTGTTCTCCACTCCCTCGACACTCTCCCAGACCATCGAAGACACTTTCCCAAAACCATCGAAGACACAGGCAAGCTCCAAGGCCATCAGGTGGCTTGATAAGATTTGCTTCAGGCTTTGAGCTGAAAACTTAGTAGCAGTTGTCAACCCCCTATAGCCTGTGCCCATACTGCAACAGCAAATTGCTTGTTTCTTCTCATCATCAAGATAGGGTGGTGCCATCATGAAATTCACCACCTTTTCAGATGATGGAGAGTCCCAGAAATTTATTTATGTCAAGCTCCATGATCAATGTAGCTCACCCTTTACCCCCAAACTAATTTTAAGTATCATATTTGTTTTCTGTGTTGGAGATTTAATCTGTTGTAGGGAAATACTGAGAGAAAGAGAGTGATAGGGCATAGAATAATGGGAATTAAGAACTCTTGGGAAAGGGGGTATAGGAATGCATCAAGTCCCAAAAGGAATGCTTATGTAGCAATGATTTTCAGTCAGAGGATGGACAGGTGGCTGTTAGGAGATCTCCAAAAGATCACTTTTTGAAAACAAGGCTTTATATTCTATGTGTGTATATGAAATTTATAAAAGGGGTGTGGAAAATTTTTCAGGTTCTACAAAATGGGAAAAGTACAAAGCCACTAAAAACCCTCTAACAAAGGCATTTGATTACAATGAACTGAGAGAGAAGCCATATATATATCATCAGTGAAAACCAGAACTCAGCTCATATGCCAAGAGGAAAGACAGTGTCATCATCACCACCCACTTGTTCCTTGAGAGGGTAAGTAGAGGATTAGTGCCTGCTCTAACTGGGAAATGCAGAATCCTGCCCCTGGGAAATGCTGGGCTCTGCAAAATACTTTTTAAATGTTAGACAAAGCTTTCATCCACATTTGCAAAGATGAGGCTTATTCTCTTAAGTGATCAGAAATTCAAATTAAAATGCAGAAGTTCTCAAACTTGATAGCTGCCCAGAGCAAGTTAATACACTGATATTTTCACCTCTTGATTTTTGCTTTGTTTCTGTGAGGTTGAGGAGGTTACATGGGCACTGTTTGTGTTATCTTGATCTCCATGAATGCAAATGCAGAATTGCATTGAAGAAATTCCCTAGAAATAAGCCCCCCATGAAGAGGCAGCAGGCCATTAGATGGCAGCACAGATATACTCAATCTCCACTGCTGCCAAGTGCTGCTTTAGGAAGGTCCCTCTACTGCTTCCAGCATCCCCAAGGTATCTTCTGGCTCAGGAAATTTCACAGTACTTAATACAAAATTAATTAGAACCTGTCAATGAGGATTTTCACATTATATTACAACGGATGAAATAAGAAAAAACCCCCAAACATCTCAAATTTGGCTCTTGCACAGCCAGTACTTCCCTTGTCACCCTGTGAGGTGGAAAAGCCACATCACTGCCCACAGCAGTGTCGTGAGACTATCTGGAAGTAGGGGAGGATATATCAGTTTACTTTTTAAAATGCAAAAGGCATTTCAGAAAGCAGTATAAAGTAACAGTAAGCAAAAATTTAAGAGAGACAGGTGGGTAATAGAAAGTGCCACAGCACTATCTGATCACTGCAGACCTTGCCTTTCTGTATCCAGCAGCATGGGATTAAATTTGCTTGATATAAAGGGAGGAACATGAATTTTTCCACATATTCATCTTTCTGTAGAATTTTGTGTCTTCTGTGAAGGCCTCTTCTCAAAACATTAATGTGAGCCAAGAAGGATCACAGATCAAGGTGGAATTAGCAAGTATGGCTAATGTGTGCAGGCACTGCCAGCTACTCCAACAGCAGGCAAAGCTGGCATAGAGCTCCTTGGAAAAGAGAAATGTGTAAAACCTCCTTTAGCACATGGGAAAAAAACCCTGTTGCTTTCTGGTTCTTCCTCAGAAGCTACTCAGCATATGGCAGGGTTTTTCAATGTATAATCTAATCCAGACAAATAATCTTTTCCTTCCTTCCTTCCTTCCTTCCTTCCTTCCTTCCTTCCTTCCTTCCTTCCT
>VZTY01033404.1:17432-30549 GCA_013400935.1 Turnix velox
CTCTCTCTCTTTCTCTCTTTCTTTCTCTCTCTCTCTCTTTCCTCCTCTCTCTCTTTCTTTCTCTCGTTTTTTTTTTAATATTGTTTTTTATTTTATTAAGATATTTAAAAATTTTTACTCTGTTTCAAATCCTCAGGGAATCAGCTGAAACTACTAAAACTTTTGAATGTTTGAAGAGCTGGCAGAGTGAAAAATGAGAGAAAGCTGCTGAGCTGAGCATTATAATTTTCCTATCTATAACAAGGGAAACTGGATGGTGTGAGGGAAGAAGATCCTTTACTTTGACTGAAACATGACAGAGCCTGGCAGTTTGGTATAATTAGATCTCAGTCACAATCATTTCTGAATCATCTCCAAATGCAGATACCACTGCATCAGCATCATAAAGGAAAATCCAGCATCTATTTGAGTCTTGTTGGTGCAAACTTTGGGATGAGGTACCTCTCTCACAGCCCCTGATGGCTGCAGGAACCTTGCCCTCAGTGAGAATCCCCTCTCTGGGGGTGTTTAAGGCCAGGCTGGACAAGGCACTGAGCAGCCTGATGTAGTGGGAGGTGTCCCCGCCTATGGCAGGGGGGGTGGAACTCAATGATCTTTAAGGTCCCTTCCAACCCAAACTATTCTATGACTCTATTCTATGATTCTATAAAACTTCATGTGGTGAAATTAGGGAGAATCAGTTTTTGAGCTTTACTGTGTCTTTCAAATTACTTGTTTGAGCTTTCCAATCTAGTCTGGAATAATCAAAATGCTTTGCCAAGAAAATTAATAGGATTCAGCACCCTACACAATCCTGTTTAACTACAATTAATTCCTAAATAATTTACAATCTCATTTCTCATAGCACAGACTAAGTTTTATACCAAATAAAATAGGTATTTATAGGTATATGTGTATATATATATATGTGTATATATGTCTGTAGTCAGGTCTCAAAGGGTGAAGATGAAAAAGGTTCTTCTTCTGTGAATTTGACCCACATGTACAAATCCCTGCATTCATGAAAGGACTAGATTTTGATTGGACTTCATACATCTTGGAGATCTGCGTAGGTACAGGTGTGGAGGTGGGGTGAGGCTTGTGTTTAGGAAGAGGACAATGATCCCAACAACAGCAGCTGAGCTGGAGAAAAGCCCTATCACACTTTATTTTAGTATGCTACAAAATTCATTGTTGAACTTTATTAGGTACTTTTATACCAAGCATACTTTAAAGTAACAAAAATTATTGTTGTTATTTACTGTTTACAGAAAATCAGATATTTCAACAGTTTTCTTTACAGTTTGTTGTGACTTAAAAAAAAAAAAATCACAATTGACAACTTACAGTGGAGTGGAATGAGAAAGTGGGAACATTTAAAAAGATAAAACATACTCTTCATACTAGAGTCAACATTTAGTGATGTACATCCTGGTACGTCTCCCCTTCTGACTGTGTACAAATGGAACACTTTCATTGAGTTACCCTGACAAGGTCACAAGGTCTTGTGATGACACTTTTTTTGCAACATTTGTGTTATGTTTAAAAAGGGTTTTCACATGACACACGCACCATGATGCAAAACTCAGTCGTCTGTAAGAAAATAATATATAGAGAATAATACAGAGAAACCCTGTTTCAGTGATTTCTGTCACAGCAAAAGTGCCTTGACTGCAGTAATTTGGGATAGAGGTAAACCCTAAGGAGCAAATGAAGACAGTGACACAATAGCACATCCAGACAGCAAACCCTTTCATAGGCTTTGGATGTGGCTGTGGGCCAACAGGAGCAGTGAGTGAGGATGGGTTTTGCTGAAAGACCATTTAACAGGGACTCCTGGATGAATGACTCCCTTAAGGATGTGCATCTTCCAGCTGACACTAGTTGGACAGGTTTAAAAACCTTCTTGAAGTGGGACTTTCATTAGTTTATGCAGCCTCATGTGTAAACTACTTGGATTTTACTTTTCATCCCCTTCTGGTTAGTAGCAAGTACCAGGAATATGTTTATGATGTTTGATTGATTTGGGTGGGATTTTTGATCAGCTCTAATGCTGGTCTGGTAGAAGCTGGGGCATTACAAGAGCAGTTCTATATTAAAACTTCTAAAAAATGTTGCCAAGATTCATCTATAAGGTTACTTGGCAGACATCCACATTAGTGTTCAGTCTCTGAAACAAGCAATGCCATAGTGATACCTTGGTAGTTAGATAGAAGAGTTACCTAATTTCTTGCATGTATTTATTGAGTTTACTCAAAGATAATTTTTCATTCAAACATAAAATTAATTTTCTGAGCTTCATGCACTAAATTCTGGGATAACTTGTGCTGTGCAATGGCTAAAAACCAGTTTTAACTCATGTTTTAGTCATGTCTTCAGTGGATCATGTTATTTGGTATCAACATTAGCCATGAATTATTATTTTAGTGATTTTTTTTTCCCCTAAAGCCAAAGAATGGAGCAACAGGCTTACCCATCAGAAAGTTAGCATTTTGGGCTGAATCCAGCTGTGATACAGAGGAGAGGGTGGAAGAAATGCAGGGAGCAGCACACTCCTGACTGGTCCTGAGCCAGGAGGAGGCATGTGCCATGCTGGTGGGTATTGGAGAGGAGCTGAGAAGAGTGGGGTCCCTCCTTCCTTCCTTTGTTCTGTGTCTGGTGCTTGCACATCCAGGTCTTTGGCCATGAGGTCTTTCTTGGTACCCTCTGCCTCCCTGCTGTGGATTCTAGAAGTGATGGTGAGCTTTGGGGAGCCTCCTGAGGAGGGAAACACCAGCCCTTGGGGCTCTGTGCTCCCAGCTCTCACATAGTTATTTGCAATGTGTATTTATTTCTTAGTCTTGTAATTTATGTATTGAGTTTAAAGGCAGAAGGGATTTCTAGATCACCTTGCCTGATTGGTATCAGCATGGGACAGAGAGTGCTGCTCAGTAGTTACATGGCAGAACAAGGAAAGGAATAGAAATGCAGCTGCTTGCTGCATTTGAGGGGTAAATTACTTTATCCTATTAAAAAAAAAAAGAAATCAAATGCTTTTATTTTGTCACTTCAGATACAAACAATTCTATTTGTCTTGGGAAATTATAATGTTATGATATTCAGCCAGACATATCTTATAGTATCTATGCTTCATAGAACTAGAATATAGGTCAGAAATAATTTTCCAGTCTTAAGTTTGTTACAGACATAGATTAATTGGAACACATATGCAGTAAAAATTGAGAAGCTTTACAGTTTTTAGTCAACTTATTATGCAGTGAAGTAAATGAAGTGCAGCAATGTATCAGTAAAAGTTATGCCTTTTCCACTAGGTGATGGAAACATTCAGAGAGTCTATTTATAAACGCTAATTTAAGAGAGATGCCCTATCAGCTTCTTGGCTACTGGGATAGGAATAGTCTGGAGTTAACTGCCTCTCTACTGTGAAAGGTTTTAAAGCTTTTTGCTTTCCGTCCCAATAAAAAAAATGACATTTACAAACCTCTTCGATGCATATATATTACATATGATTATCTAGCAACGACTACACCCCTTTTAATTTATTCCCCCAAATGTGACTTTTCATGCATGTCTTCTGGATGCTGTACTCAGCAACAGTTTCTAATGAGCTGGTGTGTAATCCATGATTGCATTTCTCTGCTGAAAATCACTTCCACGTCTGGCTGATCTATGTTTAGAAGGTGGTGCTTACCCATCAGGCATTTTTGCACTCATCAGTGTTCTTCTCTGTCGGAGGCCCTTTCCCAAGCTTCATCTCATTTTAATGGTGATGTACAAAAGCTGTTATTCGTTTTGTTTTGTGCTCATTCTAGTGAGGATTGGCTTAGTAGGACTGTACAAAACAGAGAGAAGAGAGAAGCTGGTTTACTGCCAACAAATATACAGATGTTCATGCTGTGCTTGACTCAGGGTGAGCTTCTGATCAATATTCTAATACATTTCATTATTTTAATTTCCACTTATGATGAAAAGCCACAAGTTTAATCTTCAGATATGACAAGGATTTGTAATCTAGAATTCTTAAAAGTCAGTTTTCATCAGCTAATTGACATGGGAATTTGAAATAATGAGATTGTTTCATCTAAAGTTTGAACAATGTGAAAATAATGCTACAATGTATGTGTGGCAAAAGTACATTTGCTAGATGAATATCATGTTAAAATCCACATTTTTTGTTCTCTGTCAATAAATTCTTTCACCCTCTTGAGTACTCAGTCCACTTCTGTGTTAAATACCTTGTGTTAAATTAGCAGACTCCTCTGAGGCCAGAGGTGTTTTCAACCCAAATTCTCTCTTTGCAACTGATTCTAATTTATCCAGTTTCTACATAGTACAAACAGGAGAGTACACAGGAGAGTGGACAATGGTGAGGAAGTCTTCCCCCTCCTCATAGGGCAATGAAAAGAGGATTCTCTTCAAATTCACCCTTAGATGAGTTCCCCTTGGTCAGCTGGACCAAACTGTGAATTTCCTTGGCAGGTAGCCTTCCTCTGGTCTCTTTTGAAAGAGTCAACAATAATGGGTCCTACAACCCTGCAGCCTGAGGCAAACAACAGCCACCTTCATTGCAACCTCACTCTCCTCACTGTAATGCAAGAGCCTCCACAGGAGACTGCTGGAAGGCAAAACTTTGTGGAAATCACAATTTTTGTGAAAAAAAAAAAAAAAAGAAAAAAGACCTGATTTCCTTTTGATATGGCAATGAACTAAGAGTTTGAGAAGTAGAGTTTGGAAGCATAAGATGAACTAAGGAGGGACCTGAAGAAGACAAATGGATCTGTTGCACTTTTGTCAGGAAATGAATACTCAACATAGTGTGGTATAAACATTCTTATGATGTGAAGATGCAATGGGATTGGTACTTTCAAACTATAAAAAGAAAAATCACCACTGATAACTCCATGAGCTTCCTTTCCCCCTTTATAAAGTATTCATGATAAATAAAAACTATTACAAATGGTCTGAGTTGGGGATTTTGGTATATTTTACTAATATGGTTGTTAATCTCATCCATAATGTGATTAATATGGTTATCATTAATTCATGTAAGTAGCACTACTAAATAGAAGAAGAAAAAATACTGATCCTCAGATCTCAAAAACCCCATTGTTTGTAAAAATGAAATCCAGGGAAATCCAACATTCCATGGTGAGGAGCACATGTCCTGATACCTACACAATCTAACCCAAATAGAACTGAATAGATCTTCTTTTTCAATAATTTTCAGTCATATTTTCAAGTGCTTGTGTTATTCAAATCCTTAACAGCACTTACTGGGTTGCCAGCAATACCCAGTGTTGGGGCTGTAACGAACTAAAATGTTTATTTTTTCACCAAATGTTGCACACAGGGGTTATACACACGGAAATTAAATTTAATAAATGCCAGAGCTGCCTAGTTGATAAGGCAGAAATAAGTAATTCACATCCAACACCCCTCAGTCAGTTTATTTTGTACCACATCATTGCCTTTTGACTACTCCTTGAAGTTTCTTTTCTTAGAGCTCTTTACCCTTTTCTAGTGCTGCTGCCTAGAAATCAGTGGATGAAAGTAGTCTTCATGAAAACCACATTACCCAAACCACATAGGTGCTCTGCTGTTAAGTTCTCTATTCAAAAGCCTTGAAAGGCTGCCTGTTAGGCTGCAATCCCCACAACATGGTTATTATTTAGATTTGACCTGTTCAATTAGAGCAGCCACTTCTGTTGGCTGCAGAGCTGAGGTAGAGTCACCCTGGGAGGGATTTGCAGCATTTTGGCATTTGTGAACATTTTCAGAGAGAGGCCACCAATATTAATCTGATGATGAATCACAAGGAGATTTTGAGGTTGGTCCCTGCCTAGGTATAAAGCATGTTCCTAATGTCAGATAGTCCCTTACATGCTGTTACTGTACAACATGGAGAGTAAACACCCACTGAAAGGCAGACCTTCTAGGTCTCTACAGCAATCTTCACACTTTGCACCATTCATTTTCACCAGATGTGTTCATACCATTTTCTTTGCCATTTATTTGACTGGCATCAGGAAAATAATACCTTCCCAAGAGTCAAACGTTTATTGCTGTTTCCAGACACACACAATTACTGAGCTAAAGAGCAACTGGAATTCACGGTCACACAAAAAATGTTGCCATTCCAAAACCACATCAGCTGGCAGAAGCCCAAGGGCTAATGAAGCATCAAAGATTCTTCCACAGTATTTCTCTAGCCTAAAAGAGCAATATTATCTCTCTTGCATGCTGTGCTGTTTGCTACTTTGTAGGAGATGACAGAGGAGCTGAAGGTTTGCAACTGAAAATAGACATCTTGGCTAATGGCACTGCTTGGGCTGTAGGCAAAAAAAATCCAGACAAGTTCAGTTTTAATGAGGTGCTTGAAGTTCTTGCCTTTCTGATTATGATCTGGGTCTGCTCCTTGTAACCACATGCAGATGGTTTTGTTGTTTACATCAGGATTGGTGATAAAACTCCACTTGTAGCTACTGCACCCCAAAATCCAAATAGCAGTGTGCATTTCAGTCCTGGGCTACATCCAGATCTGTGTAATTAAAGAGCATGAAATGCAGGTAGACCCCCAGCTGCTCGAGGCAGCCAGTGTCCCATCTTCTCTTATTTCTTTGGAGATATTCCCTTCAAACCACATAACAAAATGCATATGAGAGCCTTGAGATAATTATTTTCTTTCCCATGAGATGAGAGAGAAATAACATGTGTTCCCATTTGCCTTTAAATGTGTATTCCCATTGTCCTACCTGTTATGGGTGCCTTTTCTATCATGATACACTGAGCATCCTTTCCCCTGGTTTCAGTGGGGAATACTTACATATTACCTGGAGAACCATCTTGGAACAAGTATTGTGCTACCAACTCAGGTCCTCTCCAAAGTCATAATAGTCACCGAATCATTTAGGTTGGAAAAGACTATTATGATCAACAAGTCCAACCTTTAACCAAACACTGCCATGCCCCTTATTAAGCTGAGAACCACAAGCTGAAATTTGGAAGTGTTTTGGAGTTGCTGTTCATGGTCATCCAGGAAAAAGCTTTGTGGCCAAGAGGTGAAGGAGTTGTGCCTCCCCCTGCACTGCAGTTTAGAGAGTGAGAAGGGAACAAGGCTGCCCTGTGGAGATGGAAGAAAAGAATGAACAGCAATTCCCCAAGTGTTTTTTCTAGCAGCCCTCACTCAGTATTCCACAGTTCATCATCTTCTCCACAAATTGTGATAAATGACCTGTCCACACCAGAGGTGCCTGAGCACATTTCCTCCTCCTCTTGGCAAACCACCAGGCAGGATCTGGCACCTGCCACTTCTGCCATCACTCACAGCTAGTGAAGCCTACCCCAGAGGGCAGCAGGGATTAAAGAGGACATGCAGCAGACCTCGAGGGAGTTACTAAACCTTTTACTTTGGATTGAAATTGTGTGATTAGAGGAGAAGCTCATCTCAGCAGAAGGACGTGTGAACTGGCTCTTTGGCTGCAGCACTTACTTGAATAATCCTAATCTAGTGGGAGGTGTCCCTGCCTATGGCAGGGGGGTTGGAACTTGATGATCTTTAAGGTCCCTTCCAACTAGAACTATTCTATGATTCTATGAAAATATAATTGAATAACTAATACAATAAAGTTTTTTACCAATTTGGTATGCAAGCCTGTGAAATCAGAGATATTCCACTTACTATTTGACCTGCTGGGCAGCATTTGTACACCCTGGTAGTAGCAGCAGCTGAACACAAGGTCTTTAGGAAATGTTTCTAAGGTGGTTTTAGAAGCATTTAATAATCATCTCAATGCTCACTGGAAGCAGGCTCACACCATTTTGCAAGAAGAAGGCTGCACAAGGGCATTTCTATCATGTAGGAGAGGATAGTTTCAAGGTCACAGGGGGGATGCTGGTCTGAGTGAGCCACTGAACAGACAGAATACATTTTATTAGACATCCTTGTCCAAGAAGAAACAGAAAAATGGTTGAAGGATACAGCTATGTCAGTTCTGCCAGGTTGCTGTGCATGGAGTATCTGTGTATGACATGTCACTGGACAGACCTTTGCCATCAACTACTGACCTCCTGTCAATCACAAGAAGAAACCCAGCATATTGACAGATCTAAAGCTACACTCCTTGCAGACTTAACACTCCCAGTAACAGCCCCAGTAGCCAGGTCCTGCCCTTCCCTGCCAGACTGTGGCCAATTCTCGTACTTTTAAAGCTCAGTTTATTCTTACATCACTTTTCCCCCTTTTTTTGTTGTTCTATGTGGAGACTAACACATGGAGGGAGGAAATGTCTGTCAGCTCAGAGGCTACTTGCTTATAGGCAGCATGCTGTGGGGGGAGAACAGTGACATGGTGGGGAAACACTATTTTTTGGCTTACTTGCTTTTATTTCTCAAGACAGAATGTTTTTTTGAAGATGTTATGACAGTAAGAAAAAGTCTCTAGGGAAAATTATGGTTGTCAAGACGAATTAGTTCAAAAAGAAGAAAGGACTGAGCAATTAAGTCTGACCACCTTGTGCTGATGTATGAAGGGAGAGGTATATTAGGAAATTAAGCCTGTGGCATCAGGAAACTCTTACTGTTTGTGGTCTTGATCTCTAAGCCTGTGGCATCAGCAAAGTCTTCCCGTTTGTGGTCTTGATCTCTTCAAGTTCATACGATTTTCTAGGTCAAAATTTTGAGAGAGATGAGGAGAGAGACAAGATGGAAAGCAGACTTGAAGGTTCATCTCCACTAACATCATTTCTCTGAGAGTTGGGCATCAGGTATGTATCTCTGGCAGTCTTTGGAGAGGGTCAGGGCCCTCCTGAGGTGACTCATTTCATCCCAGGACAGATTTCAGGGTGAATGAGAACTCATTTGCTCCCATGGGACTGTAGACTGTTGAATGAGAATCTGAGATGGACAGAGTGAGGTGTGTGAATCCTGGATTGAAAATTTCCCTGTGCAGGGTGATGGATACACAAAGAGAGAAGGTACTGCCCATGCACAGAAGAGAATCTTCAGCCTGAAACATCAAATTATTTGTCAGTTGTGGATTAGTAGTTTGTGAGATCCAGTCAAAAATCTGGTCTGAGCACAGTTTGAGGACAAGCATTTTCAGTCCTGTTGGGGTGTGAGGTGTGTACAGGACTACCTTCAAGGGGGAGTAAATGACTGAAGAAGATGGGTCTAAAATTTCACCCCCAGCCCAGAAGGGGTCAGTAAAATATACTGAAAAGCTTAAAGTCTGGCTGGCTTAGATGTAGAGATACAAGGAGCAGTTCTGACCAGTGGGAAGGTATGAGCCAAGCTACACATGGCAAAAATTTCTTATTTCCAAAGGATTTTTCTTCAGCTACACCTAAATATAACTTGATGACAGCGAAAGGCTATTATTTCCTGAATATGGACAGGCTTCAAGCTTCCCTCTCACTCTGCTCAATCCCTGGCTCTGGTGGCTACCCTATGGTTTGATTGCAGTTCCAAGAATACAACTGATGTATACGTGTCAGTGAGAAAGACAGGAGGAGAGTGACAGGCAAAGAGAAGAGAGATCTATCCAAGGATGGAGTAAGTCATAGCTGTCATCCCCTGTCACCTGATGTTCCCCCAGCTGATGGGAGCAGGGCTCTCTCAGGTGATGACTCTGCTACCCACATCTCCATACCAAGAGATCTTGGGTCCCTCAGCTGGACAGCTTGATGCTGCACAGCCATACCTTCCCAGTAGGCATCACCACCCCTCTGCCACCATCACAGACATTGCAATGTCCCCTGAACAAGAGAGGAAGCTGGGTGTCTGCTCATGTTGGGTACAGAAACACTGAGATGCAGTGATCCCACCCCACTGAACAGTGGCAGCATTTTCCTCCATTTCAATATTTGCTCTGTGCCTGACAAGAAAAGGAAGATTTTTATCATAATGAACAAAACTAGCAAAAAAGCCTCCTATTCTTTCTCCTAAAGAGTTTTCTTTTACTTGAAAGCACCACAGAGATGCTCTTTCCTCCAGTGGTCCCTTTCCAGAAGGCTCGTTAATTTGTCTTTTGTACTCGGTGAAGTTTCTGGCAACTTTGGGATGGGAGTCACGTCTCAAGACAGGTTTTCTGGCATGAGAGATCTAGTATGCTGTTGGAAGGACTGGAGAGAGGCTGAACTGCCTTCATCAATAATGTCTTTCACGTGAAGTAGCTTCCTGCTCTGCACAGTTGTAGGCTCGAATCGAGCATAATCAGTTACTTGTTGCTCATCTATTTTTATTTGCTCTGTGTTGTTTGCTGCAGTCTTTCTTTTCCCAGATGGTCAAATAAATTGCTGTCACTAAACAGGAGTCCCTGAAGAGTGATTCTTAAACTCTTCCTGCCTTTAAACAGCTTAATGAGAAAATATTTTACTTTCTTTATATTCTGCACATTTGCTGGAGTTGTTTTTCAGTCTCTCCCCTGGAACCCAGAGGATCTGTAGGTATCTTGTTTCACCAGCCTTCAAGCTGCATGATCAGAATGCCCAGGAAGCTGAGCATAAAATTTATTTAAAAACCTACAAACTTTGATCTATACTTGTTTATTGAGAACCTCTCTGAGGATCCATCAAGTCAATGGAGGTTCCTCCATAAGGTCCTGGACAATTTAGCCTGAAAATGCTTTTACTATTCTTTGTTTAGTTAATATGAGTTTAGCTTTATTAGCTTTTTATCTTCCAGGAAGTTTTTTGTGCCTTGCTGGGTAATATTAGAAGCTGACACTGGTGCATCTTTGGTGTGGGGAAAACAAATCTTGTTGATATTGACACAAAAACTCTATTTGCCCAGGTATGGCTGTCAGGGAGGGCAGAAGGTAGATACCCAGGGCCAGTGGTGGCCAAATGGAGCTGTGAGCAAGCCCAAGCTCAAGAAGAACCAGACATTGATTTAACTCAAGGCTTCATGTTGGGTTGAGCCTGCATTTCTGTGCAGCAGTTTGGCCTTGGGAGAAAGCCAAGATATTGAAGCAGATTCTTGAAGGTGCCAGCCAGGATCTCTGCATAAGGAAACTGCTATAATGGGGCTTATTTTAGCAGTGTGAAAGGAATGGAGCTCTGCTCCTTTTTCAACAGATTTGATTCCTTTAAACGATTTCATCATTTATATAATAAGGTTTTTTTCTCCTTAGAGAAAGGAGCAGGTCCTTGACAATTCTCTGGTCATTCTGGCATGCTGAAATGACATTTCTGTGAATTGAATCTCCTGAAATAATTTGCTGATTTTTAATTATAACATAATAACTAAAACTTCTATGGGAAGTTCAGTTGAAGTGCAGTAAAATGTAGTAAAAAATAAGCTGGTGAATCTTAAAGACTGCAGAATAATAAAAAAAGTTGAAAACTTTATTTTCTTTGTGTGAAATTGTTTTCCCTGTTCTGAAGCCAGTGCCAAAGCTATGTGACCTGGAAACATGGCACAAATCCCACCTGCTACCCCATGCCAAGGCACATCCAGGAGTCACCAGAAGTTTTCCTAATTTCTTCTCTGTGCTGATGGAAGAAAAAATTCAGTGAGAGGGGAGGACTGGGGCTGGGAATAGGGCTCTGGCTGCTGGAGCTCAATGCAGAGGGGAAAGGCTCCACAGCTGGAGGGCTTCATCCACCTCTGGAGCAGAGGCTGGACAAGTCAATACTGTGGGTTCTTTACCCTGAGAACAGACTCCTCTCAGAGTGGTTGGTTGCTAGAATGTTGTGTCTCAGTCAAAACCTTCTAATGAGCTGTGGACAGTGATCCCATTTCTGCTTCTGAGAAAGACACAGATGCCAAGTTACATGTTTATGGGAAACAGGAAGGTAATGATTTGCAAAAGCTTTAGTCTGAGGTTACAAAACTGCAGCTTACCTGAGCAAAGAAATATTAATTTACTGGCCATATGTTCTCAAGGCAAATAGGAAATATTTGAGGCTGTATTTAAGGCCCATGACATTTTCCAAGACTGCATGTCAAACTGATTAAAAATCTCTGTGGGGTTAGGTGATATTGAGGCTGGATTTATTTGGGAGATGACAAAGGCAGGGACTAAAGAAGGGTGAGTTTATTGGTGAGGGTAATCCATCAAGGAAATCTGCCTGACGTGCAGCAAGTAGTGTGCTGGCTGCTCACGATCCAGAAGGAATCATTTCAGTCATCTTCCCTTTCCAGCTGCCCTGCAGGATTGCTGTAAAGCAGATTTATGCTTTGGACAATATATAAGGATTTATTATTGCAATTAATTTATATTATTCCCTTAAACACTTTCCAGAGGTGCTGTAGAAGTGTTAAGTGCACTCTTGCAAAAGAAAAAGAGGAGATTCCTTCCCTGAAGAGCTTTCAGCGTAGGAGGCAGACTGCGATTAACAGTGCAAAGAAAAACAACAAAAACCCTTCATGGAGGAGGGAGGGGAGGACTGTGTTAGGGAATTGCCAGCTAAAAACGATGCCAAAAGGCAGGCTGGATTGCCATAGACTGGAATAACAGGTGTGGTACAGTGTGCTGGTTGTGTTCCTTCTCTGGGTCAGAGCGGGAAGGTGCTATCTCCATGCAGTTTTAGGCATAGGAGGCTTAGCAGCTGCTGTTCATATGAAAGGGTGATGGCAAAGAAGAGAACATCACTTCTCATGCTGCCTTCTTCCCATCTGTGTGAGCTCATGGCAAAGAAGAGAACATCACTCCTGGTGCTGCCTTCTTCCCGTCTGTGTGAGCTGATCATTGTAGGATAGCTGGTGGCTCCCATCACTTACCATGGGGTCCTCTGCACCCAGCACTGTTTCATCTCCATAGTGCCACTTCACAACTGTTTTCTGCTGTGTCTTCACAATGGAGAGCAAATAACTCTTCAAGTAACCAGTCTGTAAAGCATCTCAGTGCACCCAGTGATACCTAGTCCTGTCCTTGATTGAGAAGATCATCAGAGTTCTGAAGGACAGCTCTTTCTAGAGCAGTTGATACGCCTGAAGGAAGGGATGCCATCCAGAGGGACTGTGACAGGCCAAGTGCACGGTCCTGCACCTGGATCGAAGCAATCCCAAGCACAGATACAGGCTGGGTGGAGAGTGGCTTGAGTGCAGCTCTGAAGAGAAAGACTTGGAGGTGTCAATTGATGACAAACTCAACATGAGACGCTAGTGCACTTGGAGCCAAGAAGGCCAACCAAATCCT
>VZTY01033405.1:11642-28034 GCA_013400935.1 Turnix velox
CCTCCTCTGGACCCTCTCCAACAGCTCAATGTCCTTCCTGTGTTGAGGGCTCCAGAACTGGACACAGTAACTCCAGGTGGGGTCTCACCAGTGCCCAGTAGAGGGGTAAAATCCCCTCTCTGGACCTGCTGGTCACACTCCTCTTGATGCAACCCAGGATTTGGTTGGTGCCTTCTTGGCTGCGAGTGCACACTGCTGGCTCATGTTGAGTTTGTCATCAACTGACACCCCCAAGTCTTTCTCTTCAGAGCTGCACTCAAGCCACTCTCCACCCAGCCTGTGTCTGTGCTTGGGATTGCTTCCACCCAGGTGCAGGACCTTGCACTTGGCCTTATTGAAAAATCATCTCCCTTGCCCTGCTGCTCACACTTCTCTCGATGCAGCCCCTCTCCTTTGGTTCTTGTGGGGAAATGAGGAGTCCAGTTTGCACAGACTTTGTGCAAAATGTGCTCTAGTGCCTGTAGGAATGAGGGATTTCTGGTGGAACATCATTTCTTGGTTGCACATGGGATGAGGAAAAGGATTCCAGCAGCTTTTTGGACATGGATTTTACTTTGTTGTGTGTAAATGAGAATAAAGTAGTTTCCTTTTAATTTCCTACAGTTACAACATGTGGAATAAGCTGGTTTAAATCAAGATTTGAAAACTGTGATTCTATTTCAGGTGATTTCCAATGTGTTTTTCCATGGGAACCTCTCAACAGTTGTCCATATAGTTGTGACAGTGGTTATCATCGCTGTGGCCACTGGGATATCATTAGCCTATGATTGCCTGGGAATAGTTTTGGAGCTGAATGTAAGTGAACCTTTATATTCTTTTGTTTCATCCCTTTTTTATAAAATATAACCCTGAAAACCCCACAGCTCTGCTGGAAGTCTTAGTTAATTCCACACAGTAGTCAGTAGAAATTTTAGCAGGGAAAAAAGGAATTAGTAATTTACTTCAAAATGGGATAATTCAAGAAGAAAAGAAGTTGAGGAAGTGGAGTTCATATGCCTGGGGATGGCTTTGAGAACAGTTTTGGAGCTGCAAGAAGTGGCTAAGACTTAGCAAATGTAGAAACTTATCATTCTTATTATAATTCTTTCAACTCCTACATAATGTTTTATATTTTTTATAAGACTGTATTATATGTACGCTCCTCCATGGATTTAATAGTAGTTAAAACATAAAACTCCTCCATGTAGACTCCTCCATGGATTTCATAGTAGTTAAAACATAAACATTCTTTATCAACAGAGCAAAAGCATTAAAATGAATTATTTCAAACACTTTTACAGATAAATTTGGGATTTTTGAAAAAAGTTTTCCTTATAGCACCACTGGAAAAGCCCTCTACTCTTTTTTTTGTTGCCTCAATCTAACGACAACCATTTAAAAGTTTAGGATTTTGTTCTTCCTACCTAAATCCTGATGCTTCTGAGGAGTTTTTTGTTGTTTCCCCATCCACAGGGAGTTGTGAGTGCCACCCCACTCGTTTTTATCATCCCAACAGCGTGCTACCTAAAGCTGTCCCAGGAGAGATGGAACCACTCAGACAACCTCATCTCCTGCCTGATCCTGGCTGTGGGGGTGCTGGTGATGACAGTTGGCTTTGTCCTCACTCTCCTGCACCCCCAGGAATGCAGCCACGGCAGAGAAATGTTCTACTGCTTCCCTGCTAATGTCTCTTCTAACAACACCACACTTCCACCATAGGTAGCACACACTCATCTGCAGGCACAACTACAGTGGAGGCAGATCTCACAGCAAGCCACACGTGGCAGTTTAAAAGTTTAAACTCTTAAAAAAAGCTTAAAAGAGTTTAAAACAGTTTAAAAGAGAGTGGAACAAAGAGCTTTTCTATGCACTAAGAATTTTTAAATGTTTAAATACATAATTCTGCCATCCTCTCCCAGGTAAAACTTCAGTTTCAGCTGCTGAAACACAAGAGAGGTTCAGTTTCTCAGTTCTCAGAGGTGCATTTCAGCACACGTGACTTGAATAACTTGAAAACTTATACAAAATTCTACATTTCTTAAACTTATTCTACAGTTCAAAAGCTAGAAATGAATGTAAACCTCACTCACGTTTCCTTTCTTTAACTTTTTATTAGTGATATTCTGATGTATATTTATTGTATTTGTGGTCTTCTGCTTAAAAGAATTTCCGTTACTAAATCCACACGGGTCAACTTTGAAATTCAAGTGAATCCGTGGCTGCTTTGGCTCATCTTTGGCACTTTCTTGGGTTCTTCTTTGCTCTTTGGCTTCTCTTTTGTAGCCAGGAATGGCCACTGGCTCTCAGCCAGCAGCAGGAGACTCTGAGCTGAATCTCTCCTTCTGCTTCCCACTTGCTCAGGCTCAGCTTTGGCTTTTCTTTCTTTTTTTCAGCTTTTCTTTTTAAATTTTATTAAAATTAAAATAAATGAATGTCTCCTACTGGTCAGTTTGAGAAGGCAGAGAGAAGCGTCCCTACAAAAGGGAAGCACAAGGTGCTGATGAAGCATCCCCTGAGGTAGTTTGTCTGCCTGTGTCACGTGGGCTTTTTTAGGAAATTACTTGTGTTCATATTTTAAATAAGCCAATAATTCTGCTCCTTTCAGAATAAATGACTGTCTGAAAGCACAGCAGACCAACCTCTAACTCAACTGCTTCTAGGAGTTACAGCAAAGTTAACTTTACTCCTAAATCTCTTACTCCTACACCTGAAGACAAAAACAAACTTAACCACTAAGAAACCAAAACAATTTTTGTCCTGCTGCTACCTAAATACCCTACTATAAAACTAACTAAAAAAACTACCTAAAAGACCGACTGAAGGTGACCAAGGAGGGTTTGATGTATCAACTCCCAAA
Organism: Turnix velox; assembly: GCA_013400935.1. NCBI lineage: Eukaryota > Metazoa > Chordata > Aves > Charadriiformes > Turnicidae > Turnix > Turnix velox. The sequence continues at coordinate 14,479 of VZTY01033405.1, forward strand.
CCATTCCTGAAATAGGGAATCTGGGTCTGGAAAGAAAAGAAAAATCCACTAATTGCAAAGTTGGGGCAGAAAGGGGCACAAAAATACCCAGAGAATTCTTTAATAAGAACTTTGCCCTAAAACAGACTGGGGCTCACTCACCTGGAAGAAGTTGGGGCCTCCCCTGGAGCCACGTACTTGGCACATTTGCACATGAAGACCCCACAGTCTCCATCCTCCAGCTGCAAGGGGATCTCCTAAGGAAAGGAAAGAGAATTTTCCTCAGTCTCAAAAAAGAAAAGCAAGTTGGAGGCAGCTCCCACTCCCCACAAACCCCCTCCTCACCAGGTTCTCCTCAACTTGTCTGATCCCCAACACCAAGAACTGACACCAACATCCTGCCCCTGGAGCTCAGGCTGGCAGGCTGAGAAGAGGCAGCAGCTTTCCTCCCTGTGCCAACGAGTTCTAGGTCCTGTTTCAGCCCAAGCTCCGCTCGCTTCCGTGGGCAGCAATACTCTGGAACTTCAGGACCTGCCTCCTCGTTCTCCAGGACTCCTCTAGCAGGTAGAAGCTATTTAAAAGCAAAGAAACAAACCCACTCTTTGCCAAATGAAAACAAAAAGGATGGAGAAGGATGGGAGGAAGAGGAAAGGCAGAAGAGAAGGTGGGAGGATGATGCCAAAATGCTCAGTCACTCACAGCAAAGCCGGGCAAATGTTGTGGCCACTTTGTCCCACGGAGCTGAGGCAGCTGATGGTGCGGGAGTGGAGGCCGACGGGCTGTCAGGGAAAAGGGGAGGCTCAGACAAAGCACAACCTTGGGCCCCACAGACCTCAGGGGCTTCTCTTGCCCCTCTTTTCTCCCCATCCCACTGCAAACACAAACCCCTGGACTCACCGTGAGCCATTGCCTAGTGACACCTCCTGAAAACAGGCACCAGGATGACGTCGTGTCCAAGGACATCCACACCCCGCCCATGGACTGGGGCAGCCTGCAGCCCCTCAGTCACCAGCAAGAAACACGTGAAAACGTCGATGGACGGAGGGGCCTCCTTCTGTCTACACTCCATGAGGGTCATGGAGATGTCGATCACCTGTAGCACAGAGAGCAAATTGGAGATGTAAAACAAGACCTTTTTGGGTGTATTTGGCTTTTGGGGGCATTTTGAAATGAGGGCAGCCCTGCAGCTGCTCTTACCCTATCACTGAGCCAGCTGGTGGTCCTTTAGGGCATGGACATCCTCCCTGGTGACACCGGGCACGAGGTATGATGGTTCTCACGGGCTCAGTATGGCCACCAACTCCCTCTTCATGTCCTGAAAGGGAAATGGGGAAGGACGGGTGAAACAGGATGGAGCCTGCTGAGCTGTGGGAGCACCTTTCAGCTCTACCCCAGGCTGGGAGTGAAGCTCAGTGGCAGAGCAGCCCCTCTGGTACCTCCGGCAGCTGGGGAATCCTTCAGCTGGGTTTGCCAGGCTTTGGGAGAGAGAAAGAGTCTGTTACCTCCCAGGTGTTCCTCAGCAATCTTCCACACTCTGAAGAAAGAACACGGAGAGCAGCGTTTTACACCTTCCTGAAGCTTCTTCCAGGGTCAGGCTGAGTCCACAGATGGAGTTAACTCTTCGAAAATCAAAATTAATTTCTTTCCAACTGTTTTGCCCCAATCCCAGCTTTCTGTCCTGGCTTCCAGGGGCACAGAGGCAGCTGAGACCCCCTCAATGGCACCTTCCTACAAAGAACATTCGCTCTTTGTATTGTATCGATTAAGGCAGAAAATATTGGGGGTCCGTCTCAAGGGCTAAAAAAATGGTTTCTCAGCAGAGGAATTGATTTGTCAGAGGCAGAACTCTGTGTCTGTCTCTGTCGGGCCCTGCCGTGCCCCGAGCGGCCTCCACGGCCCTGCGCGAACACGAAGCACGTGTAGAGCGGCCTCCCCATGTGGCCAGAGGAGGAAGGGGAGGAGGAAAAAAAGGAAAAGGAAAAGGAAAAGGAAAAGGAAAAGGAAAAGGAGGAGAAAGAGGAGGAGCGGGGTCTGCCCCATGTTGGCCCTTCCTGAGGGAAGTCTTAGCGTTGTCTCCGCCCGCCGCCGCCTCCTTTGCTCCTCCTGCTCGGAGGCCCGAGGCCGGGGAGGGCTGGGCCATGGCGGACTCAGCGCTTGACGCCGCGGGGTCTGTGGCTTCCATGTCCGGGAGCTGCAGTCACCTCACCCGCCTCCGCCATGGCTGCCAAGCCACTGGGCCTGGGGACACGGACGAGGCTCCCGGCGTTCGGCCATTGCAGCCCCGATAAACTCTGCCCTTGGGGAGCTTCGTTGGAATGGAGGGAGGAGAAAGACGGGGAGATGGCTCTGCATTAGTGGAGCAAAACTTGAGCAAAATACATTTGAGGACGAGGTTCTGTCCTGGTTGATTTCTTCACNCCTTCCTATTGGGGGGTCCGTCTCAAGGGCTATAAAAATGGTTTCTCAGCAGAGGAATTGATTTGTCAGAGGCAGAACTCTGTGTCTGTCTCTGTCGGGCCCTGCCGTGCCCCGAGCGGCCTCCACGGCCCTGCGCGAACACGAAGCACGTGTAGAGCGGCCTCCCCATGTGGCCAGAGGAGGAAGGGGAGGAGGAAAAAAAGGAAAAGGAAAAGGAAAAGGAAAAGGAAAAGGAAAAGGAGGAGAAAGAGGAGGAGCGGGGTCTGCCCCATGTCGGCCCTTCCTGAGGGCGGTCTTAGCGTTGTCTCCGCCCGCCGCCGCCTCCTCCTGCTCGGAGGCCCGAGGCCGGGGAGGGCTGGGCCATGGCGGACTCAGCGCTTGACGCCGCGGGGTCTGTGGCTTCCATGTCCGGGAGCTGCAGTCACCTCACCCGCCTCCGCCATGGCTGCCAAGCCACTGGGCCTGGGGACACGGACGAGGCTCCCGGCGTTCGGCCATTGCAGCCCCGATAAACTCTGCTGGGATGGACCCGGCCGCCCTTTCCTCAGCCCTTGGGGAGCTTCGTTAGAATGGAGGGAGGAGAAAGACGGGGAGATGGCTCTGCATTAGTGGAGCAAAACTTGAGCAAAATACATTTGAGGACGAGGTTCTGTCCTGGTTGATTTCTTCACACCTCTTTATAGTAGCATCAGAATCTGCAAGAAATAAAAGATGGCTTTGGTACTCAGAATCCCAGAATGTCAAAGACTTGGAAGGGACTTGGAGAAATCATCTAGTTCCATCCTCCATTTCAGAGCAGGAACACCCAGCTCCGGAAGGTGTCCAGGTGGGGTCTGAATGTCTCCAGAGAAGGAGACCCCACACCCTCTCTGGCCAGCCTGGGACACTCTTCTCTCACGCTCACAAAGTTTCTTCTTCTATTTCCATGGAACCTCCTGTGTTCCAGTTTGCACCTATTGCCCTGTGTCCTGTCCTTGGAGGTGACTGAGAAGAGCCTGGCTCCATCCTCTTGACACTCACCCTTTCCATATTTCTAGACATGACTGAGTCTCCTCCAAGCTGAAGAGCTCCAGCTCCCTCAGCCTCTTCTTCCCTATTACTGTGCTACATGGTGCCCACTAGCCCTCTTCTTCCAGTAAAGACTGTGTCTAAAAAGTTCATTTTCTGCTTTAAATTCATAGTAAGCTTTTCATCTGCATTCATCTTTGGCTGGAGACGAGCTCATTCCTCTTTAAACCCAGTGCATATATTTCTATTTTTGTTGATTCCATCCCCAGCAGACTCAGCCCATGAGAACACCAGGATGGAAATGCTGAAGTGGAGGTCATGGGGGCTGAATGTCACAGAGTTTAGGAGTGCAATACTTGCTGACTGCTGGTTTTCTGTGCAGAATGGGACATTGCTGTGACAGAGGCTCTGAAACCTCTGGCAACACGTAGCAGACACAGGCAACAGCAGGTTTGGGGCAGGCACTGTCAGCCTGATGCTTCAGCATCTGTTTTGGACATAGCTCCAAGAGGAAGCTGCTTTCACCTGATGCTTGTGGGCCACTGGACATATGGCATCTCCCCCCTAAATCAGCCCTTCAGGAAAGGGCAGCACTGAGCAGCTCAGAGTCTGCTGGTGTGGAAGTTATTGAGGCTTTGGAGAGAGGGGACAGGTCTCTGGCACAGAGCTGGATGTGTCCACACTGTATCAGTTGGCTCTTGATGTCCCCTGGAGAAAAAAAGAGGGATTCTCTCTTTCTGGCCATGATTTGTGTGCATCCACCTGTGTAGGAAAGAGAAATAGAAGAGTTTTTATTCAGCACAATATTTAAAATCATATGAAAGACATAGAGCACCTCATGGGATCAGTAAACTCTCATAGATGGTGGAGTATGGGATGCAAACTAGTGCAAACTACACCAGGAGTGTTGAAAGAATTAAGAAGAATTGATGAACAAGAGCTCAGCATCCAGTCTTGTGTAATTCAGGAGGATGGACACAGCCTGCCTGGTGAGAAAACCATGAGAAATTATCAGTTGTCCATCAAAAGTCCAAGGAGATGCTGCTGTGCCACTCTCATTTTCAGCCAATATCAGTACAGGCTGATAAGGATTAATGAGGACTTGTTTATTTAATGCCTACTTAATAAATAGGCAAACTGAAATCAATCCCAGAATTATCGCCGTTTCTTGATCCACCTGCAGAGGGCATCCAGACTATTCTGTATGTCAGTCCTCTCCTCTTGATGGTGAATTAATTCAAGGGATGATTTGTGGTTATCTCAATTAAGAGAGAATTAATAAGGAGCTTTGTGGCTCCTAGTTTGCCTCCCTTCTGTAAAAATTCAGGGAATCTATAGCTGAAACAGCTAAAAAAAAGTGGTTGGGAGAAGAGCAGAAAGAGATGGCCAGAAATTTACATAAATCCCACTTTGCTTGCTGAACTACTTTATAATTTGTAACAAAGTTTTAAAAAAATTATTACTTCTAGTTCCTAAATCTTTGCATTTCAATAATTTTTTTCCTCACTAAATTTGTGCACAGTGCTAAACTCAAACTCCTTTTCATAAATCTCACTTTGCTTGCTGAACTACTTTATAATTTGTAACAAAGTTTTAAAAAATATTACTTCTAGTTCCTAAAACTTTGCATTTCAATAATCTTTTATAATTTTTCTCCCTAAATTTGTCAAGTTTGTGCTAAACTCGAACTCCTTTTCAATAAAACCACTCCACTGAGTTTTTTTACTGGATTTGCAAGGAGCAGAAAAACTCATGTTTTGGGAAAAGACAGAGGATTTTGGGAAAAGACATAGAGGTTTGGAAAAAAGACAGAGTTTTGGAAAAAGACACAGAGAAATTGTCAAAGCCATACCCTGGCATGATGGTTTTTACTCTCTTGAAACAAAGAAGCAGAAGAGGAAAGAGATCATTGTATCATGGCTAAAATTAATCAAAATATTTTTGAAAGCATTTATTTCAGTTTAAAATTTATTCTGAGACTGAATATTGTAATTTTCTTGACCAGGGAGCATATGGCCTTTTGGGAGGCTGGGGAAGTATCTTCATAAAGGATCTCCCCATCCTGGAAGTGGGGAGGGCAAGGAATGCAGACAAGCTGGAAGAACGGGTCTGATAAATGGTAAGTCGGGCCCATTGTATCACACAATGGCAACTGCTGAACAAACAGCGGCAGGGCAGTTCTAGTCGGCACCAGAGAGAGTGGAAAGCAAAGAGACACTTGAGATCCTGTTCAGGAGATGGCTGTTGATCCTTAGGTGCCTGTGGAAGAGGAGTTAGAAAGTTGGCAGCCTGCAATAGTTGAGGAAAAGAGGAGTTTCTGCCTCTTTTGGAGACTAGCCTTTGGGGAACTCATTCCTCTTCCCTAAGACAATATTCAGAGGAAGTCTGTGCTCATTATGTCAAAGTGACTGTGAAGTGTGTGACTGAGAACCCAGGGCACTGAGATGAGGATAAGGTGCTTGTCAGGAAGCTCAGCCTTTGGCAGCAGAGCCACCTGCATGGGCAGAACACACATCCCTTTCATGTCATAATCCAGCTCGGGTTGCTGGGACTGAATGTTCCAACTTGTGGCTGCCTGACAGCTCTCCCGTTGGATGCAGAGATTTCCTCCAGTCTCTTTATACTGTCACAAGCTGCTTGACACTCAGCTTTCTCTCCTCCTGAACTCCCCTCAGCTCCCTGACAAAGCTTATTGATTATTCCTCAGTGGAACTTATATAATAAATATTTGAGTGCAAGCACTGGCAGATGCTGTGCTGAGACTTGCTGCTCTCAATCATATCCTTAATACTAAATCCTTTCTGCTTATTCACTCTTCCAGTAAAACACTTTATGAGCCTTAATAATTTGAAGAGTCACCAGGGTTGCAGTGATTGCCAGGTGAAGGAAATTCAAGAGAGCTTTTCTTGGCTGGCTGGCACAGAAATCTCTTTCTATGGAATCCCCCTGCCCTTACAATAGGCTTTGTAATAGCTGAGTAAATGCTCTTTATGATGGATTTAGGGGTGGGGATACAAAAAATACTCCTAAGCCTGAAGGGTCAGATGTTGCTGAAGTCATTAAATTGCAACAGTTTTACCTGATTTTTGTGTGCCTCTGGGTAGTGAAAGGGAGGGTGGGAGGAGCTGTTGGAACTTGCTCTTAGTTCTGAGTTTGGCAGGGAGTTCTACTCATATTATTCCTCTTTTCTGTTTCATTTACAGCAGATGAAACACAAGGACTATTCAAGCAGGTGGAGCAGATCCTGGAGCAGAGAAGGAGCCAGATTTCTAAAAGAAATGAGAAAAGGTATTACCAAGCTGTTGTGGGTAGAGTGATTAACCTCACTCATAAGTAATGAAATTTTTATTAATTTAAGACAGTGATTTAACAAAGTTTGATAGCTTGTTTTTTACAAGATCCAATGTCAAGGTACACTTACTTATTCACAGAAGGCAGAGCTGTCAGAAGACCCACCCACTGAGTCATGAAGTTCACAAAGGACCCCCTGGCTTTGTAACTTCCTTCTTAGAGAAGAGTCTGGATGTTTCTGGATCCAATCCTAGTCCCAGACTTGGTCAACAGTTTGTATCTAAAGGACTAGATATGAAATAAATCCTTTATATCACTTTGCAGTGCCTTGAGCAGGAGCCAGGGAGAGAAAAGGGAGGAAAATGGTGAGACCACACTGCCACACTCCCCCTTCCTTTATCACCACTTCCATGGTGGCATTATTAAAACCACATTAAAATTATAATTCCATTATTTCAAATAGATTCCATTCTTTTGTTATTCCTACTAGTGTAAATTTGATGCCTGACTTAAGAGGCATTGAACTGACTTTGCCAAATCAGTAAAATAAATGATCTCTGGAAGGTATATTTGGCCTGGATGAGCCTTCTCACCTAAAAATGATAAATTAGAAGCAGAAGATATCCAACAAGCAGATCCTGATGTTTTCCTATAACATTAGAAGCAGAAGATAGACTACAATCAGGTCCTGATGCTTCCCTGTAATAACTTTTTACAGAGCCTTGCTTTTACCAGCTACTAATTTTCTCCCTTTACAAATGAAATCCTTGCTGTTAATCTGTAACTGAAGCAGACTGTTTGCAAACCCAAAGCTCCAGCTGCAATCAGATTGTGCTGTCACTGGGGCATTTTGCAGTGTGTGGCACTACCTGGTATCTGCTGCAAGCCTGGAAAGGCAGATAAACACAAGGAACAAGCTGTGCTGGATGGAAAGATTTAAGAAACACTACTTAAGTTTCTTTTTCACATTGAAGCTGTCATGATTGAAGCACATCAGAGATTCCTGCTGTTCTCTGTCCTATCCAACCCAAACTATGATTCTATCCTACTCTTGTTTTTCACCTGGGTGATATTTGACTTGCACAGTCATCAGATAAAGCTTCCAGATTTTAGTCTTTTTTTAAATTTAGATTCCTGTTTGTAAGAGTTAGCTACACATCATTGCTTTTAAGAGAAGATTCTCTTCACAGTGCCTGTGATAACGCATTCTGAATGCTGCCCTCACTATCTGCCCCATTTTCTCTTTTGCTAAGGACTGCAAAGAGCTTCTTTCCTTATCATAGACTCCAGATATCTATGATTCTTTCACAGAAGTAACTTTTGGAATATGATCTAATTTGCAGGTGAGAGGGACTCAAAACTAGAATAAAGGACTTCTGTAAGGATAAAACTTCAATATATTACAAAATTGTTGCTCTAAAATTTATCATCTGGCTTTTTTCCCTTCTTCAGTACCATAGTTCAAATCTTTCCCTAAACTGAGAGAAAACTGAGGAATGTGTTCAAAAATGAGTGGTGGAAATCCTTACAAAGTAGATTTTACTTTATGTCAGTAAGGTTTTATCTGTTACAGTTAAAATTTTTACCATAATTAAAATAGATATTTAAAAACACAGACAAGAATAATTTCCTTTCTATTCAGTAACTCCAGCCAAAAATTGCAATAGCTGAAGTAATCAGAAATTCAGTTGTCACTGCTATTTCAGTTCCAAAAACCTAAATTCAGGTTCACATTCATTGCCTTTCAGTTTGACACAGCAATGAGAGCTGCCTGATGCAGCTGCATCACTTTTCTTGCTGCCTTAATGTATGAAAAGAACAGAAGAAATCAGATTTCCTGGCTCAGACAGTTGATCCAAGTTATTGGAGCACAAACCTTGAAGAGTAACCAGCCATAAACTCTCTCAGCTCAGGATGAAATCATGGCAAAATCCATACAGCACTTTTCTTTATGCACTCAGCTTTTTTTTTTCCTCCCTCAGCAGTGGCATAGGAAGTGGAAAGAAGTTGGCTAGAAAAAAGGAAAATATAAAAAGGAATACTTTATTTGCTGGAAATGATGACAAATAATTACAGTCACTCTGACCTAAAAAGGACAGAGTGATTTGGGCAATAAAGCCTCAGCATGCAAAGTCCAAGAATATTATTTTATCTCCTACATCTTCATGTCCCATAGCCAAAAAGTCTGACCTAGCCAGGCACTTTTACCTCTTTTTTCTCTTTATCTCCTATTTTATGCCAAAAATTGTCATGTTTCCTTTTAGTGTAAGCACAGTATGTTTTAAAACAGTTTCCTTCTGCCATGATAGGAATCTATCACCTGAGACACAGTACAGCTCTTGGTACTTTTTCTTTCACTTAAAATGTTTTTTAAAAAAATCTTTCTACTCTTGAGTGAAAGGTTTTCTAAAGGTGCAGCTTGAACTACTTAAAATACCTGCAAAATCAAGAGAGGANTCTTGAGTAAAGGTGCAGCTTGAACTACTTAAAATACCTGCAAAATCAAGAGAGGAGAGTTATTTCACTTGAAAAAATGGTTGTGACTCAACATATTGTCCAGAACCTACAGCTGTTTATTTGTCAAATGCAGTTTTATAAGTAGTAAATTAAATAAAAAAAAATTATAAACATTTAGGACAACTCTTTATTTCTGTCTCCTTTTCTCTTTTTTCTTCTGCATCTGAGGAGCTCAACTCTGTCTCAGTCTTTTCCTCTTTAACTGTTTGGCTTTAATAAAACTTGGATGCATTTAATTAGCATAGACATGTTTATCTGTATGAATCTTAGCTTGGAGTGAAGCCCAAGAACCTCTATCTGACTATTGTGGTGGGACTTTGAAGGTTCAAGCAGGTCAAAAAGCATCTCGTACACTGCTAAAGAGAGAGGTAAAACATCTCCTTGTCCCAGTGCTGTCACTTCCACACATGCTGGCCTCAGAGCTGTTAATAAAGCCTATTCAGCATCATCACTTCATACAGAGCTTCTCAAGTCAAAACCCATTCAGCAGAGCAGAGATTTACCTTCTATGACCACCACACTGCCTTTACCAGCTCTCTGAATGCCTGATACTTGAAAGGTGTGGTGCATTAGAATATTAAAAAAAAAAGGAAGGCAAAAATCTTAAAATAATAATTACATTGGGTTCAAAGAAACCACAGACATCTACAGCACTCCTTTACCTTCATTAAAATAGTGAGGCCTTTCTGTTTGAAAGATGGATCCATGGAGAAACTGAGAACATAAGAATGGTCTCTCTTTTGTCAGACTATGTCTTGTGTAGCCTGGTATTTTGTATCAAAAATGGATGCTGAGGGAACACCATAGATGTAGGAAATTAATATATACTTATGCAAACATTCCTCCCATCCAGTCTATGGTTCAGGAACTTTCTTGGCCAGAGATGCTGCGTCCTGTTTAATAGCTCATGCTAGATTTTTGTCATTAACTCACCCAGTCTTCTCCAGGAAGTGATACTGGAGATGAAACTAGTGCCCTTTTTATTTTCTAACCTTGATTTCTGGAAGAAATCTTGGTCCTATTCCACAAAGTCAGAAATAACTATGGTGCTGTTATGGAATAACAATGGCAATTTCACATCCCCTGGTGCAGATGTGACACAGGAGCTACACACTGGTCATGGAGTGGGACTATCTGATTCATTCTTTTTACTGGGTTTCTCCTTCAGCTGAGTTTTTCTTTTCAAACTAAAAGGTTAAATAACTTTAATACTCTACTTGAAAGATGCACCTTCAGATCTTTTAATTGAGCAATTGTATTGTTCTGCATAAAACATTGCTGAGTCTCCTAAAAAAAAAAAAAAAAAGATGGTTGGACTTGATGATCTGAAAGGTCCCTTCCAACCTAAATGACTATGACTATGAACATGATGCAATGGCCAAGTCAAATCAGTTGATCTGAGGGCACTTCTGTTTGCTGGTGCTGTGTGGAACATTTCAAGTTATCTTATTTATTTTTCCACTTGGTGCAGTCTGTCTCTGATTAGCACACACTACTTCACTAGAGGGAATTAATACATTTTAATGTACAGCAAAAAAAAGTGCTGCAGACTGCTGTATGCATACATAGCCATTAACACAAGAGAATCCTAAGTCTCATTATATTTGTTTTTATGCCATGGTAAAACAAACCCAAACTAGATTTTCAGCCTTTCCTCCCCCATTTCTGATTGTGTCAAGATAATAATAAACTTCCCAAGCTGTGCCACATTCAGTGACTGTGCTTTGGAGGAAAGAAAGAAAAAATAGCAGTTCTGCTGCCAGTGCTCTCCATGGTGTAGAGACACAACCTCTCTTTAAAAAATGATGGAAAAACCAATTTCCCAGAATAGTTTGGGTTGGAAGGGACTTCAAAAATCATCTAGTTCCATCCTCCCTGCCATGGGCATCCCTCAAGCCACCCACTAAATTAATGCTAAAAAATGCTCTGAACATTTCTTAAATAAAATTAAGCTTGGCTAAAAGTTAGCTGCTTCAATTAGAAGCTTTTCAAGTTATTTAGTATATATGCAGTTTGGTAAATAAATTACAAACAGACATATTTTATACAACACAGATTGAGGACAAGCAGCTTTCACTGTCCATATTGCCATGGGCTTCATGCTATCTATGAGTCTTTGTTGCTTAATTACTATTTATTGTTCACAGGGTAGATTTAGTGAGATGTGTGGTGTATAAGTACTAGAGAACACTCAGATTGTCCTTGAGCTACCCTGCCCTGTGTTCTGCTGTTAAGCACAGACAAAGAAATGAAGAATTAAACTCCTACATTCTCCAGGAAAGCTGGAAAAGGAGTGGTTAACCCACACTGAGCTTCACCCAGCTGCTAGATTCAAGCTGCCTTTGACATGTCTGCACAAGCTGTGAGGACTGCACACACATCCTCACTAATGAGCTAATTCTGTGTGGAGACACTGGCAAACTGCAGAGTCAAAGCTGCCCTTTGAAATGAGTCAAAATTATTTATGCAAATTCTCAAACTCAGCTCAGCAGTCGTCTTCAGCTGAAGACCTCGAGGGATTTCTGCAACTCAGGTTTCATCTCCTCCCTGTTGAAGCACATGGTTGACGCAAACCATAGAATAGTTTGGGTTGGAAGGGACCTTCAAGATCATCAAATTCCAATCCTCCTGCCATGGGCAGGGACACTTCCCACCACACCAGGTTGCTCAATGCCTCATCCAGCCTGGCCTTAAACACATCGAGGGGTTGAGGAGACACCCACAGCCCTACCATAAACTGAATATAAGTCCATCAGCATACTTTATAGGATGTCTTTGTGCTCAGATGTTAACCAAATCCATGTATCAGTGCCCTACTCAGCAAGTCCTGGATGGAAATTTGGAGCCAACTCATTTAAAAACTAGTTTTATAGCTTTCCATGTCCTTCAAACATACAGGATCCACCCAGACCATTCATTACCTTTTATGATCATCATCATCCAACTGCCTTTAAGATCATCTGCTGATGGGAACAGAGGATACAACTAGTTGTAATACAAAGAAATGCTGTTAACTAGTTGTGATCAAATTGTGTCATCTCCAATCACCAAGTTTAAGATGAGAAATTAATAATAATAATCATAACTTCTTTATGGAGGTAACATTTTCCTGCTTACAAATGGTCCCTGACAAAGCACTTACTATTCTCCTTTGTGTATTTATAGACATATTTAGGGATCTTTAATTAATCATCCAGTTGAGATGGGCACAAGCAGCTGTCCCTGTGGCTACAGCACCACTTTGGGTGGCTGTGTGCATGTGTGTGCACGCTCCCCAAAAACCTCACCCACAGCCTGGAATGCAAACACAGAAAAGGAAAAGGTTCAGCAAGATGAGATGCACACTCATTGCCTGTTCTGTAGAAAAAAAGTTAGTTTCCATTTAAACCAAACAATTCCTTGTTTTGTGTTTAGGTTATATAGGATAAAAGACTTATTTTTTATCATGTTTGCTCCATACTGGCAGAATAAACCAGCTCAGCTTTCTAGCATATTTTAATTGGGCATCATAAAATTAATTTTATGAGGAAAGCACCTTTTGATTTTGTGTTCCATTTCATGCCTACAATGCCCAATTTTATTCAAAACAGCTTCTGAGTGATGCAATATGACTTTCTATGTACAGAACTACCTTTGGGGTTACATTCTTAAATCATAGAATGCCACTAACAGTTACATATGAATAAACTTAAAAAGGCAGACCTTGTACAGATGAAACAGGGAAAAACATTGTAAGACTCCTGTGGTTTATTTAACACTTCACCACAGGCAGTAACAGGCATCTCTATATGGTCTGTTACATTTCTACAGCATCTTTCATCCCAAAATATTTGTAATCCACATTGCTGGCACCATCTTGAAGAGGGCAGAGCAACCACTAGCACTATCCTACAATGTGGGCAGAGACATGGAGATTTTCCCAAAGCCATCTATAACAACCCCTGACTGTTATGAAGAACACCATGGGGTAACATTGCTTTTCCAGAACAGGCAGGGCTTTGTTTTCAGTCATTTCACTCACCCCCATGCTTAGTAAGCTGCCTGGAGCTCCACGTGTAAGATAGAGGATATCCTTCAAGCAGCAGCTGAAGTGAACAGGTCTCACAAGAAGCATACCTTGAAGGTTACACTAACAACAAACACAGCAGGGTATTGATGTGCAAACATTAAAACTGAATAGACACTGGCACCAAATACATCCCATGTCATGGGAACTAATGCCTGCAGCTAACCTGCTTTCCTCCTAAAGGTTTGTCTGACCTCAGGAAAACCCTACAAAGCATTCAGGCAAGAAATGGAAAGCATCATCCTCCCTCCCACCCATTCCTCCCCCTGCCTAACCA
>VZTY01033405.1:30729-45938 GCA_013400935.1 Turnix velox
AGAGCTCCACGTACGGGGTTTGGGGGGGGAAAACCGGCCGGTCCCTTAGGGAGGCTGTGCGGGAGGGGAGGTGAGGTGAGGCGAGGCCGCTGCTTCTGTCCGTGAGGTGCGTGCGGCGCTCGGGACCGATGTAACCCCTTTCCCGTGCCGCGGATGGTGGAGGTGTCCGGGCTGTACCCCCCGGAGCGCGGCCGAACCGGGAGGTGGAGGCAGAGGGAGCAGCGGGCGGAGCGGAGCCGGTGGATGGCACCTGGGCGGGTTCCCCTGTCGGGACAGCGGAACAAGTCCCTCTCGTTGTTGGGGAGGGAGAAGGGGGGGATGTATTTCCCTCATTCTCCACCTGGGTCGGTTTCCCCGGTGGGACAGCGGGATAAATCCCTCGCGTCGTTGCGGAGGGAAAAGGGAAGGCTGTATTTCCCTCATTGGCCGTCCGGGCTGCAGTTTGGCCACAAGCCGCTAGTGCCTGCCCGTGTCCCGCAGCGCTTGTTGGGGCTGCTGAAACCCCACAAAGGCGAAACTTCCCGCAAGGTGTGCCCGCGGCGGAGGCGGAGGTGCCCGGGGTGTGCGGGCGGGGGAGAGCCGGTACCTGCTCTCTTCGGAAGAGGGAGGAGAAAGAAAACATCCCCAAACAAGCAGCATCTGTTGGGGGAAATGAAAAGGTTTTATTTGCGTGCTGAGCTCCCCTGGCAAACTGCTTGTAATCTGCCAGAAATTGTAACTTTGAAGAGTACAGTTTTAAATCTTGGTGAAGCTACCCCAGCTGAAGATGGAGAGGAGGAGAAGGATGGGGATTTCAAACTGCTTGTAATCTGTCCGAAAATGTAACTTTGAAGAATATGGTTTTAAATCTTGGTAGAGCTACCCAGGCTGAAGATGGAGAGGAGGAGGATGGATGGGGACTTCCCCACGTTCAGTAGGTCAGGTGTGTTTGAAGACACACTCGGTAACTTCAGGAGAAACTTGGGGATTCAAAATGCTTGCAGGCTGCTGGAGTTGACATCCAGTGATAGGACAAGGGGCAGTGGGTGCAAGCTGGGACTCAGGACAAGGGGCAGTGGGTGCAAGCTGGGGCTCAGGAAGTTGGACAGAGATATAAGAAAAAAAATTGTCAGAATGTGGGTGAGAGAAGAGGCTCCCAGGTTGCCCAGAGAGGGTGTGGGATCTCCTTCTCTGGAAACATTCAAACCCCACCTGGACACCTCCCCGTGGGACCTGAATTGGATGTTCCTTCTCTAACAAGGGGATGGGACTAGATGATCTCTCCAGGTCCCTTCCAATCCCCTGACATTTTGGCATCCTGTGGGATTTAAATAGAAGGAACGAAATCCACGGTGAGTATACTCTAAATCATCTGTGAAGCTTCCATGTCTCATGCCAAAGTGGATTAACTGATTTATAACCATGAAATAGAGGGTAAAGAAGTGCAGTTGATGGTGATGTGCTGTCCTATTTCCAGTAGCCTCAAAACATTTTGAAGTTATGGCTGCAGTGAATATGAAGGCTGATAGAGGAGGGGGGTTTTATACACTTAGGGCCTTGTGGCAATTCCACATTTGTGTATGGTCATGGAGAAATTAAGTTCATGGTTTTAATCAGTGCAGAAGGTATAATTACNAGGGTAAAGAGGTGCAGTTGATGGTGATGTGCTGTCCTATTTCCAGTAGTCTCAAAACATTTTCAAGTTATGGTTGATAGAGGAGGGGGGTTTTATACACTTAGGGCCTTGTGGCAACTCCACATTTGTGTATGGTCATGGAGAAATGAAGTTCATGTTTTTAATCAGTGCAGGAGGTATAATTACAGCCTAGTTAATGACTGTGTGTTTAAGACTCTGGGTGTATAAGCTCAATTGAAAGGACTGGTGGAGCATGATAGGGTTAGGTAGTGACTAGAACAATACATCTTGAAGATTATCAGTTTTACTTGTGGGCAAGAGCATGAAAACAAACAAAAAGGTTATTTTGGCAGCTTTTATGGACCCGTCTCCTGCCATAAAGCAGTTGGTTATATGGAGTTTTGGCTGCTGCTTCTCTAAGTCAGGAAAAGTAGTCTGTTCCCTTAATGTGAGTGACTTCAAACATCTGTCAGCATTCCCATCTCTTTGAAAAGCAGCCCTCATCTGCCTGAGCCCTGCAGACATATTTTCAGGCCTTTTATCAGCTGTTCCCATATAATTTAGTACTTAGGAAATCAATTTACCATTCCTTTCTTCTTACAACAAGAGGTTTTTTTGGGTTTTTTTTTTTTTTTTGGCAGTCTCAATTATTTCCTGATCTCATTTGCTTATCCAAATGCTGGGTTTGAGGGAAAAAAAAATAGGAATATACCAGCAAAATGAACAACTCCTAGTTTACTGAAAATGATCCACAGCTATGTTTTTGAATAGTGACTCCCTCTTTGAGGTGATAGGAAAAAATTGTGCAATCTGGGAAGAATTTCAGTTGAAACAGCAAATATCTACAAATGAATTACCAAATGATGTGATGCTGCATTATTGCCTTTCTTAACCTGTCTAGCCAGGTGGAGAGATGTTGTGAACATGCAGCTGAGGAATTGTTTGCCAGCTGGATGTGTTCTCAAATCACTTTTGTTTGAAGTTGTGTGCTGTAATCTCAGAACTCTTCACAGCTTAGAAAGTCTGTTTATGCGAGCTGCCAAGAAGGCTGGAGGTGTTGAAAGTGTTCTGTGAGTTTTCAAGCACTGCTGTTTATTTAGTACTGGAACTTGTATAGAACTTCATCCTCAGTGGCTCTTCAGTTGGGAATTTTATCATTTCTTCAGGGACAAACTTTCAGAAAGGATCCTGTGACTTTGTCCTGTTTTTGCATGGTGTATTATATTCTCCTGTTGAAAAATTATTTGGTAAAACTGGATGGAGATCAAAGTGTTTGCTTGAATTTGGGGGAAAAAAATTCTAGGGTGTATGCTCTTCTCACAGTACAAGCAAAGTAAATCAGTTAGAAGAATTTTTGAAAACAGCCTTTACTGGATTTTTTTTTTTTTAATATGGTGAATAGGTGTGCCCAGTAGCTAGCTGGAGTTTTTTTGGAATATGCTGAATAGAAGGTGTGTCCAGTAACTGGCTGGACATGACACATAGTTTCTTGTGGTGGTAGAAGGAACTTGGCTGGACCTGCTTTTAAGGCATTTTATGGCTCATCTAGCTGGCCTGGAGTCTGAGCAGCACTCAAAAACTGTGCTCTTGCTGGGCCAGTTGACACAGTCTCCTCCTCTTCATCACAGAATTGAATAGGCTTCATGTATTTAGAATCATGGAATATTTTGAGGTGGAAGGGACCTTAAAGATCGTGTTCCAACTCCCCTGCCATAGGCAGTGTTATGTGATCATAGGAAAGTGTTGTTTAATAATTTAAAAAAATTAATAAAAGTAAAAAAAAAAAAGTGGCTGTGGTTGGTATCCTGCCTCTTGAACACACTTTTGCCTCTATTGCTGGATAGCAATCCTATACTCTGCATTAAATACACTTTACATTAAGATCAAATACATTTCACCAGTTGACATGGACTTTTAACCATTGTAGGTCAATATGCTGTTAAAATATTGGAGCAAACTTGGATTTTGTTTAGTGGAAGATTGATTTCCTTTTGAAATAGCAGAATGTGCCTTGAGCTCCATCTTTTATAATCTGTTCCTGATAATTTTTCATCATTTTATTTGTTCCCTGAAATCTTATCTAAAGCTTTATGGTGACTTTCTTCCAGAAATCACAGCTTCTGGCCTGCTTTACCTCAGCAAAGCTCCTTTGTTTTGGCGTTTTCTTTATATGTCTAATGAAAACATGCTCAGGAGGTACAGCTGCTCTCCAGGGGCTGAGGACAGAGATAGTTTTATTAGGGAAACTGGGGGGGGGGAGGAGAGCCAAACTCATCTTTGGGTAGCTTGCTGCCAGAACCACTTCTTGTGTGTGCCTTCTTCATGCTCCTGTTTCCTGGTTGCTTGGCTTAGTGAATATATTTGAAAAGTTTAATGAGAGGAACACGAGGGAAGCCTTTTTTTTCCCATGGTTGGGGCTGCCTGAGGAAGTAAGAGATGTTTACAGAAAGAAGAAATATAGCTTTTCTCCTGTGTAACTGTTGGGTTTTTATCAAACCATTTCAATCAGATTACAGATCTCTGTAGACACCAGCTGTGGCTCGCTGTTGAGAAGGATCTGGTATCATGTTTAGAATGCTGATTTGACCTCTCTCCAACGTTGCTGGTTGAGTCAGTTCCCAACGCGGCCACAGGTTTGTTGAAATGTAAATGAAAGCCTTCCTTCTTGATAGATGTGAGATGGGGCAAAAAGGGTGGCAGCAGCTTCCCTTCCTACCAGGCACTCTCTTGCCAAGCCTCAGCAGCAGACCTGAGGGTGGAGGCTGTGTCTGTGTCTGAATTTATCATTTGCTAAAATTAGGTCAGAGCAAAACTTACGTTTTTATCTTGCATGGAATTAGCTGTTGCCCTTGTTCTGTGTGCTGCATTCCCATATACTCGGATTTAGGAATAAATGCAAGACCTCCTTGTTCTTGTGCTGCTAAATGACAGCACTATCTAGGATCAGATGTTAGGTTCTCATGGATCTGTTAAGCAGTTCTGATCTTAAATGTGCTTATCTCTTCCACTGAGGACTTCAAGATAAATAGTTAGGTCATTTTTTTTTCCTCCCCCAGTGACCCTGATGAAGATCAACCAATTGAGCAACAGCAAAATGGAAAGAACTTTGAGAATTTGTGAGTGTAGAGTTTGCTGGATGTTTAAAACAGGGAGTTAGCTCCTTTGAGGGTGGATCCCCATTGGAAGCCTCTTGAATGCTAGTCATTCCAGGGGGGGCAATCTGCCAACTGGGATCTGAGTATACACTTCATACTTCTTGAGGTGATTATATTGTTCTTTTTATCATATCTGTCTTACCCAAGGCAATAGCAAATAGCTACATGAAGTAGTGGTGCCACGAACTGAACATCATGTGTGTAGTCTGAAGTCATAGCTGGATGCCTCTGGGGTAGTGGGTTGTAATGTTCCCTGTCGGAGCATGTTGCTGTGGGAATGAGATCAAGGAAGCTTTAGGGGCCTGAGGAATGTGGATACCAGGGGGAAAAAATGCGTAGGAGGATAATAAATAGAGAAATCAGCAAAGTTAGTTCAAAGCTTTGTCCAAGTGTGATGGGATCCTTCAAAAAGTGAGAGCTGGTCATTAGTGAGCTATCAAAAGGCAATTGTTGGAAAGAAGTGGTTGAAATTCAGTGATTTCAATGTTATCTTAAGATAGGTGCATCTTTTTTCTATTTTTGGTGAACTTTAAAGGATGTTTAAGTATTTAGAGAAACCTCAGATCACTGTTTATATTCAATAGGGCATCTGTGTTAGGTAGAAGAGCCCATTGTGGGGGACCAAAAGCTCAGATTTTGGAACAGACTGAAGACATTTACAAGCCTCCTGTCATCTAACAGATAAATCAATTCACAAGGAATATTTTGAAGTCACAGATGAATGATTTCTACTGTAATTTAGCAACATATAAGTGTGCTTGCTCTCATGAAGTCTAGCACTGCTTCTGACTTTCTTGACTGTAGCTTTGGAAGGAAGTTTCTAAAGTTGTGAGTTTTTCTAGCTATGCATCTGTTGTAGCTTCAAGTGTGCTGTGAATCAGCAGATGCCAACCAAACCACTGAGCCATTGGAGTTATAAGTAACAATGTTAGTGCCTGCTCAATTGATTTTTTTAAAAAAAAATTATTTTTATTTTCTAGAAATTCTCAAGTCAACACAACGAGTTGCTCTCTAAGTGTAAGCAGATACGAGGAATGCTGATTGTTCTCTTTCATGTCTGCTTGCAAGTTAAAACAAATCTGATTGTGCTCTTTCTTTCCTTTTCATCTCCCACTTGCTTCCCCAGCAGCTGACCTGCTGCTCGGACTGAAGTTCATGTAGCTGCCTGCTGCTTGAGAAGGGGTTGTTCTTTACTCTGAACGTTTGCAGTCACTGTGTGCTGCTCCAAAACTCAGACAGTTGACGTCAGAGCATTAGAGGGTGACAAGAAGCTGACATGTTGGCTCCCAGCCTCTTGTAGAGTTCTGTGGCCATGCCCAGCATTAGCACAATGAGGAGGAAACTCTGACTGTGCAGTGTTGCCACAATGGTTGAATTCAAGGGGAAAAACCACCCCTTGCTGTTCTGAACTGTAACAAGCAATTAAAAGCTAGAGGTTTCACCTGAATTCCCTCCTAAGGTGAGGTCCCACCATGAAGAATGCAGCTCTTTCTTTCATGCAAAGTAAATTCAAACATTTACTAACTGGAGTTCTTAGAGGTGCCTTCTGACTGAACATCTGCATATCTCCAACAGTAGGACTAGGGGCAATGGGTGCAAGCTGGATCACAGGAGGCTCCACAGAAATAAAAGAGGAAACCCTTCTTGGGTTTACTTTTTACTTGTCAAGAGGTTATCCAGTTCAGAAGGGGTATGTACATTTGCCACGTGTCTTTTGGTGATTGTAGCTGATCAAAGTGGTTAAAGGATGGATCCCTAATCAATGAAATACCTCAGTGAGGGATCTGCATGTGTGTCAACTGTGTTGCAAGGCTGGGGCTGTCAGGATGACTATTTTCAGTTAAAGAAAATAGAACACATGAATATTTTTAGCCAGGCATGAGCTTTCTTCTGTGAGAAAGCAAGCACTGGATTTATTGAAAGCTATAGTTCTACATAACTTTTCACTGAAGAAATAGCTTCCATCTGTACTTTCTTAGTGTTATTTTAAAAACCCTTGGTTCACACTCCTTTAAATTTTATTTCTGTTTGAGGAATACAGCTGCTTGGTTTGGAAAACACAGATCAGGCTTGTTTAAAAACAAACAAACAAGCTTCTCCTCCTTCCCAGGCAAGGCAAATGATTATTCTGTGCAAAACAAGAAACACTCTGTGCTTGAGTTTTTCTCAGATACTGACAATGGTACAGTTTTTGTTCTTTGCCCCACATCTCTACCACAAAGTGATACTGTCTTAATTATAAAAAGAAAAAAAAATTCACACCATTCCATCTCAACAGCATGAGAAATGGATTTTACTGTAAAATCCAATCCCTTTTCAGTTAAATATTCCTGAATATGGATCTGTTGGTTAAAATACTTGTTCTTATCATGGGCCTATGGTTTCCTGTTGGGAATTAATTTCCCCTTTTGTTATTTTACCTGGATTTTACCTGGCTTTCCTGTTAGATCTTTAGATATATTTTCTTCCAAATACTAAACCTTTGTTTGTGGGTAACTTTTAAATGTTTTACTATGAGTTATTGTCTCAATAACACAGATGTATTAAGTGACAAAGCTGCCTGGAGGGACTGCTTCTGTGATAATGAATTGGGTTGTTGTTATGTGTTGCATCTAATTGGATGCATCCCCTCTCTCCCCTGGGTATGACATGCTGGGAATAAAGTGGGTTAAATAAGAATATTAGAGGATATCAGTAGGATCACAGTGGAAACTTTGTATTACTGTTGCCCAGATACTTCTAGTGTGCAGCTATCAAGGCAATCAGAGAGATGATAGGGAAGAATATAGTGAGTCAAGTTTGAGTTTTGTCTTTTACAGGATGTTTAAGTATCCTTGTGTTGCTCTTGGCCTTTGTAAAATTTAGTGCACTCCTTCCATGCTCTCAAACTAGTCTGACAAAGCAATTGGACACAATATTGCAGGTAGAAGATAATCTGTTGTTTAACTGTCCTTGTCACAGCAACACTGAAAGCATATTTTTCTTGGGAGGAACTTTTTGTCTTTTAAAAGAGAATGGAGGAGGCAAAATCTCTGGTAGTAACAAGGTGGAGAAAACAAATGTTTACAACTGGTGATTCTGGGTTGTAACTCCTTTGGGCAACAATTAAGTACATCTTTCTTCACCACTAGCCCTGGACTTAAGGCTTTTGTTCTTTTCATTAAAATACATGTTGTGCAGAATTAAATATGAAACCATTCTGGCTTTGAGAACACAGAAAATACTTGCATGGGTAGTTTGGGTTTTTTTAGTTCTTTAGTTTGTAAGACAAACATGACCTTAGTTAGTTGCTGATGACAGTATAGTAGGTGGAACTTCCAGAGGTGGAATTTGTGATGATTTTCAAGACTTGAGTGTAAAACCAGAAATTCAAGCCATGACAGAAACCTGGGCTTTGAAAATTTCCTTTTGTTTTAAATTCAGAAACTTTTAATCCCTTGAAAAACGGGTACTGCTGTGTTGAAAGGGGCCCTACATTCCCAAACTTTCTTTTGTTATCTCTTTGTATAAAAGTCCCCAGACATAAACTTCTCTGTATCCTCTGCTGGTCTCTGAATCATGATCTCTCACTTCCCCTTGTTGGCAATTCTGATCCTCTCCTTCCACCCACGCTCCAAAGCAGCCTCACTAATTCCATCCTTGGCGTTCTCCTGGAGCTATTTTTACCTCATTCAGTTTTTTGAACTCCTCACCACTTGGAGAAAGTCCTGTTCTGCTGAACTTCAATGTCTTACTGCTTCTTTTCCTGAACCCTTTCTCCTACCTCATGCTTAGGAACTTTGAAGTACGGTAACCTTTCCTAAGGCCATCTTAACCACTGTGGTTTTTATCATTTGGAAGCTAAAGTGGTCTTTCCCCATCTGCTTTTATAAGTGGCAGATGCTCTTGGAGCCAAAATTTGGGTTTGGGGTGTTTTTGAGTTGGTTTTTTTCCTGTATGGAGGAAGAAATTACTTTTTCCTGTTACCTCAAACTGTTTTGCAGTGTGTAACTCTGTCCTTAGGCTGTTTTGTGACCTCTTGATTTTACCATTTTGGTTT
Source organism: Turnix velox (assembly GCA_013400935.1). Classification (NCBI taxonomy): domain Eukaryota; kingdom Metazoa; phylum Chordata; class Aves; order Charadriiformes; family Turnicidae; genus Turnix; species Turnix velox. The sequence goes on from VZTY01033405.1 coordinate 39,539, forward strand.
TTCTTGTTGCATGTTCTTTTAAATTTTGAGTTTTAAAAAGAACCTGGCCCTTGTTCTTGATCCTTCCATCTCTTTTTCCCCGTGTTCCCTTCTGCCTGTCTCTTACTTCTCTTTCCATGACTTCACCCTGAAATTATAGATCCTTCTTTTTTCTCAATGTGACTTTGTCTTTAAAAATTATGTTGCATAGCTTAATGCATCTTATTGCCTTGTACTTACATGGACATGGAGACTATTTTTGCTGCAGTGTTTAAGGGGAAAAGGGCTTCCCAGGCCCTTTATATGTCACTTTGAAGAGGTCACTGTCTGTCTTTGGTTTTGCTGTTTTTGTTTGCCCACTTATCTATGGTTGAGTAATGCTTTAGATACTGCAGGACAAGGCAGCAGTGCAGGCTTGAGACACAAAATAGGGGTTTTTTCCTTCTTTTTATCTTTGCAACTAAGTATTACTTTGTTGGGCCAGGAGTTGTAATTTTCTTCATTCTAATTCATTTCTATTTCCTTCCTCGGAATTAGATACATTTAATTTGATGTCTGCCTGACAGGTTATCAGGATGTTTGCTGTGGAAATGAAGTGATGGAACTGGGTCAAATGAGTCTCTTCCTTCACCTCCTTAATGCTTATCTTTTCTTTCATGTTGGTTGGTTGGGTTTGTTGGGGAGAAGGATTTGTTTTTCTTCCAAGTGATATGTAGAGGAAGCAGAGGATTTTGAAATGTAAGTTTTGAAATCTAGATTTTGATTGCTCTTCTGTAGTTCAGGATGTTTCCCCCACACCTCCTCTATTCATGACTGAGATAGTTTCAGCACACCAGGCAATGCTCTTTACTTCTATAGAAAAAAAAGAAAATATAGGGGGTATTGAAAACCAGAACATTTGGTAAGAATTTCTTCAGTGAAGACTGTCAGTAGTGAGATGAATAGGAGAGAATCTGAAGCAGCTTGTTTTGGAAAAGTAGTAAGGATCTGACATCACTGTCTGAACTGTTGGAATCTTTGTCTTATTTCTAAGCATCTTTCTTTGACTCTTCTCATATTTCCACTGCCCAAACATTCTTACAAACTTTCCAGTCTTCCTCCCAAAATATGCTGCTGCAATGCTGCTTTATTCAGAAATCTCAAGTGAATAAAGGAGAAGGAGAGAAATGTAATAAATTTGAAACATTAAATAAAATCTCCAAAGTGTACATACAATAATTGATCTATTTTAGAAAGAAAAAGGGGTTTGGTGCAATGATGGTTTTAGAAATTTTCAAACAAATACTTATTTTTTGTGTTTTCTTTCTAATGGTGTTCTTTAAGTACTGACTTCTGTCATTTTTCTTCTTCCTTTTACTCAAAAATTTTCCTAGATTCTGTAGCTCCAATATGTAAAGCCTGCCAGCTAATGGGTTTATGTTTTTATTTTTATTTTATTTTATATTTTCTTTATGACTGCTTGCCAGCACTTAAGCAAGACTAACTTTTTGGGGTTGATTTGAGAATATTTAGAAATAATGACACGTAGCATGCTGAAATTTCATCCTATACAATGCCAATACAGAAATTTCATCCTATACAATGCCTATAGAGTGAATTCTTTATGCATTCACTGTAGATGGAGATTATAAAATGTCTTGGTATTTAACTGAGTGGTCTCCTGGGAAGATCTGCATGGTGTCAGTCAAAGCTCTATGCTTGTGTGGAAGAGACAGATGTCCCTCATGCTGGTACCACTATATAAGAACTTCTGGATTTTTCTTCACCTTTCCAGAATGAAATCTGTCCATAGTCCAAAATGCAAATGTTGCCTCTTCCTGTGAAGAGATCTGTGATAGGAAATGAAGTGCCCAGTGAGTTGTTTATTATCTAAACAAATATTTGTCAGAGCCATTTCGAAGAACCTTATCAACTTGAGGCAGAAATAGCCTTGCAAAATGCTACCATGTTAATTGAGATTTGTTATAACTCTGTGTTTATTGGCCTTTTCTGTCACACCATGTCTCACATCTCAGTCAGAGTGACTCCTTGAGTCACTTTGGGATCATGTGAATAAATGCTCAGTGTGGTAGAAACATCTACAGTATGTTTGCAAAAGATAGTGTGATACTTTATCAAAGATAGTACAATTCTATGGTATTAGTATTAATAATTGGCCTTTTGTTTCCACTGATGTTCTCTTGGCTTGCTGCTTACCACTTGCTTGAAGAGAAATTGGTGAAAAAATGTGGATGTTCTTGTGGATATAATTAGCAGCACATTCCTCATAAATTTCAAGAGGTTTAATATAGTCAACAAGCAACTTCTTTTTTTTTTCTAGAACAGTTGTGAACCAGTACAGTGGTTAACAGTTGAGCATTCTTGGTTATTCTATTTCTGAAGCCTGACAACATGTGTATGGCATGTTCATCAGTTACTGCATGGTTACAGAGTATGAGCATGTAAATCATTCAAAATGCTATTTGGCTGGTTGCTTTCATGGGTAAGAATGTGGAAAATACTGGATTTCTGGCAGGATTTTGACTGCTGTGATAACACAGGGTATGGAATTATCAAATTCTTAAAATAATCTGAGAGGTATCTAATAAAACTTTTTTATATGTATATTCTTTTAGGCATTTTACAGAGATTCTAAAGAAGTTCAGGGAGAACCTACAGAGGTGGCTTCAGATCTCAGCAGTTTGTGTGTGCTTTAAGGACTTGATGGATAATTCCAGGAGTATTGCTGTCCTTTCCTCTGAAAATCATAAAATAAGAAAATAGTTTTATCCTGATTATTCTTGTTTGGTCTCTCATAACTTTCTGGATGGAAGTGTTACTTTTTTTTTAGTTGATATTTACAAAACTAAGTCACAATGTTTCAAAACCCCTAGTTTAAGTAGTCCATAGGTAGGCACAAGATTAGAATTTTCAAAGGGAATAAACCAAGAAGATAAAGTGCTGCTGGGTTGGAGGGTTGTGCTCCTTATAACGAGGAGACACTCAGTTATAGGACCTCTGATAAATAAAGCTCAGACTAACTGCCCAGCTGTACTTTAAGATGAAAACAGGATGTTGGTTGGAGGACTGCTGTATAAATCAAAGGATATGCTATTATTGCTGTTTAAGGAAGCTGTACTCCCTTAGAGTGGTTCTGTATATAAAAGAGTGGTAATTGCCACTCTTATCAAGGGCTGGCAGTTCTCCTCCTCCAATTGTGACCTGGTGAATCCCCCTCTGGTTCATGACTTAAAGCATTGCCAGTTATTTTAATCCCCTATTCAATAAGACAAACAGAATGTGGTTATTTTTATCTCTTTATGGTCCCTTAGATAATACAAATGGAACCCCTCTTTTCCTATATTCAGGCCAAAGGTGGTTTGCTGAGGGGAATGTGGGTTGTTTCCCCTAGAGCCTGTTAAACCCAGGCCAATTCAAGTTGTGGCCACTTAGTCCTGTCATCTGGAAACAGGCAGGTGGTTTCCTCCCTTTGCTGCTGTCTGACCTTTCCTTCTCCTGACTGTTTGGGTTTTGGTTTTGTTTGTTTGATTTGATGCTTTGCTTTTTGTTTTTTATTTCAAAGATTGGGCTTAACCCCTTTACATTTTTGTTTATTCCCACAAGATCTTCTAAAGTGCTTTTCTGCCCCTCTTCCACTCTTCTTTTCCCCCATGCCAGCTAGAGTGATGTTGCCTTTAATTTTGTTTTTTAAGTCAATTTAATTATTATTATGCTTCTAAGCAGTATATCCCAAACACACTTTCTCCCTGAAAAAAGGAAGGAAGTATGTCAAATTACTTTTTCTACTTTTGGTTTCCACCAGTTTATTTTTCTCTCCTGGGAAATCAAAGAATCATAGAACTGTTGGGTTGGAAAGAACCTTTGAAGATCATCTGGTCCAACTGTAGCACAGTAGGATAGCACTGACTGTTATTTAAGAAAAAACAAATAAGTTTTGTTCAGGCAGAAGTAGCTGAATCTGGGACAGCAATAAGTATATGGTTAAAGTCTTTGTAATACCTAAGGAAAAATATATCTATAAACCAATATTCCAAAAGATGTGTTGGTCTGGTTGTTTTGATAGTTGCACATTTTAAATAATAACTTCTTTAAAGGGCTAAATAGTGCTGTTACTGTGGAACATGCTATTCTTCCTATAATTTTCACAGTTGAAACATCTGTTAGGTTAAGGTTAAACAAGCCAAGCTTCTGCTGTTTGAGCTGCTTTTTAAATCACACTTCACTTGCCACATTGTTTGTGTATCCTAGAAAACTATTAAATGAAAAGTCCTGGAGGTAAAGATATTCTCAGGAGACTGGAGGACTTTCTTTCCTCTTTGTAACTTTTGACTGGTGGATTAAGCATTGTTTGAACTGGTACTCTGAAGGCTTCTTGGTTATAATTTCATTATTTTTCTTAAAACTTCAACTGCAGGATGTATTCTGTACTTCTTGTCTCAGTTCTGCACTCACACAAGCAGATCTCGTATGTAGTTTGTATTGTTTAAGGATTGTGATTTTTGTTGTTTTTTTGATTTTTTTTTTTTTAGCAGGTATCACAACTTTTCATCCACAAAGCAAATAGCTGTTGCTTTTGATTAGTAACTTAAAACTTAGCAAATATGTAAATTCCTCAGCAGGGCACTGATTTTGAAGAGCTCCTGATGTTCCAGCGAGAAATCTTTTGAACAGATTGTTTTAGAAGATGTGATTTTAATTTTTTTTTCCAAACCTTTCTTTTTCCCCCCTGCTTCTGTACAACATTATCTGCACTGATTTACTCCTTTCCTCCAGGAAACACATTTGCATTAAAGATCCGGTCTAATGTTTGTTTAATTCTTGCTGCTTATTGCTTCCATGGGGTCCCCTTTGACCTTACAATTAACAGAAAAATAACTGCTCTCCTGGGAATTACATCAAAAAGAAATTAAGCACAAGTACCTATAAAGTCTTTCACTACTCATATTTCAGTTTTGATATGCAAAGATCCTCAGTAATAGGAACAAAAAATTAAAAAAACTACAATGAGCATGTTTTTCATGGCATCTCTGGTGCCAATCCCTGCAAGAATTGGAGATGCCAGTGGTTCCTACTGTTAAATCCTGGCTTTGTCATTAAAAAAAGTTCAAGTGTATTTGCCATAGGGTACTTTAATCTGGCCTAAGTCAAATTTTATCTGATATCTTTTGGCTAATGGCCTTTTTTGGTAGAATATTTGCATTTTAGCCCATACCATAACATTTCATAGTCGCAGCTGATATTCCCCCACTTCTCTTTGCTCTGCTTGTAAGGATTCTTAGAGATTGAATTAGTGGAACAGTAGCAAATATAAGAGATCACTCCTTTTGATTTTCAAGTTAATCATGCACAGACAATTCAATGAGACAGCAGTGATAGTTATGAGATCTTCTTTTTTCCTTTATATTGTGGAATACAGTGGTTTTATTGGAACTAAAGATGACTTGTGCAAGGTAAAACCAGGTATACCAGAGAATTGAAAAGATTGATGGCAGCATTATCTGCTTAATATCACTTTAAATATCTAGACTTGCTAATTTAATCTGATTTCAACATAATGATGTCATATTTAAAGGCAGGGGATGCCAAGAAAGGAAGGAGATGATTTACATCCGTTGAGTTCCAAAAGTGTGAGTTTCATATATAGGAATTTGAGTACAAAATAGTCTGATTTTTTTCAGAAATAGATACATGATGAAAAAGAATAGGGTACCAAGACCTGTCACTGGATCTTGCACACACTGAAACTTAGCTTGTGTTCACCTTTTCCAAAATACAGGAAGGTCTCTGCTGTGTCCTGGCAAAGAGCCAGCTTGTTTCAGTTTCTATTCTCTTGAGTTTTACAATACACTTACATGTTTTAAAAAGGAAAAAACCCCTTCAGACTAGTATAAACAAGTTCCTTTGTACCTCTTGAGATTGGGCTCTCCTGCTGCTACCTCAGACTAATTTTAAATGCTGCTTTACAAGACCAAACAGTACAATACCAAGCCTTAATGTTGGTAAATATATGGAACTGGGTTTCATTGTGCTGATGAAATTCAGCTGCACATTCATCCATCTATATTTATGGCTTATAACCAAGACTATGTTTTGCAGATGAAAGGATTTAATACTAAATATTAATAGAATTACTATTTTGTTCATTTAACTCCTTCTGTTGGCTCACATATGCTTACTACACATACTTACCTATGTCTACTCATAACAAGCTTGGGTTTTCCAGAGCTTAGTCTTACTGCATACTGTTTTCTGGATTTTTCTCTCTCTGTTTTGTTTTTTTTTTTAATTTTAATTTTGCAGTAGTTGGTTGCTCATATAAAAGGAGGATATTTGTGTCCTAAAAAGCAATGACGCACACACAGCTGTGTAGCCAAGTGACCCAGAGAAAATGAGTTCCCATGATCTATGTGTTTGAGCAAGA
>VZTY01033405.1:46985-92019 GCA_013400935.1 Turnix velox
CCCCTTCAGACTAGTATAAACAAGTTCCTTTGTACCTCTTGAGACCGGGCTCTCCTGCTGCTACCTCAGACTAATTTTAAATGCTGCTTTACAGGACCAAACAGAACAATACCAAGCCTTAATGTTGGTAAATATATGGAATTGGGTTTCATTGTGCTGATGAAATTCAGCTGCACGTTCATCCATCTATATTTATGGCTTATAACCAAGACTATGTTTTGCAGATGAAAGGATTTAGCTCTAAATATTAATAGAATGATTATTTTGTTCATTTAACTTCTTCTATTGGCTCACATATGCTTACTACACATGCTTACCTATGTCTGCTCACAACAAGTTTGGGTTTTCCAGAGCTTAGGCTTACTGCATACTTTTTTCTGGATTTTTCTCTCTCTCTTTTTTTTTTTTTAATTTTATTTCGCAGTAGTTGGTTGCTCATATAAAAGGAGGATATTTGTGTCCTAAAAAGCAATGACGCACACACAGCTGTGTAGCCAAGTGACCCAGAGAAAATGAGTTCCCATGATCTATGTGTTTGAGCAAGAGATGGGGACCAGAGCTTGTTCTTTGCCCAATAGTTGAGTTTTGTGTGGTCTCCAGGGAATGTGTAACCATCCCTATGCTGTCAACTTTCCATGGGAATGTAGGAATGTGGCTGACAGTGCTGGCTAGGAAAAGTTATGTGAATGGGCTTGTTTTGCTTTTTAAAAATTTACTTATTTTATGTATAAATTCCCATGGATTGTATAGAAAATACAGATAGATTTTACATTAATTGAATTGCAAAACATTGTATGGTTGTTAAGGACTGGGCAGTTGTTGCACTGACAAAAGCAATGCAACCACTTTATTTCTGCTCTTTATCTTCTTTTCTAGAATATTTGAAAAACTAAGGGAACTTCTTGGTCATCCACAGAAACAAATAGATGTGAAGTTCTCAGATACCAGAGATGCAAAAGCATAGATTAAAAAGAAAACTTTAAAAGGAATTATCTACATTTGGTGAGACAGAACTAGGATTGGCAGGATACTTTCATTGATATTTAATTTTAATGAATTGAAAAGTGATAGACCAAGTGCTGTTGAGGTTACTAGTGGCCAACTATGGAAGCTTAATGCATTGGCTAGTTCTGAAATGACAATTAGCTATTTGATTAATTGCACTGTGATCATTAAAATCAGCAATTTAACTGTATAGAGCTCCTAGTGCCATCATTGTAAACCTGTGCAACATATGCAAAGAATTGACTACAAACATGTCTGTGTGTTAAGTAAGAAAATTAAAAAGCAGTAAAAACCAGAACACAAGTAGATGTGCCAGTTACTTCCTCCATAAATCTAATTTTTTTTTTCAGAGATGTACTTTTAAGAGTTTGGGTTTGATGAGCAAAGTACTTTCTTCACAAATTTGTCCAGTTCTGTTTAGCTTTCTATTAATAATGGCATAGGTGATGACATAGGTGGACAGAAAAACTATTTGAAGGACTATTAGATTGCATCTTACATCTCTATTTTTAACTTCAGTAGTTAATTTTATTCAGAATTAATGAAGCTCATGTCCATTAATTGCATCAGCCCATGGCCTTGCTGTGTTATGTGTAAACAATATTAATAGTTTACTTAAGTGATGAACTGGGAAGTTATGAAGTGCTGCAAATACACTTACTCAGTGTCTACAGGCAAACACTTTCCAAACTCAAGCAGTAGTAAGTATATTCCTTTGTGTTTTGCTGTTGGGAAGTGGTGGGTTTTTTTTGGTCTTAACTATTCTATTATACACATGGTTTTTAGGAAAGACTGGTTCCAGGCTCTAAGTTTCGGGTAACAAAATCAAATTCTTTTGCCAGGTCACTAATGTGTCAATTTAATATTTGTTAGGCACATGTTCTGAAATAATTTATTAGAAGGTGGAATGCTTGAGTATAAATATTAGTAAAATAGACAAATAATTTGCTACAATCAAATTTATATAGCTCTGGGAATAAATATTACTCTGAAAATCAGCAAATTTACCCAGTGTTAAAGTTCCTGCTATATTGGCATGTTTCCTTGCCAATATTTTTAATGCTTTCTACTAGCAACATATACAAACAGTTTAGAAATACAAGAAACAATCTTTTAGCAGAAAACATGGTTTATATTTCCTTGCCAGTTTCAGCAATAACTTGTCCACCCTTCAATTTCTTTCTGAGGGATTAAAAATTTCTATTTTATACAACTTTTATACTGTGGGGTAAGAAAAATGACAGTAGTTGCACTGGTGTTCTAGTTTATAATATGCAGCTGAACTAAAATAGAACTTTTTACTTTGAATTATTAGCAGAAACATTAACAAGGAAGACTTCTCCTGACCATAGTTTTAAACTGAAAAAATTAAAATGATTTGGGACTTTATGTGACTAAAATGGTTGTGCTGAGTCATATATTATCTGTTAATTTGGAATCTACTGAAGTATCAGCTTTATAATTTGAAAGAACTTCTTGTTACATAGAGTGGAAAGTAACTGTTGTGATTCTGGATGGGCTCCAGATCTCCTCTGAAAAGCAGTTTCTTCACTAAATGAACAGCACTGGCTTCCCTTGCAGGTGTTTTGGCTTTTAACTCAAATGCCAGGGATTTGAAGTGTGGGTAAGAGGAACCTAACAAAGCAGATAACTGGTCTCTTATGTTTAACTTATAAGACTTAGTACAATAATATTTGTATTTTGGATGAAATTATGTATGATTTTTTTATACATGAGAAGCAAAATGTTATAAAATGAGTTTCACCGATTTTCATTTGCTTTCTCAGAATTTAACACTGTCCTTTTGAAGAGAGAACTCTTTAGAGATTTTGCCACCTCAATATTATAGGTTGTATTGGAAAGGAAATTAATTAACTTTTTATTTATGCACACAATTTGTTGAGATTTTTTTTTCTGAAATTTTTTTCAAAATGAGCTGAAAAACTCAAAATATGTGTAAATTCTTAGAAAATATTTTCAGTAGGATTCTTGTGTGATGCTCTGAATTAATGAATTTAATTATTTAATTAATTTAATGAATTATAATTTAATTATATCTCTGCAGTCTTTTAAGGTACAGTTCGTATTTTAGAGATATTTGTTGCTGGGCAATACAATACTTGAAGGAAAACTCACAAACCTGTCTCCTGCATTTTACAGATGGAATAAGATAGTCTCTGATTTGCCTGGAAAAGAGTAAAAAAGCGAAGTTTTAAAATAGAGCCTACCTGCAGTGCCACCCTGTGGCGCTTTATTTCATGGCTTCTCTTCAAAAGAACCACTTTCTGTTCCCTTAATCCCAGTGGGAAGATTACTTTTGAACTTCAAATGTCTGTGTTCTTGGCTGCAGACCTGGTTTAACCGGGATAGAAGAGCACATTTCCTGTGTCTGACTGGTGTGAGGCTGCATTATTTCTTCCTGATGAAACCTGTTTACAAGGAGAACCAGAAAGAGGATTTTTTTAGCAATACCTGTTCATTCATCGACAGCATGAAATCACTGAGCACTTGTTTGGCCATTGAAAAGAAAATGTTATATTGAAGAGCAAATAAATGTCATTTCACAGTAAGAACTTGAAGGAGCTTGCCATGATCAGAGGGCTGGAGCACCTCCCTTCTGAGGACAGGCTGAAGGAGTTGGGGTTGTTCAGTCTGGAGAAGAGAAGGCTCAGGGGGGACCTCAGAGTGGCTTCTCAAAACCTGAAGGGGGCTACAGAAAGGCTGGGGTAGGACTTTTTAATAGGGTCCAGGATGTCAGGATGGATGCAGATTGGAAAAGGGGAGATTCAGGCTGGAGAAAAGAAAGCTCTTTATGGTGAGGGTGGTGAGACAATGGGACAGGTTGCCCAGAGTTACCTGGTTCCAACCACTATGAAACTTTTTATCTGTAAAACCTTGATTAAAAGACTCTAAGGGAAAACAAAACCTCAAGGAAACCCCCCTGGTGTTGACACATTCTGGCCTTTCAGTTCTGTGATATGCTGTGTCTAACTGCCTGAAGTTAAGCAGAAAAAAAATTTGCCAAAAATAGCCAACTGCCATAACTGTTTGCCTTGCAAATTATACAGGGCTAAAGGAAAACATTGAGTCATAAAACTGTGTTGGGTTGTATGACAAAGTTTAAAAGCAGATAGTATCAGGTAAGCAGCAAATGTTCTGTGGCTTTTATATCACTCTACAATAATGTAATGTGTTTTTTTTAGGAGCACATAAAAACAAAATACCTAGAAACATTTGTGAACTTATTATGGCATAAGAGGCTCTTGCTGCCTGAATAAATATTTATTTTCATTTTCTCACTCTTTTTAATATCCCAGCAGACCTTATCTTCATTAAACTGCTGCTGGCACAAATTCTTTCCTCCTCTTTTCATTCATTTTGTTCTTTGTGAGCTTTTTCATATATTTTGTTCTTTGTAAGCTTTTTCATTTCAATATTAGCACTTCATGCAAATAATAGTGTTTCAATACTTTTATCAACTCTTTTTAAATTTTTTTCTGAGTAGGTAGAGAAGCAAGCTGGCAGAAAATCAAGCTCTGTGAAGAGCTTACAACAACTCAGTATGTTTGAACATAGAAAATTTTGTTCAGCATCTGTTTTGCTGCACAAGTGGCTGTGTAGTGTGTGATGAGCTGTACACCCATGTAATAAGGGATGTTGTAACTAATTTCTGGTGTATCTGGTTTATCTTGCAGCAATTTCAAGGACTGTTGAAATTTCAAACAACTGTTGGGGTGTAGTGCAAGGAAATTTTCTACATTGAAGTGACAATTTTGGTAAAATATTTGAATGGTGGAAAATGAGCTGGTTTTTTTTCCCACTACTTAATAGCTCCTAGAGGGAGGATTTTTCTAGGGTTTTAATCTAGATTTTCCAAAAATAATTTTAAAAATTACCAAAGCACTTCCACTTCTGAATATTACTGGAGAGTTAGAAGTAGACAAAACCAAACTTGAACCCATTTTTCACGAAATAATTAAAATCCTAATTGTGCAAATAGCACTTTCAGGGTACTAACCTGTTATCATTTCATATTTATAGAGATATTTGAAACTATTTTGTTAGTGTTACCATACTGTCTCTGCTATATCCAGAATCAAGTCTGTATTTTGGAAGTTCTTCTCTTTTTTTTTTTTTCAACTTTATTGATTTAAATTTCTTTTGAATACTAGAGAGAATTCTCAAGCATATTTTCTTCTCCTTTTTTTTTCCAATTTTCTTGATTTAAACTTCTTTTGAATGCAAGACAGAATTCTCAAGCATAGTTTCTTCTCCCTTTTTTTTCCGGCATTCTTGATTTAAAACTTCTTTTGAATGCTAGAGAGAATCCTCAAGCATGATTAGNAAACTTCTTTTGAATGCAAGACAGAATTCTCAAGCATATTTTCTTCTCCTTTTTTTCCAATTTTCTTGATTTAAACTTCTTTTGAATGCAAGACAGAATTCTCAAGCATAGTTTCTTCTCCCTTTTTGTTCCAGCATTCTTGATTTAAAACTTCTTTTGAATGCTAGAGAGAATCCTCAAGCATGATTAGCTTCCTCTTCCACTCCCCAAGTAGTTGTTTGTGATACTGATTCCAAAGATATGTGCTTATCTGAATTAAGGAGCTTGTTTGTGTGCATGTTAAGTAAGTAAGAGCACTGTATTTTCTTCCTCATTCTTGTATTAATGGGTAGCAGGGAACCTGTGGCATGTTCCTTCCTTCATGCCATCTTTGCAACCATGGACTTTTGCTCCCTAGGTGTCTTCTTGCCCTTTTGGAAGGAAGGTCCTTCTGTAAATTGGTTTCATCTACTGTGAAACAAGCTCTGATTTGAATTATTTGATGTCATCATTAAAAAGGAAAGGGTTTTTAATGACAGAAAGGCTTTTTAATAGGGTCCAGGATGGCAGGACTAGGAGTAATGGATGTAAAATGGAAGAGGGGAGATTCAGGCTGGAGAGAAGAAAGAAATTCTTTACTGTAAGGGTGGTGAGACACTGGAACAGGTTGTAGATGCCTCAGTCCTTGGAGGAGTTTAAGGCCAGGCTGGATGAAGCATTGATCAACCTGGTGTAGTGGGAGGTGTCCCTGCCCATGGCAGGTGGGTTGGAACTAGATGATCTTGAAGGTCTTCAACCCAAACCATGCTGTGATTCTAACTGTGGAATTTTCCCATTGCCTCATGTTTATTTCACTTGGAGGATGTACCTGAAACCTGCATGACAAAGTTTGTAACTGTAGTACAATGTTTGCATTTGTTATTTTTGGGTTTTGGTGGCTGTTTTTTGGGAGAGGTGTGCATGTTTGGTTTGTTTTGGTGTCTGATAACCACAGGAACTTAAGAGGAGGAGATTAAGAGGGCACCAGCAGATACTCAGTTCCAAAGAGCTGAGTGTTCCATGGGGCAAACCCAAGGTGTCCTTGCTTCACAAGCTGTTTAGTCTTAAAATGTTTCAATTATTTAACATTTTGTTTTGGGAGGAGAAGGTTGAGTGTTACTGAACTTGACCAGAGGTACAAGTTTTTTATAGGTTCAGCTCAAGCAGCTTGTTCAGGTGCAACTGGATCTGAATAAATTCCTTACAGAGTTCCAAAAGAACTGCAGAAATACAGACTATCGTGTCAAGGAATGGATGTGGTTATAAAAACTTGTATGTGCAACTGGATCTGAAAGTTTCTGGGGTTACTATAGTGGTTTTCCAGAACAAATCACCGTGGGAACTTTATGTTGTCTGTTATTATTTTTATTAATTTTTTTAGTCCTCTGAGAGGAATTTAAGGAAGCACAGTAGCTCTGTGTGGAGCTCTAATTCTCAGATTTCCCAAAACACTGCAGTTTTTTTTCTCAGTTGTTTGTTTTTTGGGGACATTTGGTTGTTGAATCCCATAGTGACGTTTAGTGTTCCAGAAAGCCTTTGTTGTGCATGGCTGCCACTTCCTCTGGCTAGTGAAGATAATGCTGTTGTCTAAATAGAGATGGCTCCAGAATCTTGCATAACAGCCATAATAATAATGTCTTTGTTAAATAACACCTTGTTTGTTAGAAAATCAGAGTTCTCTTTGACTGCATTTCTCTTATCATAAAAGAATTTTTGAGCTTAGATGTTATTTTTAGCATTGCAACTTCTAAATAGCTGGAAACCATCTCTTTTTTAACTTCTATCACAGGTCAGTTTTTCCATATTATGCTTCTTTGGGGATGGTTTTATAGTACCTTGCCCTTTTTTGAACCTCAAGCTCTTCAAAAAAGCAGTGTGACTGTGTCCCTTGCTCTTTGCACTTCTGAATATTACTCTAGTTATAGTGGCAGACAAAACCACTATAGAACCTAATCTTTCTAAAAATAATTTAAATCCTAATTGTGCAAATAACACTTTCAGGGTACTAATACTAATTTGATATTCGTAGAGATACTTGAAACTATTTTGTAAGGGCTACCATTCTCTCTCTGCTATATCTAGAATCAAGCCTATATTTTGGAAGGCATATTTTCTTCTCTTTTTTCAACTTGATTTAAATTTCTTTTGAATACTAGAGAGAATTCTTGAGCATATTTTCTTCTCCTTGTACAAGTCTGCTGCCTTTTTCTCACTGTGGATTTTGGTAGCAGCAGATATAAAAAAGGAAAAAAAAAACCCTATTTATAACATGCAATAATAGTTTAGGAGCCTGTTCTCCAAGCTGCCTCTTTTCTTGTGCCATAGCACCAGCACAGGTATCAGTTATCTGGGGACACACCTGTACCACCCACTGAAGGTGTGACTGACCTGAGCTTGGCCATTCACTGCAATTTCAGCTTCCAGCATGAGTAACATGGGAATGAAGCTGCAGTGTCATCAGTCAGGAACTGGGGTGTGAATTGCTAAACTCCAGAAGGCTTTTAGCTATCAATAACACACTTTCACTACTATCTTCATCATATTTGATCCTCACAGTGGTCTCCCAATACCTGGAGGAAAGCTGGGGAGGGTTTTTTGCCAGGGCATGGGGCCACAGGGTGAGGGGCAATGTTTGAAACTAAAGCAGGACAGGGTTAGATTAGATGTTAGAAACTAATTCTTCCCCTCGAGGATGATGAGACACTGGAAGAAGTTGCCCAGAGGTCCCATCAATGCCTGGAGACATCCAGGATTGGGTTTGCTGAGGCTCTGAGCAACCTCATCTAGTGCAGGATGTCCCTGTCACTGCAGGGGGTGGCACTAGATGGCCTGGGAAGGTTCTTTCCAACCCTTTGATTTTAAATTGTTTAACTTAAAGCTAGCTTTATGCCTCATCATGTTAAAGCAGCAGTTTCATTTATAGAAATAGTCTAAGCTTTATGTTCATCTTTTATTTTTCCCTTTCAGGATCTCGAATTTAGTGGTACCTTGATGTGATGTAAGCATATGCCATATTGCAAACTCTTGTGGATGACTAGAAACTGGGATTATTTTAAAAAAAAGCAAAGAATTTAAATATTAACCAATGATCTTGTGGTGGTGTTGTAATATTTGATGTGTAAGTTGGTAGCCCTGACATAAAAACAACCTGAAACTTCACAGAGGCAGCTGAATTGGGCATATTCATGGCTTTCCTGCCCACACACTCTGCTAAATAAAATAATTCAGTTATTTTCACAAATGGAGGGTTATGAAGGTAGCTTTGCTGTGACATCAAATCTGTCTCGAGAGCTTTCCCACAAATCTGAATGTAGTAATTATATGATTAAACAATAAGGAAACTTTTTGGGTTGTGCACTTCCTCAGCCTATTAAACTAACCACTAATTAACCAACAGGAAATTCCAGACCTGAAAGTTTCATTATTGCTATACTCCACTGTGAAAAATATAAGTGTGTTAATGAGGATTTCATTATAGCCATCTGTAGCTTGTTCTTAAATTATGTCCAAGCAGGAAAAAACATAATAAACCATCTGCTACCTAGCCACATCAAGTTGACATTAAAAATATTAGGATAAAAATGCTCCAATTTACAACATTCTTTTGTGTCTTAAATTCTTGTATTTTATTTGTAGCAACCAGTAGGGGCACAGCTCTGCTGTTACTGTGGAATGTCTCACTTATCCTTTGGATGGAGTTTGTTTGGTTTAAAAATTCTGCCTTATAACTTCAGTAGACTGAATAGAATCCAAGGTTCTATTTGGTGAAGAAGGAGTTCTAACTTTCAAAAATTTCTGGGCAACTCAGTGTCAGTGTCATATTTTCTCAGATTTGTCTGATTTGCTAAAATACAGAAGCTGGGGATTGTCTAGAAATTTTTGTGGGTCTGGAATTTTTGTGGGTCTAGGAATTTTGGGTCTAGAAATTGTGTGTCTAGAAATATTTTGTCTGGAAGTTGTGGGTCTAGGAATTTTTGGGTCTAGAAATTTTTTTTGTCTGGAAATTTTTTTTGTCTGGAAATTTTTTTTGTCTGGAAATTTTTTTTGTCTGGAAATTTTTTTTGTCTGGAAATTTTTTTTGTCTGGAAATTTTTTTTGTCTGGAAATTTTTTTTGTCTGGAAATTTTTTTTGTCTGGAAATTTTTTTTGTCTGGAAATTTTTTTTGTCTGGAAATTTTTTTTGTCTGGAAATTTTTTTTGTCTGGAAATTTTTTTTGTCTGGAAATTTTTTTTGTCTGGAAATTTTTTTTGTCTGGAAATTTTTTTTGTCTGGAAATTTTTTTTGTCTGGAAATTTTTTTTGTCTGGAAATTTTTTTTGTCTGGAAATTTTTTTTGTCTGGAAATTTTTTTTGTCTGGAAATTTTTTTTGTCTGGAAATTTTTTTTGTCTGGAAATTTTTTTTGTCTGGAAATTTTTTTTGTCTGGAAATTTTTTTTGTCTAGCAATTTTTGCCTAGCAAGAACAAGAGACAAACTTCACCTCTTTGGTGGACAATGAGAAAACCAAGGAAAGGACTATATGTAAACCCAGGATTTTCTTTCAGGGAATGGGGGAAAAACTTCTTTTTTTTCATTCAGAATGTTTGTAGAGTGCACAAGTTGTGGGTTTTTTATGTGATGGCATAAACTGTTGTGTTCTATCTCTTCCAAGTAAGTGAAAAGAGAACTTGTGATAGTATTGTCTAAAGATGCTGCATGAAATCCTTAAACCAAATGTTAAAAATGGAAAAATCATTAAGTATTTCCCCCCCCTTCCTTAACATTGAGTTATTATACCATCTATAACCAACTTTTCTTTATTGGTATGTGACTTGCATAAGAAAAACAAGTTCTTGATCTGATGCCAGGTCATTTGGAAGCCTCTTCTCTGTGCTCTCTTCCCCAGTTCTTTTTGATGGAACAAAACTATTTGCCTTTCCCTGGAGACTTGGTTGTGTTGATCCATCACTTATGAGACATCAGTTCAGTAGGTGCAAAGCTACTGAAGAAATATTCAATAAAGCAGGAATTTTATCTCTAAGAATGCCTATTCTTAGCTCAGTAATCCAGGTTTCCTGCTATTCTTTCTGCTTTTAGGCTTTAGTTTGTCATGGATATTCTTTTTTTTTTTTAAAAAAAAATAATCATTACTATTTCAGGGTTAGATGAAATAATCAGTTTTAAAAAGCAGTCTTTTGTTTGTAACAATAAAAACAATAGGTTCAAAGTTCTCCCACATTTACAAATATGTCCCTGTTGAGGAGTTTTAAAAAACAGATAATTCTGAGCAACTTTTCCATAACTGAAATATATCCCTGGAGTTCTAACAGCATATTATGGAGGTTTTTGTTTGTTTTTTTTCCTTCTGATGCAGAAATACTCAGTGTTCTGGATCACAATCAAGTGATTCTGAAAATAATAAAGGCCTAAAAATGACTATTGGGAAGCTTTCATTTTACTGTCTCCAGTGATATCTGCAAATCTTCATATACTTCAGGTCTTGGAACCAGTTCTGTGGATTAAAAAATATAAAATATCTGTACTGGAAACCTGACCTGTGCAGGGACTTCTTTAGGAAGGTTTTGTATTTAACTCTATTTGTATTTATCAGAATGAGATAATTTAAAGTATGCACACAAGAATAAACCTTGTGAGATGCAGGAGAAATAGCAGGCACATTCTTGTAGAAAGGGAAAAGCTTTCCTTTCTTCTCTTTCAGGTTATCTGAAGTGTTGGCCACTTGCTTATCATGGTCAATAGTGCTAAATTCCATTGGTGACTCCCTGAAGGGAAACAGCATGGCTTTTCTACTGTGATTCATTTACTGCTTAATGCCTGAAAACCATGAGTAGAAAATCACTAAGCAGATAAACTCTATGTAAAATTTAGTGCCACAAGATTCCAGTGGGACTAAAAAAACCCCACATATTATATTATTGTAAATATTAATTGAATATTTCTGGCTACTTTCCTTAGACCCAGATAGTAAATAATACCTCAAAGTGGAATTCCCAGATGATTTGTTCTGTGTGGGATATACCAGCCAAAAGGGAAAGTGTTGGGATTTTACATTGCATTGATAACCCTATGTGGACTGAAACTTTTACTACAGGTAGCTTAATCCTGCAAGCCTGGCTGTGTCTGATTATTGCTGTCCCCAAATTTCAACAGATGATTTGTTCTGTGTGGGATATACCAGCCAAAATTTGGATTTTACACAATGTTGATAATACTATCTGCATTGAAACTTTTACAACAGGTAGCTTAGTCCTACAAGCCTGGCTGTGTCTGATTGTTTGTCTGTCCCCAAATTGCAAGCAATTAAAACGGCTTCAAGGGTTTCTGTCCTTTTGAAGTTTGTTTGCAGAGTGTGATTGACTTGGAACACAACCAATAACTGGTCTGTTTCATTCAACCCTACACACATTGGGTAAAACTGACTTAGATTTCTGGTTTGTTAGGCAGAATGAGGTAGCACTGATGGTCCAACTAACTGCATGTGAGTGGGCATCTCATTCTGCTGCCAAAATATTCCACTATTTCACTAAAATTTGCTCACCTGAACTCTTTGGGTATCTTACAGGCACAGAAATAGAATCATAGAATAGTTTGGGTTGGAAGAGACCTTAAAGATCATCGAGTTCCAACCCCCCTGCCATAGGCAGGGACACCTCCCACTAGATCAGGCTGCTCAGTGCCTTGTCCTGCCTGGTCTTGAACACCTCCAGAGAGGGGGCATCCACAGCCTCTCTGGGCAACCTCTTCCAGTGCTTCACCACCCTCACTGTAAAGAATTTCTTTATGTCAAGTCTAAATCGACCCCCCTCCAATTTATATCCATTGTTTCTAGTCCTCCCATCCAATATCATATTAAGAAGTCCTTCCCCTGCCTTTCTGTAGGGAAGTCTAAAAAGCACTGAGGGAAGGAAGAGTCCTAATTCTAAAACTTCCTTTTGAACTTGTCTGGCAAAAATAAAAAGGGGCATGGAAAACAGGATTGGATTCTTTTTCTGGACTAAAGCCACAGGAGACACAACAAAGCTTCTTACTACTCTCGCCTGAATTGGCTGAAGTAGATATGAGGGGATTAATGGCTATACAAGTCTCTCTCTGCCTGTTTGGTCAGGTGGTGGGATTAAAAATAGGTAGGCTTACTGATGTCACCAGTAGTGGAAGGGGACAGTGAGCTTGCCATGCTCACACACCCCCCCCAGCCCTTCTACCTGTATGTGCTTTTGAAAGAAATTCACTTGATTTTAATGGAGAGGAAAAACCTGTGTTATCCTGGAGGTAAGCAGGGAAGTAGTTTGATCAATTGTAGTTATCCCTTTCCTTGTTTAGCTCATCAGCAGAATGCCCTCAGTATAATATTTATATCATCTTAATGAGGAGTTTAATGCTGACAATTTTGTTTGCTAGAGGTGAATCAAACTTTGACCCTCAGAACTGTTCTGGTTGGTGTAAATGGGAATGTTTGTTGATGTAAAGGGAGATAAATTTTGCAAGAGTAAGGATGCAAAGGGGGGTATTTATACAGCATTTCTTTGCTCCTTTGGTTGAACTTGTACCAACACCTGTCACAAGAAACAATATTTACCAATAATTATGTATCTGCAGCAGTATTGGTCATTGCTCTTTGAGTTTGTGTGTAGGGTGGTAGTGCCATTGCTAGAACCCCAAGAATGGCCTGTAAAAGGAAAGAATTCATGTCTTGCAATCTAAGGTATAAAAGCTATTTAAAATCCGATTTCTGTTTCAAAAATGAGGGTGTGGAAAGACCTGCAAATTTATCCCTGTGAATGGAATGCTGAAATTTCAGTGGTAGGCACAGAAGCTGTGTAGTATTTTATTTTAAGTTGATAATTGGGGCTTAGAAGCTAAAATGAGGTTACTGAGATTATTATAACTGAGGAATGTTGTTATTTTCATACAGAGCGTAAGCAGTTTTAGACTTTGATCTTCTTCCATCTGATTTTGATCTAAAATTATGTTTGTAATAACTTGTAAAAGTAAGTGCCTTTAGTTTTTAATATAGTTTTAATTAGTTTTAATTCCATTGTATTCCTTGACTTTCCTCTTCCACTTCTTTAAAGCATTAGAACAGAATAAATACCAAGTAACTGCACAATGCTAAGGTACACTTTGCTTACAGCAGCAGAGAAAGAATGTATGAAATCTTGTTCAGTTGTACTTCAAGTAAAAGTTCATACATTAATGTGTTAAAAACTCAGCAGTGGAAAATACTGAGTGTAAACTTGTGATAGTGAAAGCTTGAAAAGGTTGAGGGAGTGAATATAAGAGTGATTACAGCAAAATATTAATGAGCCTAATTGTATAGGAAAGTTTCTCTACATTCCCCAGAGCAGATTGCTGCTGATTGTAATTATTATAAAAGCAAGAATTATGCTTCTCCCTTTTATAAATAATTTTTTCCTACTTTATAATTAATACTGAAGCCCTTTTTTTCCAGAAATAGCAGAGTCTTTTTAGAAGAAGTAGAGATTTATTCAAGATAGATTTGGTGTTACCACCATCATGAAGGGAATCAGGTTTCCTTGAAGAAATGTTTTATTGTCCCTTCTTTGCCTGCTGCAAGAATCTAATCTGGAGGATTAGGAGAGGCAAAAGGGCCTGGTTAGTGACAGCCCTTGTGTGGAGGTGAGGATGAGTTTCTGGGAGGAAGTAATAGCTTTGATTTAGGACCCTGAATTGCCAACCAATGAGGGAGTTTAAGTTAAAGTAGTCCAAAGGGGAGGGAGCTTCTGCTGCCAGCAGCAGCAAAGGTGGCTTTGAAAGCTGCTGGAAGGACTGATGCTCAGAGGAGAGCTGGGACAGGGTTTCTGACTGTACCATCCATCCATCTCCCCTCACATGGAGCACAAGAGCTGGCTTGAACTCCAGCTTCATCACTGTCATTTAAGGATGCAGTAAATATGACCCTGTTCCTGAAGGTAAGAAGGTTTTAACTTCGCTTTCTGAGGAGGTTGTTGAGAGGGGAGAAAGAAGCTGTGAAAGATGAGCAGGAGGATGTGATGGCAAGTAGACACTCAACATTTCTCCTTGCTTTCTCAAGGAGTGATAGATAGCCTGAGACAGAAGCTTGTTGCTTCTGCTTGGGGAACTAAAGCTATGTTGTTCATACTTTGGAAGAATCTTCTTTATTACATCCTATTTTTTGTGCTGTTAAGTCCCATGATGGTTTTCTTGAGTTCTAGTAAAGAGAATGCTTGTTTTGAGGCAATTTCTTAGCTTGAGCTTACTTTCCTCTTCCACTTTCTTCTCTGTAATGAACTCTGATGCCTTGTTGCTGACATGGTCTGTAGGTAGGAACTCTCTGCTTATTCTTCAGGTGTCACATAGCATCTCTGTGTATGTTTGTATGTTTAGTTTCTTTAAGCTTCTTGCACAAGATAAGAAACTTTCCCTGCTTCTCATTCTCTCCCATTGCTTATATCACATCTGTTAACTGAACACTTGTATTTCTTGGTTCTGTGACTGCACAAAACATTGTGAAGTTTTACCAGATTTAGGTAGCTGAAGGACATGAATGCTAAGAAGCTTCTGGTGGCTGAAGAGCTTTCAACAAGAGAGAAAGCTTGTTCTGTTCCAAACACCAGCTTAAAACCCAACAATTGGCTGCACTGCTTTCCAGAGCCTCATCACTCTACTTGGCTCAATTCTTCCTTCTGTATCAGAACCTTCAGCTGGGAAATGGAACTTCTGCAGTTGAAGCCAACCTTTCATAGCTGCTAGAAGAAAGGAGTAAAGTTTTTCTTCCCTGTTGTTAAGTGCAGAGCTTCCTGGCTGCCATTCTGCATTATTTTATCTGTTGCCCACCCACACCTACACCCACACAGCTGTATTTGAGGGATGTGTGTGCATGAGGGATAAGGGAATGGTCTGTCTTAGTCTCTTTCCCTGCCACTGTGATACTGAGTGGATGCTTTTCTTTTCCCAGCCTCTAAATCCATCTACTGCCTGCCTCCAGTGTTACTTCTAAAACATGATTTTGAGCAGGAGAGAAAAGCAGCAGCAGAAAAGCTCAGATAAATTGACAATTCTTGCCTCTTTTGATGTTCAGAACAGCAGCTGAAAAAGCCATGAGCAGAGCTAGATGTTTCATCTGCAGGCTTTGAAAAAGACAGGGGTATTATTCCTGCTTTCATGACTGGGAGATAACAGCCAGGAGGGCACATTCAGGTTTTGCAGTGTTTGAGAGCCCTTAATTGAACTTTTCTTATTGGTCAGGGGAGAAAAACATCTGTATGAGCATCCTTTTCTTGCACTTCTTGACAAAAGACTTTGAGCTTTTGTTCCTAGTGGGGGGAACATATGTTTGCTTGAATTTTGAGCATTTGTTAGATTTATTAGTGTATCAAAGGTTAAGCTCCCCCTTTCAGTTCAAGCTGCTCTTTGTTTTCTTTTCCTGTTTATCCAGCCAGTTATATATTACTCAATTACTGTTACAGATTTACTGCTTTCTCTTCCCTCCTCCTTCCTCACTGTTGGGTTGTTTTCATAACTGTAAATATAGTAAAGACTAACTCATCTGAGGTTTTAATAGTCTTGAGTGTCACTCAGGTTTGTTTTGATCTGTCTTTTGGTAGTAAATCTGGGTTATTTTTTGCATTTGATGCTTTGTGAAGAGGTTACAAGTATTGGCTTACTGGCAGAGATATATTGCACATGGACATGCCATTATTTTTTTTTTTGCATTTGATTTTTTTTTTCATTATTATTTTTTGCATTTGATACTGTGAAGAGATGACAAGTATTGGCTTACTGGCAGAGATATATTGCACATGGACATGCCAAGTTTGCATTTGTGATGTGTTATCCCAGTTTACTTCTGAACACAGAGATCTTAAGGAGATCTTAACCTACTTAGAACTAATTTTCATCTCCTCCTTTTCATTTATTTTTTAAAATTATTTTTATTTCTGCTGCTTTTGGCACAAGAAGAACATGATGCAAAGCAACAAATCAGGCTGAATTTGTATAATCCTTCAATAATAGCAATAAACTCTATGCTAATTTAGAGCATAAAGTAATTTTTCATCCTCTGTTGCCTGCTAAGATTCCAAGCTCTTGGCTTTTTTCCTACCAGAAAGACAATTCTAATACCAGAAGAGGAGGTAACTGTGTTTTGTAGGATGGTGTAGGACAACACAAAGTAGTGGCTATCTGTGCTCAGCAGTTGGGTGATCTTCTATGTGTTTTAAGTGAGTTTGAAAAGGTTATCATAATGATAGGCATGATTTGGCTTTGAAGGGCATTAAATGAATAATTTTTCTAGAAAAGTGTTGATTTTATACCTGACTTAATTATATTACACAAGTATATGTTGAAGTTGATGGCCCTTTAATCCTAAGAGAGGCACGATTAAAAACATTCCTGTGCCATAGAGATTTGTGTTTATTTTGCCTCTGAATCTCCTCTTTCTCCTTGTAATAAGAGAAAACACTGCCTGAATTATGGCTCAAATACAAACTCTTCTGTTTTCAAGGCTGCCACTGCCATGGGGACAGACAATCAGACAGGCAAGTGTCTGTTCCAAATGGGCTGGAGGGAACTAAAGGATTCATTTGCTGCTTTTGCTTTTAGTGTGAACCAGACATCTCAAGATTCCTTTTAGCTTTTACCTTACTGTCATGGTTACAGTGCCAGTCCTGTGATGTATTTCTCTCTAGGATAAGATTTTTCTTTAAAAAAATAAAAATCTTCAGAGTTATGAGGCTAGTTATCAAGAGGTTCCACACATCTTGTTAACTGGGAAAAACTTTATCAGGAGCTTTGAGAACTTATTCCAGGGGTGCCTTCTTTTCTTGATTGAATTTATTTATGGAAATAGAATGAAAGGATAGTTACTTAACATATTTTGCTTTAGTTGTAGCAACAGCTGCAATGTAGACATTAAGTAAGAGAACATTTGCAGATGATTTGTTTTTAACTGGAACCTCACAGAGCAAACCCATAAATATAATCTTCAAAGATGAGTTTATTAATAATCATATTGCCCCTATCACTACAACAAATCCATTGGTGTATCAGTGGAATAACATGTTTTTATACTCAAGCATTTGCTCAGTGTTTCATTTTTATCTTGTTCTTATGTAATATTTTAAAAATACCTTTGTTATTTGCAGCGTTGGTCTCCTTAGAGCCTTGGGAATCTGTATTTCATGGTGTATTCATTTTCTGTAACCCATTATCACAAAAGATTTATCTGGAAATTAAACCTCAAATGTGTTTCTGAACTTTGGAGTTTTTTTGGTACCCATTGAGCCACCATACAATATAACCTTAGATTCATCCTGATGAGATAGGACCTAAAAGCTCAGTTTTTCTCTATGAAGAAGGAACAGCAAATATTTTTCCTTTATTTTGTCCTATGTGTCTCATCAGCCCTGCTTGAAGAGATAACCTGAGAATAGCCAGAGCTTGACTCTGATCCACACCTTGATCTTAACATCCAGCTGGTGCTTTCAGAGTAGAAATGAAGAGAGAGAGACTGTGTATCAAACAGTGATATTGATCTAGAGATGAAAGCCTGGTATCAGTGCTGATGGGCAGGTTATAGAGATGTTACGAGGTTGGTACAGCAAGTATTCAGGCTGCTGTAAAGGAAAAAATATTGCAGTATGTTAACACTAACTTTAAACTTGCCTCTTTTTAAGGTTAACTAACTTCTTTTGCAGCAATTCAAACTTGTGTGTCTGGTAGTCACTTAGTCAGGATGAATAGAATGTGACATTCCAACTTGCCAAACTCCTGTTAAAAATACTTATTTTTAAGTGCCAATGAAAAGAGGGATGGGCTCCACCAAAATGTTCTTTGAAGGTGATTTTTAAACCTTTTCTCATCATGTAGTCAGTTAGGTCCAATATTAAAAAGCTGGTCATTTCAGGAGCTGTAGGTGAATAAATTCCATCTGAATTCTCTGGTTTGGAAAATTATGAGGCTGACAAACTTAAACCCTTAAGCAGAAGTAGAGGTGATGGCAAGTTAGAGACTGTGGAAGTCTTAGGGTAATTTATTTCAGATTGGTTTTGGTGTGAGAATTCTGGGCATGGTGAGAAAGCTTCATTAGAAAAGAAATGTGAATAATTCTTACATAAACAATTGGCAAGAAGTTTCCACTTTAAAAACTGATTATTATGATCTGCTCATACTGTAAAAATAGTAAGTCTTGCATGATGCAAAACATTATTGGTGTTTTAGAAAAGGTTTGCTGTNGCAAAACATTATTTAGAAACAATAATAATAATTTAGGTGTTTTAGAAAAGGTTTGCTGTCATATTGTGTTTGTTTTGAAGGTCTTAAGGATTGTGACTATTGAAATAATGAAGAAAGCATTATTATAATTGCTTGTAGTGAGAGATCAAAGACAAGAAGAGCTTTCAAATAAGCTTTATTGCAGTGGCCTTTTGTGATATGATCTTAGTAGAGTTACATCTTTCTCTGGCTTGGAGTTACAATAAAATGAAGCCCTGCTTGTACTTTTTGCATACATAATTTTGTAAAGTTTTTGGGATAAAATACTCTGTAGTTGGGCTTTGTATAAAATGTTTTTCTTCATGGTGCCTTAAGCCAAATGAACAAACTGAAATCTATCTGTTGTGCACTAGAAAATTCATATTTTACCATGTTCCAGCAGAGAAACTGCATTTGTCTGTTTAATGGAAAATGGACTCCTCAAGCATTTGCAAACACATCTTTCTGTGGTGTGTAGTATTCAAAGGGTTAAATCATGTGTTCAGTTGTGATAAATATAATTTAACAATCATTTGAAGATGTAAGAATGGATAGAGAAGGGGAAAAGCCTTCACTTTGGGTTTGGAATTTTTCTTTCTAGATTTTGGGGTTTTTTATTGTAACATTAATATTTGATTGACTAATAGTTTCATTGTGAGAGATAAGTGAAAGCGAAAAAATCTGCCTTCTTCCAGAAAAGTGAGAAGGACTAAAAAGAAGTTTGATTCCTGCATTTTGCAGTGTTCACATAACCCAGAAAAACCCTGTGTGGGTTGCATTGGAGGCCAAAGTTAAATTTGCAGTTTGATTCTCAAGCTGTACGTGGAGTTGAACCTAAACTGATTTAAAACTGCAGAGGAGATAGAAACTGGGCTGGCAAATCCTCGTGCAGTTTGTTGGGATTCTGTAAATAGTCCTGATTAGCTGTGAGAGGCTGTGAATAGTTAATTATTCAGCCCAGAGTTCTGAAGTTCAAAACTCTAAGCACTTTCAGCAACCAGTGGGTCATGTGAAGTCTCATTCCACAGCCCTCTTTTGCAATGCTGCCCCGGACCTTGTTTGCTCTTCTTTGTGAGTGACTTTAAACTTTGTTTTCCCAAGAGAGAGATGCCTGTTTCTAATAGTTATGTGCTAGATCTTTGGTGTTAATTCTGTGGGACAATTACAGGAGCCTGGTTTCTTTGGTTCTGTTTTTAAGCAAACAAAACTTTGGTCAGGTGCCAGAATGCAAGTTGCAAGCCTATTTTTGGAACTTTTTGTGCATCGATGTTTTAAATGTATTGGAAGTTTTTTTGTGAGTGTGTGATGACTCCATTCAAGCTTTTGAAAAGAATGTTTCTAAGAAATTTAGAAGTTCTCGTGAGGTAATGTGTTTTTATTTTGTTTCTAATAGTGAAATGCTTAATAATACCATCTTTTTGTGTGACTGGATTGCTGAATTGTGGAAAGTTGTTTGAATATAGGGGGGATGTCAAACTATGTATTGTAGGATGTGATTCCTGCCCTCAGAATTTACTGTAATACAAATACATTAAGACATGTGGGCAATTTTATGCCATTCTGAATATTTTTTAGGTGAAATAACTTGTTTGTTAATCACACTTTGCATTCAAGATTGTACTGACTTATCACTAAAATGGGAAAGGATAGTGAGAAAAAATAGGGTCTCAGCACAGGAGAGTGTAAAAAATGAAAACAGAATGTCTGAAATGTTAAGTTATAACACAGTAATATTGATTATTTTGCTGTTATATTATTGCAGACAAGTAAATAAACTGGAGCTGTTCGAATGATTTTGATAATCAAAAGAAAAATTTGTAAAGAAAAAGTGTTCCCTCACCTCTCTCTCCTTTATATTAACCATATTCTTAGTGGGGTTTATCCTGCATAGTACAATATTTCTATTTATACTAATCCTCCAAATCTGGTTTTGAGAATGCAAACTCAGAGCTCTTTTTTGCATAATCCAAGGGAAGAAATTGGAATGAATTTTCTTTTTTAATGTATACTTAAAAACCCTTTTTGTTTTGGACTTGATTTTTATTGTTGGGTTTTTTTTGGGTCTCCAATGTGATAGATACCTTAGCCTGCTATAACTTCTGTGACCACTGATGTTTAAAATATTCTCTCATTCCTTACATGCACATATCACTTGCACAGTCTGACTGAAAAGAATTAAATGTGGTTTATTCTTATTCCCAGACTTGTTAGTTTGCCAGTATGGAATCATGTATAGATACATACTTGACCTGCAATTTTTATCCATTTATTTCAGAAGAAAATCTAAAGCACCACCTCCTCCATCTGCAACAAAACCCATTGCTGTTTCTCCATTTGATGACACAGAGTCAGCCAACCTCATCATGGAACAGAAAGAGAATGTAATTGATAAAGACATTGAACTCTCAGTGGTCCTGCCAGGAGATGTGATCAAGTACACTACTGTTAATGGCAGGTAAGTTCTGCAAAGTGTTAGGTTTGTTTCATTTTATTTTCTTGCTGTATTTTATTTCAACCTCACACACTAAAATACATCAGTTGTGTAAGCCTCAACATTTTTGAGTAGATGTGGAAACCTGTCCTTCATACACATCAGAATAGCATCTCAATACCTAAAGGGAGCCTACAGTAAGAGCTGAAATATTACTTTTTAATAAAATATTTTATCCCAGGACTGGGAGTAATGGATACAAATTGAAAGAAGGGAGATTCAGGTTGGAGAGAAGAAAGAAGTTCTTTAGTGTGAGGCTGGTGAGACACTGGAAGAGGTTGCCCAGAGAGGTTGTGGATGCCTCCTCAATCCCTGGAGGTGTTAAAGGCCAGGCTGGATGAGGCACTGAGCAACCTGGTCTAGTGGAAGGTGTCCCTGCCCATGGCAGGGGGGTTGGAATTAGATGATTTTGAAAGTCCCTTCAAACTATCCTGAGATGTAGATAGAAAAGGATCAGAATGAAATCCAAAATGGGCTTTAGAGAAAAAGATTACAAAAGAGAATAGTTTTCGATCATTTGGGCAACTAAAACAAAAGAATTGAGACTAAGAAAAGAAAGGAAGACTGAAATAGCTCATGAATCTTTAGGGATGGGTGGATTCACTTATTTGAGCCCAGACACAAGTTAGTCTTTCATAGCAGCTGGTGATAGTGACAGTTGTACTCTTGGATTATCAGGATTCCTGCAAGAGGTCCAAGCTAACAGTTATTTAAAAACAAAGTATAGAACCTCCCAAAACCATCAGAAGAGCAACAAGTGGTAGGAAGTAGCATTTTCCCACAAGAAAGAAATACAGATTTTGAGAAAGTTTCTCAATTATTTGCATTGCAAATTAACTTGGAGATGTCAAGGGCCAATGTGATCATGACAGGCATTTTATTTGGAAACAACGTGTCCAATAAACAGGTTTTCAAGGTGGCAAGTTTCAGGCTTTGAGAAAGACTTTAACTTTGCTGAGTGTGTTTTCTTAGAGTCCTTTGTGAGCTTCTGTTTGATCCATTCTTGAGTATTTTCAGTCATTAGAGTATTCTTAATCAACTGTTGCTTTACTCTGTATAGCTGGCTAGTGAATAAAAGCTTTGTGGTGTTGCCCTACTTTTCCAAAATCTATTGTACTTACATTTGTTAGTAAAAAAATTCTGGGATCTTTGGTAGTTTTTCTATTGTTGTCCATGAAAACAAATGACTTTTTTGAGTACAGGATTAGTAAATGTTTTTGCAAGGAAGGCCATGAAGCCATAGGCAGAGCAAGCAGAGATTTACCAAAAGGCAAACTATTTTCTTCTTATTTTTTTTTTAATAATTTTTTTTTCATTCCATCCCTACTGAGGAATTTTTATACTTTTGGTTGCTATTGGCAGAGTTTTGTTTGTTCAGTGATACTTATTCTGAGTTTTATGATGGGAAGACCAACCTTGTTCCTGAAGTTTGGTTGAGTATCTCAACTCCTTTTTTAAGTTGCAAGTTTCTAGTCCTGGCTATTCTAGAGGAATGTAAAAGTTCACATTTTTTTTTCCCTTCAGGCACCATAACATGGTTCAATATATTTGAGTTAACAGTTAAATTATGAACCTTTCTGTCATGTAATGAAATGAGTGTGCTGTTAGCCACTTATGTATTTATTAAGTCAGGTAGGAATAATCACAGATGAGAGATTAAGAGGTTCAGGAGTATGTAAATAAACCAACAATCAGAGACTTCCAGAAAACCAAGCAATGTAATGAAGTTAAACAAGTTGCAAATAAAGATTTTACTGAAATTGGATAAAGGAAGACCAGCAGATGATGCTCTCTGTGACAGCCACTTGGAGTTTTACCAAACATTAATTATGGAAGCTGTTGAATTTACTAGAATATATTTATTTCTCTACCTGCAATCCTTGAAGGCTTCAGCAAAAAATAGTTTTGTAAGTTAAGGAAGGTGTGATTACAAAGATCTTCAACCTCTATCCAGCTTTAATCACCCAGTATTTACATCAGTTGTGTAATCCTGAACATTTGTATGGAAATATATATGGAAACATAAACTTCACAGTGGCTTCTCAGTAGCTGAAGGGGGCTACAAAAAGGCTGGGGTAAGACTTTTTAATAGGGTCCAAGATGGCAGGATTAGGAGTAATGGATGCAAATTGGAAGTGAAGGGATTTAGGCTTGATATAAGAAGGAAGTCCTTTCCTGTGAGGGTGGTGAGACACTGGAATCACTGAGTCACTGTAGGAATATATGTCTAAAAAAAGTTGTTGAAGGTGTCTCAACCTCTCAGCACCTGGTCAAGCCTCTACCAGTCAACCAGATTATCTCTGGAAGTACCAATGGAGAGCAAATTTGCACTGAATCACTGTTTTCATGTGCTGATTTGCATGTACCTGCCTGTTGTATTTGAGCAGCTGTGCTTCTCACTTGTCTTCCTGTCACTTCTTGTGTCCATGGTTGATGTGAGGTCACCTGTCACTGTGGTGCATTTCCATAGGGTGGCTTTCTGTCAGCTTTGCTTGTGAGTTCTCTTCCTGATCATCTCCAATAACTGATGGCCAGAGGAAGGGCAGCTTTTAAAGCCAGTCAGTGTATAAAAATTCACCAGAAGAAAAAAAAGAAATGGATGACTTATTGGATAAACTGATAAGCAGAAAGGTCACTTGAGAAACAGTGACTGTTGTTTGTTCTGGCTCCCTCCTCCTCTGCCCTGCCTCCAGTGGAATGGAGGAATGGCACGATTTGCATTTGCAGCTCTTTTCTTATTAGGGTGTGATGGATGTGCTTGTTCTATTATGGATTAGAAGCACAAGAAATAGATTTGTTCTTTTTATTTCTTCTAATCAAAACAGGATGTGATATATGTGAGGGAAGAATTGAAATAAACTCTCTGTGAAAAGTAGGGATTGTTATTTTTCTGCAGTGCTCAGTGCATTTCTCAAAGTATTCCTGAGGCTGATATATATCATCTGGAGGAAGGCATGGAAATAAATTCTTTCCTACCTCTTCAGACCATCTGATGGCTGCTTTTGGACATCTTTGAGCATTGTTTCTGCATGCTTTTTATTGTTCCTCCTGCCTTTGTCTCCTGAGGCAAGTATTCTCCTGCCACTTGAGCAGGCAGAAACTTTCCTACAGGCAAAGAAATAAAATAAAATTTAAAAAAGGAACATAATATACCTGCCTGCTTTCTAACTGTTTGGAAGTGCAGCATGTACAGCCCTGCTTCTAGAAATCAGGAGACAGTTTGCTTAGGGAGTGCTTGTTCTCCAAAACTAAATGAAAACAGGAGCAATATCTTAGGGTTAAGTAAAGGGGGAAAAAAACTGTTCTCTAACAGCAATTTCTAACTGTAATTTCTGTTCTCTAAATGTAATTTCTAACATTGAGCCTTCTTATAGAGTTGTATCATAAGATCCATTTTGTTTTAATTTCCTACATAACTGAATTCACAATCTTTATAATATCTCTAATTCTGCTTTGCTTGGTAGCTCTTTTTACAAGCTATAAACTATCTATTTCTATTTATTTGGCTATGTCACCACAATACTTCTCCCTTTTCTATGATTACACTTAGAATTTAAAAATTCTGATAAAGTTATACCAAGCCAACCCTTTATTAGTGTTTTCTTATTTCTTCTCCCCATAGCATTTGATAGCTTACAAATTATTTCCATAATAATTTTCTAAGATTAAACCAGAATTTAAAGTTTCTGATATAAAGTTATACCAAGCCAAGCACTTTATTGGTGCTCTGTTCTTCTCTCCATAGCATTTGATTGCTTATAAATTAATTTCTCCTTTGGAGACAGAGCAGGAGATAGATTTTGTAGCTGTAACTGAGAGACGTATCAGCATGAAATACCCTTACAGATTTTTACCCAGCTCATTGAGGAATGACCAGTTGCAGTGGATTGGTAGAACCCTAACTTTATTCAATGCCTGTAACATACCAAGTTAGGATACTCTCCTTATTTTTGGTCTATATAAACTTCCATGACACTTCTCTTTAACATAAAGTTTTTATAACTTTACTCCAGTGGCAGCTGGGTATGTTCACCCTCTCTTAATCCACTATTTCTTGTGTTCTTCATTGATCACTGACAAAACAAGGACACAGAGTTAATACAAAAAAACCCCTTCTTTTGCCATAATTCATTGTGGAAGGGACATCTATTGTATCAGACAGAAATTACCTTCAGCTACTGTGTTACATTTAGCTTTTTCTCTGTTAGACACCTGGCTCTCATTTTGGCATCCCTAATGCACAAATGGAAGGAAAACTGTCCTTAATGAGTGGCAAAGGATTTATCACCTCTGCTGAAGTTCCCATCAAGTAACAAATGAGTTGGCTAATCCACATCTTCCTGCTGATTTCAGGAAAAGCATCACTTGACTCAAGCAAAAATTTCTTCCTTTGCTCAAGCTCTTGATATACTTTTGTGCAAGATGATTTCATTTCTTTTTGTGTGAATTTTTTTTTTAAATTTTATTAATGTCAGATTTAAAGTTGGTGCCTGGCAGTAATTATTTAGTCAGGGGAGGGAAATGGTGGCTTAGATTAAATGTTCAGTCATAGCCTGCTTAATTGTCATCTGTTTTCTCTTTTACAGGAAGCCCATGATGGACCTGCTGATCTTTCTCTGTGCTCAGTATCATTTAAACCCATCAAGCTACACGATAGAGCTGGTGTCAGCAGAGAACAACCAGATCAAATTCAAACCCAACACACCCATTGGCATGCTTGAAGTGGAGAAGGTGTTTGTAAAGCCAAAACAAATGGATAAGAAGAAACCTGCACCAGTTATACCAGAGGTGGGAACTGAAAGTGTGTTGAGAAATTAGAATCACTCTTATATTCAAAAAGTTGAGCTGGCAGTGTAGCTCTTCCTGTTCCCTTTCATCCCCTCCTCATGCACCCCTGTGAAATTCTTATTGATAAGCTCCCCTTAGTTAGAATATATCTAAATTTGTTGCAGCAAACATCTTTCCTCCCAAAAGAAGGAAACATTACAATATTATTTGAATAACATTGAAATAATCTCACACCTTATTGTTCTTTTCACAAACACTTCAGATGAAGTGTGGCTGAATTCAGCCTTCCCAAACTGAGGATCAACAGCTTGGACCATCTGTCAGGCTCTGCTAGATGTGCCCTTCTGATTGTATGTTCATTTCCCTTTAATACATACTCTACTTTTTTGTTGGTCTTTGGACTTTTTTTTTTTATTTATTTTTTTTTTAACATACACTGAAGAAGTCAGGAGCTTTTAGAAGTACTAATGAGACTTGTGGCTGTTGCCTAAAGCTTTGCCTTTGTCCTTGTGCTGTGTAAGAAAAATGCTGGCTTTGAATTTATCTGAAGCACTTCCAAAGGGTCAGGGAAGATCTTTTGCTGCCCTTTTGCCTTCGTCCCATCCATGTGACTGACTTTTAGAGCTACCTGATGAGACCTAGTAGGATTTCTTTTTCCAGGCACATACCCTGGACAGGGAAATGAAAAATGCTAAAGGGGGAGCAGGCATTCATATTTTCCTTATTTGAGTAGAAGGAAATCACTAAATAGNACAGTTTCATATTTTCCTTGAGTAGAAGGAAATCACTAAATAGTTCTCAGTATTTCTTGTAATGAATCTATAACATTGGTGAAGTTGACCCTAAGAGGAATTCCTATGATTGCTGTAAGGCTCTTTATAAAAACCCCATTGTTTCAGATTTTTACTGGTATTTATTGTGACTTTCTTCTTTCCAGCAAACAGTAAGGGTAGTGATAAACTACAGGAAGACACAGAAGACTGTAGTAAGAGTTAGTCCACATTCACCCCTTCAGGAGCTCCTACCAATTATCTCTAGTAAATGTGAGTTTGATCCTTTGCACACTCTGCTGCTGAAGAATTACGAGTCTCAAGAACCCCTTGATGTGACAAAATCTCTTAATGACCTTGGACTAAGAGAATTATATGCCATGGATGTTAGTCGAGGTAAGATATCTTTTGTAAATGGCAGTTACAGATAAGATAATGACTTAAAATTTCACTATCATGTACATTTTGTTGGTGTTTTCTTATTTAGGAAGAAAGAAATTTCCAGCAATTTCAAATATATTTCATTAGTCTTCTACAAAATGGAAATTAGAACAAGTTTTGCCTATACATATGATTGAGAACATAAACATTTTATTTTGTAACAAAATGTTAGGTACCAGGAAAAGTAGCAAAATACAAAACATCACTTAAAAGCATCCCTTTCCTGTCTCTCCCCAACCCCTTCCCCAAGAAGACCCATCACCACTGAATTTACCTTAGAGAGAGAGTCATGACAAATGAAAAGAACAGCAAAGTTAGATAAATGGTTTTGGCTTAAATATATTTAAAATTTAGACAGTGTTAGACTATTCTGGTGGCATATATATACATTTCTGGGTGCTGTTTGCTAATTTTATAGCTTATGATGGAGTAGGAATTCTTTTTCTTCTATCATATTACAACAGGAACATTCTGAACTAGCTTCCTTTATTTGTAGAGACATTCCTATGCCTGGTTTTAACATCCTCTAGAAGCCTGGCTGTTTCATGAAGGGTTTATTGTGTGTGATTAAAAATTCTATTCTGTGCAGTTTGTTCTCTTTCTGACACTTCTCACAGGAAATTTTCCCTCTATATATTGAGTGCCTCATTGGGATCAGACACCAAAAATCCTTATTTAAAAGATTTTTAGTCTGCATCTTCTGGCTATCTGGTAAAGATATATTTGCTTTTACTTCAGGGAACCACCCAGTTACTTTTTTCCTAGTGTTGAAGATGCAGCTGGGATTTCTTTGTTTGTGTCTTGTGACTGCATCATTGGTACAGATTCACATTTTCTCTCTTTCTTTTTGTTTTTCTGTAGCCACATCACCAGTTGATTTAAATTTACCATCTTTGCAAGGTATGATTTACTGAAAGAAAAGTGTGAAACTGTAGCACAGTGGCATTCCCCCCTGCTCCTATTATAAAACTGTGACAGGAGTAATTACCTCTGTCATATCATAGAGGTATATTTTAAAAGATAATACAGTACTGGATATACCCAGCTATATGTAAAGTATTTCTGTATAGTTTTACACTAGTTTAATTGATCAAATTTCCACTCATGATTGCCCCAAGAGCCAATAGAGCCTTTGGTGGTTTCTGTTGCTCCTTACAGTTCCTTTCAATGGGATTTCATGAAGAAAGTTAAATCTAGGAAAAATGAAAAAGAGAAAAACTTTTAGATATGCAATGTGAGGATAAATTCTGCAAGATAACAGGATGGACTTGACTTTTGTTAGAGTGACTGCCACAAGTTGTGTGTGCAGCATCTCTCAAGGGTTTCAGTCTTCCTTTTCCTTCTTTCTCAGGCTTGTGCCTGACTTGTCCCATTTCCCACTTTGATGTGAGTTTAAACTATTGGGAACTGAGACCTGGAGAGGCTCTTTTTCCCTTTTCCAGCTTTTGTGATAGAAACATAACACTTGACAAGTGGGATGGGTTGGATGAAGTGTTGAAACAGGAGCTGAAACTCATCCCTGAGAAAGACAGGAAGAAAAAAAACTATAGATAAACTATTAAAAAGGGTGATTTATAGTGAGTTTTGTATATTCTTCTGTCTTCTTGTGACAGACAGTGTAATAGTAAGAATGCTGGAGAAATAATCTGTGCAATAAATGACATCTAGAACTATCATTTTTCTTATAGACTCTTACCAATCTGAAAACTTAGATGTCCTGAAAGAGAAGGAAAACAAAGGATTTTTCAGTTTTTTTCAAAGAAGCAAGAAGAAAAGAGAACAAGTAAGATGTAACTTTGCATGAGCAAAACTTGTAGAAATCTCTTCACACTAAGCAGCCCTTACTGCTGGTTGTTTTCCAGAATGGATGAATAACTTGGATTGTTTTTCTTCTTCCCTCCAAGGCTGCCAGTGCCCCAGCAACTCCACTGATGAGCAAGCCAAGGCCAACATTTATCACAAGATCCAACACTGTTAGCAAGCAGTATGATTCCAGCACTCTGCCATCTGAGATGCCAAAGAAACGGAGAGCTCCTCTACCACCCATGCCAAATTCTCAGAGTGCTCCCCAGGAGCTTGCACAAGCCCCAGCCAGAGCAGCAGCTGAGATGGTGAGATCCAACAGCCTTGATAGGAATGAGCAGGTGAGTTACACTTGTTTCCCTTCAGGAAAATCAGGAAGCTTCAACATAAGAATCCTGATAACCCTGTTAATACCTGCTGAGGCTTGAAATAAATGGGAAATGGGAGTGCCTTTTATAAATCTGGCTTGAAAATAACCACAGAAATTGAAAGATGTTTTTAAACTACTTCCTGCATCCAAACTAGCTGCTGTGTACCTTTTTGTTCTTTATATATTTAAATGTGAGAACATTATCTCACTTTATCATATCTAGTGATTGATGTTTTGATCTTTGCAGTAATTTTTAATGATTTAGATACATGGGAGAGAGCAGTTTGTTTTTTACATTATGTTACTAGAAAGAGGGTGAAAATCTCGAAGTCTTAATCTTCTTGTGCTCCCAACAAGCTAAATTTTTATTTCAATCAAATAGGGATGTATTTAATTGGAGCTGGGAGATGTGGGCTACATGTTTAACCTACATACCCTGTGCAGTAGAGATACTCTGCCAAAGGAATTTGGAAGAACTGGTGCATCCTGGTATTGCACATATTGTCAATTGTGAATTCCATTCAAAGATCAAAGCTAAAATTGTCATTATAATTTTTTTCTAAATTTTATTTCATATTTTCTTTGGATGCTGTACCTAAAGGTGGTCATGGAAGGAGGTTATTTGCATTCTACAAAAATAAAACCCAGAACTGAATGAAGTACAAGTCTGAGAGATGAATTTTGTGCCAGACTTGAGGATGAGAAATTTCAAACTGTGACTTCCTTTATCTGTACACAATGATTTACCCTTTCATTGATGCACAGAACCACAAGAGAGCACTGTTTAACAGAAGTTCTGAATTTGTGTATTGTCTCCTGCTGAAAGGCTTTGTCATTTAGAGAAGACAAAGGTTTTTGGGTTTTTTTCTGAATTTTAGTAAAAGGAACTTTGTAGGAGGAAAAAACGGTCATCTTTTTTTTTACCTCATCATGTTTGTCTTTCAATTGAATTCTGTTTTTCTTTTTTTTTGAAAATAATTTATTAATGTCAACATGCTTTTAATGATTAATAGCCTGTTATGCCTTACAATAATGTATGACTGCTGGGCTAGGATCTGTCATTCAACAAAATTGCTTGGATTTATTATTTTGTACTGACATTGCTTATTCATCTGAAGTGATGTGACTGAAGTTGAAGAGCTCATGAAGAGAGGACAGGAGTCCAGATTAAGCTACATTTTTGAGTGTATTTTCTACTTTATAGTACTTTGTACGACTCCATTAGGCCTTAGAAGTCTTTGGGATATTTTTTTTAAGGGAGCTTCCATCTCTTTGTGATTTGATTGTGCAGATAAAACAGAGCTGGCTACTTAAATGTGGGCTGTTAAAAATCCCTAAGTTGTGAAGTTCAGTTTGCTTGGCAATTTGGACACATCCTTGTTTTCTTCTATGGACCAGGGTGACCTTCTGCATGTGCCCTATTATGGACAAATCTCTTTTGTAATATCCCCAAGGAAGACAAAGTGTAATGTCAGGATAAACTGTTTGCCTGATTGTGATAGAAACATGCCAAAGCAGTAACATCAGACAACTCTGAAATGAGCCAACTGTAAGGGAACAGTGTTCTCACTGTTGTCTTTCTTCAAATTCACAGTGTATTGTAGTCCAATTTCTCACAGTATGAAAAAAAGGGTTTTAATGTTTACCTCCCACAGCTTCTCCGCTTCTTTTCCCTTAAAAAAAGAAACTGCTTTCTCTTTATATGAGCAGTTACATTCTGCTATGAGGGTTGGAATTTTTGTGCCTCACTTTCAGAATGATCACAGAATTAGTTGTGAAGAGATGTTCCTATTTTTAGGGGACAGCACAATGGGGAAGGATGGCTTTTACAAGTTGCTGCACAGCCTGGTTTGCTCATTCTTTGTGAGACTCAAAAAATTATTAGTAAGCTTAAATAATTCATATTTATCCACCATATTTCTATGTTAAATTATTCTGGAAATGCACCTTAGTCTCTAGTATCCCTCATTTAATTTTCAGCTGCAATTTTGGGGAAGATTATTTTTGTCAAAAATACGTTTAGAACTAGCAAGTTTTTAGTTCTCTTCCAACCCAATCCATTCTATGATTTTTATGATTCTAAATAAAAAGCAGAGCAGGCTTTTAAGGGTTTTTGCTAAGTGCTGTTGGATAATG
This sequence comes from Turnix velox, assembly GCA_013400935.1. Classification (NCBI taxonomy): domain Eukaryota; kingdom Metazoa; phylum Chordata; class Aves; order Charadriiformes; family Turnicidae; genus Turnix; species Turnix velox. The sequence goes on from VZTY01033405.1 coordinate 78,386, forward strand.
CAGTGTGTGAGCCTTCACTATTTTCATATAAGTGTTTTCTAATAATAGCACATCTTTAAGGAAAATCTATTTTAAAAGAAGAGAACTTGATTACATCCAGCATGCCACTGCTTATTTCCTGCCTAAAGCTTGCTTTAGAAAAATTAGACTGTGGTATCTTTGATTTATCCTGTGGATATTTGTCTCCTTAATTACAGTTATTGTAAAGGAGAGGAGCTCATATAAGCTATTCTTGGGCAGAAACAATTAAGAAGAGATTTTTTAGTTCAACATTTACTGTCTTTAATGATGGACAGAACTTCTCAACTGTAGAAATGCATCTTGCTTTTACTTAGACAACCCCAACTCCTAAAGAAATAGAAAGCTCCAGGGTACCCCTTAGAGAAGAAAGGGAAGAAGTTGGCAGAATGAATGGGGAAGGATGGAAAGCAACTAGATTATAAAGTATTCCTGAAAAAATCCCAAACATTTGCCACTGTCATGCAACAACTGAGTTAAGATTTCAGGAAAGGCTGAGCTCCATATTTAAAAAGTTACGTCAGAGGCTCAGCTGCCTAAACTTTAAAGGTGAAGCTGGGCAATGATGCAGTGAGCACTGTGGACATCAGGGAGGTCTGGAATAAAGCCACCATTACCTGGAAGGAGGCTCTGTGGTTGCTCATGCTAAAGCTTGGGAAAAGGATCATTGTGTAAGATGCTGATATTCAGATTTGATCCTGAACATTGTTCCTTATGGCCACTAGAACTTGGGCAGCACTGACCCTCTGTACATCTCTGCTTTAAGTAGTTTAGGGTTTGGTGCTAAATTTGTCTGCACATATTTGAGGTGAAGGAGCTTGATATCCCATCCTAGTTTGTTCCAGGTTGAGGAAGATGTGCAGTTCCTAAGAGTAGAACTTCTGCATCCATTGCAGAGCTCAGTGGTGCTTCTGCACACACAGCTTTGTGATTCTCATGTGATTTTTAACTGAAGTGTGGCTCTGGAAGTACTGCTGATCATTGGCAGTTGGTTGGACACATGAACACCCAGATGTATTTTCCAAAACTTTGTCAGATACATCCTAATAATGTTTGATTTTCCCCCTTGTGCCCCCCATCTGTTTAAAGCACTATTTTCACATTACAGCTTTCGTTAGGATTTGAAAGCTCTTAATATTCATATGTTGAATAATTCCTGAGAAAAATCTGTTGAACACTTGAACCTTCTCTGGAACATTTCGTACTTTCTCCAAATCTCTTTTTGCAAATGGTTTGTTTCTTTGGATGCCACAGGGGGAGGAGAAAGGCTTATAAAATAGAATCTCCTGTTAGCATTTGTGCTCTTATGCTGTGAACATTATTTTTTCCCTCTACACACATAGTCTGTGCAGGAGGGAACTCTGGTGACATCTGCTCATCTGAGTGAGGATGCAGAGAGTTCTGTGCCAGGCTGTGTAGAGCAGATGAGGGTGCAGACCTTTGAACACAAAAGTGGTGTCTTTGGGCAGGATGGAAGGGCTGCAGCCTGGAAAGCAGCCACCAGAGAGGAGAAAAATAAATCATAGATTGGTTTGGGTTGGATCAAGATCATCTAGTTCCAACCCCCCTGCCATGGGCAGGCACACCTCCCACTAGACCAAGTTGCTCAATGGCTCATCCAGCCTGGCCTTAAACACCTCCAGGGATTGATTTTTTCCCCTTTTTTACCTTTTTTTTTCCCTAATAATCTTCTCCCTTCTCAGATCCCTGTTGGGTTGGTGAGGAAAGGTTCTCTGCCCCTCAGTGACACAACTTCTGTCAACTCCTCACTACGAAGGATGAAGCGCAAAGCTCCTTCACCACCTTCTAGAGCACCAGAGGACCAAAGTGAAAGCAGTAAAGAGTCTGGTAATCTTCTTAACCTGTTTAATTGGGAGGTTACAGAGTGTATGGCAATTTGGCTAAACTTTGAAGAAGTGCAACCTTGTGAGGTAAGAACTTCAGGCAAAAAAAAGCAAGTGCCAAACATGTAAGAAGCAGTAATCCCTCTCTGAGATGAGTGTGAGAATTTAGGCAAAGTTTAGGGCACACAGATCAGAAAAAGAGAGCAGAAAAGACTAAATTAACTATAGTTAAGTGAACTACAGTGTTTCTTTTTGTGTTAATCAGATGGACAGCTTTGGGTAAGGAGAAAAGTTTAGCTCCTCTGGATCAGAGATGATGGAGAGAGAATTTTGGAGGAAGTTTTTTGTGTTCTTCTGTTAGAACAAAAGTTGGAATCTCTTTGGTTCAAAAGTAGCTTAGAGCTAGAAATGTGACAGTGAGTACTGGTTGCTTAAGAGAAGGTACATTTCTTGAAGAAATCACGTGTCTGTTAGATCACAATTTAATATTTTATCTGTAACTTTTCTTGGAGGAATTGAAAGGCAATAAAAAACCTCATTAATTTATTTTTTTTTTCAGTAACAGGTACAACAAAACCAGCCTTTAGTAAAGTGGAAGAAAGAACTACTGAAATGCAGTCTGAAACAGGTTGGTTCTTTTTCCAAATGCATCACTAAAATCTACTTCATGGCAACTTATGATACTTCATATTAATAAACTGTAAATTTGTTGTAAATATAGAACTGATTTTTACACTTGAGATCAATTAACTTTTCCTTTGAGGTGCAACTAATGGCTTTCTTAACAGAGAAATACATCAAATACATGTATTTTATATTGGTCCTCATGCTTTACCTTTTGATGTACTGAACATTATGCCTTTTTTCCCTCCTCCCTCACAAGTTAGAGACAAGATCATCTGTGATTTTATTTTTTTAATGTCTTAAAAAAACCTTTCAAAATCTAAAGCCTACTCTTGTCAGAACCCTGCCTTGTGCATCCCTTGACCTGTATAACCCAGGGGTAGGAGCAAATCTCCTCCTGCCTTTTGGTTTGTATCCAGCTTCACATTAACTGAGTAGTTCTTTTTATTTGGTTTAATATCATTTTGTGTGTCAGAATGCTAGAAGAATTGGGAGCTTTATCTGTGCTGTGTTTAGTTTTCCCAAAGGATTTGTGTTGTGCCTTGCTGCTTTAGCAAATAAACATAAAAATGAAGCTGCAAATACAGAGTTACCTCCTCACAAATATTCATTTTGGTGTCTGAGAAGTGCCCAGCTGACAGACACGTGTAGATGAAGTGCAACCAAGCTATGGAAATTGGGAACTGGCAACATTCCTCTTGTGAAATGACAATTTTCCAATGGTGTAGAAACAGACTGTACCTTGACAAAAGTAGAAGAACTAGAAGAAACATTGTCAGAGAATTAATTTGAACATTTGGGATTACAAACAAATTTTTTTTTCTCTCAATGATGATTTTTGTTCCTCTTCCCAAAGTTTAATTAATACTTTTTTTTCTTTTTTTTTTTCCCTGGCAAGAGGATGAATGATGATTATTTAAAAAAAAAAAAATCTGTATTTTTTAATTGTTTTTTTTTTAATTGCCCATCAAACAAATCCCTTGATGTAATTATCATCTTGGTAAAAGTATCTCTTAATGAACTTGTTAAGGACTTCAGAATCAAGAGAAAAACTAGTTAGATTTAGAGGATGAAGACAGACTTTCTGGCTTTGCTTATATGAATAACAGCTCAGTGGTGTCAGTCTGTTGTGGAGAGTTTTCCTACTGTCTCAAAGGAGTTGGTAGGTCAGTCATTACAATGTCATCCTATAAGCTTAAAAAATGTTCTTTCAGGGCTAATTAAAATGCAGTGATTAATGTTTATAGAGAATAAGTTATACACTTTCAAAATTGCAATTTATTTTATATATGGACTTAGGTATAAAGTATGTAGGACAGTGGTATTGCTGTAAGTACATCCTAGTAGTATATTGCATGTAAAAACTCTAAACCAAGGGCTTGGAAAACACGAAATAGAAACTCTCATGAAATCAGGAGTATGTGTGGTCTCATTCCAGGTCTGGAATGAGATACAGTGACAGGTGAAGATTCCCAAGTTGAAATGAGCTTTGAGCAAGGCTGGTTCTGTGCTGACAAATGAAGCAGAGCCCTTTGGAGAAAGGGTGAGGGTTGTTTTTGTCCAGTGTTCTGCATTTGTAGGTCAGGTTAGTCCACTCCAAAGCTTGGAAGTGTTCCTGGCACAGCAAAGGACAGACTTTCACTGAGCAGAACTGTCAACGATGTCCCCTACCAACCTATCCTCTATCAGCACAGATACAACTCAGCCTTTGTTGTACTTCTCTCCAGAGGGAAAAGCAAGAGAGATGACAGCAGAGCCTGGGCACAAAGCCATTGCAACTCCAGAATGCTTCCATTTGTCTTGTCAGAAGTCCTGGCTGTGCTTTGTTGTACAATTCAGGTTTCCACAGAATATTTAAACTTTCCTTGGTCTTTGTTCCTTCAGCTGTTCGTGGCTCAGACCCATAACAGTTCTCATCAGTGAAGGAGACAATGTTCTTTCTTCTCTCCAGCCTAAATCTCCCCTCTTCCAATTTGTATCCATCATTCCTAGTCCTGCCATCCTGCACCCTATTAAAAAGTCCTACCCCAACCTTCAGGTATTGAGAAGCTACTCTGAGTTCCTCCTATGAGCTTAAATCTCACCTCTTCCAATNTCCTATGCGCTTAAATCTCCCCTCTTCCAATCTGCATCCATTACTCCTTGGTGAGGTCAGGCAGAGGGCTCTGCTTGTAGGGCTCAGTTGTTCTCAGCAGCCTTTTATGGCACCATCTCACACTCTACAGGTGGAATCACTATTTTCTTTGTGTTATGGAATGCAACCTCCAAAAGCTCAAGAGGTAACATGTGAATCACTACCTTGTCGTAGGAAGATTCTTGGCAAGGGGACTTTACTTTTGTCTGCTTCTAGGTAACACCCAGCACTGCACCAAGACACTTAGTCTGCTGTTGTCATTGAACAAGTATTTGATGGTGACAAAACTTGTTCAAACCATGTGCAAAACTGAGATGGGTTTACTCTTTAATCTCTAGGTGATATAGGGATGTTAAGAGTTGTAAAAAATATAAAGGAACTGTGAATTTTAAACCTCATTGGAGAGCCAATGGAAGTATTATGAAATCTGGGTAAAATAAACTGTCTCCATGAAGCTCTGGGTTATTATATTGTTATAATATATAACATATATATATTATATATAATATATATTATACATGTTACAGATATTTTGATCTGTCCTATTCCATTACTTAGTTTAAACAAGGAGAATGTTGTGCACTAGTTACAGGTAGAGAAATGGACAGCAGTGTGGTGATTTGTGTATTCTCACATATTAAAAAGATTTGGAAAGAAAGATAAAATATACTGTGAAGTTAAAACTCTGAAATGCTTGTGGAATTTTCTGGGTTGGGAGGTTTTTTTTCCTCCTGAATACAAAGAAGAATCTTCTCATTTTTCCTTCTCCGCATTACTTGGGGCTGAATTCACTACTTCACAGTCCCTTTGTTTGTACATCCTGCTCTGAGTTTGATGTGTTGTTTTATTTTTTTAAATTATTTTTATTTTCTTTCTGTGAGTATAGGTGTAAGAAGTGCAGAATTCAACCTGGAAGAAATTGATGAGAGGGAGGAGGAGATAAGTGTGCAAGAGACAGAAGAGAGTGGAAGTGCAAATCCCTCTCTCAGGACAGAAGAGGTTAGTGCAGCTTTGAGCTCTGCTGAGGTCCCACTGGAAATGGAAAAAAATGCTCCTGTTCCATCAGCTGCAGTTCCTGGCAGTGTTTCTCTAGACAACTCACTGAGCTTCAAGGAAGAAAAACAAGAAAATATGAGCACAGATGGCAAGTAAGTACGTTTTGTGACAAAGAAAGGAGCACTGGGGAGAGGGAATGGGGGAGGCAAATAAAATGTAGAGTGCTCTTCCCTTGTGGAACTCAGAATTTTGAGAGAGGAATGAGCTTTATTTGCTCATCTTGCATTATAGAACTCATCTCTGCACAGCAATTTGAGGCTTTTCAACAAAAATGACCAAGAAGTGTTGTGCAGGCAATTCTTTCCAGACCCCAGAAAAGCTGAACATGTCTCTGAGATCCCCAATGTATTTCCTGGAGAAGGATGCTGTAAAATAGAGGTGAATTCATTAATTGAGTGAGAATTCACAAATTCATTCTAAGAGTTGGGGAGCACCAGGTAGATTGACCATTTCTATTCCAATCTATTGCTTGTATATTTGATTTGGCTTTCCTTTTTCTTTTGTCTTTTCCTTACGTGCCAGACAGTTGTCTTCACCTGTCTCCATCCACCTGCTCTGGGGAAAACAAGTTAATTCTTCCTTTTTAAAGGCTAAACACATTAGTTTTAATTAGTTTTAACTGCTCTCTTTGGCTTCTGGTGATGCTGTACCTGTGCCCTTCAGCATGTTTGGTAAAAACTACCTGACACAGCAGGTTTCCAGCATGAGTTAGTGCCTGCTTAAAAGAAATGTTGATTGTCCAGAGAAGTCCCATTGTGTTAATGTCATTCACTATTTCTCTGTTCCCTGGGGCAGCCCAACTGGCTACTGCTCCCAATTTCAATTGAGAGAACTATTTCAATTATTGCAGTGAAGCCAAAACACTCCAGCAGCCAAGAACTTTCAAGGTAGTGTGGAGAACTTTGACTTGTTCTCAAGAGTCTTCTTTTTTTTTTTGTCAGTCCAAGGCCAAATTTTTGGTTCTGGCAAATCCTGTGTCAGTGGCTTGGCTGTGTTTGCTCTGTGGCAAACTTCGAGGAGAGGAGGAGGATCAGCCAAATGTTATTTTTAAGTTGCCTTGAACTTGCAGATTATCAGGCTTGTGTCATTGGGCCAGTCTGGCCAGTTGTCCTACAAATGTTTCTTCTTCCCCTCTCTCTTTTCCTGGCCTCAAACCTAGTGTGTGTCCTCAAATATGCCCTGAGCTCCAGCTTCAGACTTTGGCAGTCCTGAAACATCTCAGGGATTCCAGGATGAGGATTAGGGCTTCTCTGCTACTGCATTTCTGGCAAGCTTGTGATAATTCAGATATTTTCTATAAGAACCAGTAGTTTTAAGTGTGTTTTAATCCAACCAGTCAAATACTCTGGTTTCTGTAATGATCTTCTGTGGCTCTTGGGGCTTTATTTTCTAAGGACTGTGCTGCCTGATGTAGTTCAGTCAGTTGTGTTCAAAGGAATGGAGATGAGCAGGAGCACAGGGTGCAGGGCTGAGCATTAACTCTCTTCCAACAATAATTTTCACAGCATATGCTCCTGTTTAGTGGATTATTGGACACTCAGAGTATATTTTGGACTGTGCAACCAACATAAGGGATGGATGCTTAGTGAGGAGTTTGTAGTTTTTTAATTATTCAAAGCACATATTTCCACACAAGGCCCTGATTCCTGCCTGTTAATGCATTACAAGTGGCAAAGGAATTGGGATCTTCATAATGCCAGTATTTATAACAACAGAAAATAAAAGCAACTTTATAACAACAGAAAATAAAAGCAGGGATGCAAGTTTGAAGTCCTAATAATTTTTTAAGAGAAATTGTTAAGTATTTTGCACTTTTTAATTTACTTTTTGTAAGTCAAATATGCAATATTCACCTTTGTTCAAGCATGTGTGCAGTTGTCTTGAACACCTTGATTGGGCATCAGAAATGGTGTGTTTAGTGTAGAAGTAGGGGCAATAGGTGCAAGCTGGAACACAGGAATGCAAGAAAAAACTTTGTCAGGGTGAGAGAAGAGTGTCCCAGGCTGCCCAGAGAGGGTGTGGGGTCTCCTTCTCTGGAGACATTCAAACCCCACCTGGACACCTTCCTGTGGGACCTGATCTGGGTGTTCCAGCTCTGGCAGGGAGATGGGACTGGATGATCTCTGCAGGTCCCTTCCAATCCCTGACACTCAGGACTTCTTTGTCTCATGCAGCTTCCTTTATATCACATTGGGGCAAAAATCAAGGACAAATTTGAAATGGATGACAACAGGGTGTCAGAACTGGATACTAAGAACACTTCTGTGTGAATGATAAACCTTTGGGGCTGCTCTGAAACTGAGGTGTTACTGGAAAGGAGCTTGTTCAAACTGCAGGAGTGAACAAAATATGGGGGGAAAAAGGAAAGGAAAACCAATCCTCTTGCTAACATGGAAGAGAGAGAACCATAGAATGGTTTGGGTTGAAAGGGACCTTCAAGATCATCTAATTCCAACCCCCTGCCATGGGCAGGGAGACCTCCCACCACACCAGGTTGCTCAGTGCCTCATCCAGCCTGGCCTTAAACACCTTGAGAGGGCATCCACAACCTCTCTGGGAAACCTCTTCCAGTGTCTCACCACCCTCACAGCAAAGAAATTCTTTCTTAAATCCAGCCTAAATCTCCCCTCTTCCAATTTGCATCTATTACTCCAGTTCCTGCCATCCTGCCTTATCCAGCCTGGAGCTACGTGTCATTTTGGTAAAATCTCATAGCAGCCCTTCCTCTTCTTTTAAATCAAGTTCTCTATTCTGTTGAGTGCTCCAGTGTTTGGCAGAGAGGTTCTATTTTGCCCATCTGTGTTTGGAGAATTTTGCCAGTTCCCTTGCATCCTTTCTTGTGTTGACTGAGAGGAGAGCTGCCAGCATGTTTCATGGATTGTTGTGCTTTGCAGAAGACTGCAGGCTGAGACAAGCAGTGAGCAAGCTGCCTTTGAAGAAGATGGGAAGCTTAGCATTTTGGAGCAAAATAAAAACAATGGTGAGTAGTTCCCACTCATTTTTAATACTCCAAAACAAGGCTGGAGAGAACTTTTTCTATTCCTTTCTAAAACCATGACAACACACTCAATTCTTCAATTGCCATCATCCAGTTATTTCCTTCATAATTTCTCTGGTTTTCCTCCTTGAGATGAGGTGACAGGAATTGATTGTTGGTTTGGTTTCTTTGGTTTTTATTATTAATATTTTTATATTACTTTCTCTAGCAGCAGTTAAAACTGCATCCCATGGCTGTACTGCCCTACAGGTAGAAATTAGCATGAGTTTTCTGTGTGACAATGAAGATATTTTAGAATAGAAACAGAAGAAAGAGATAACACTGATCTGGAAAGAAATGACAACAGCCCCTTCATCTGAATGATCATAAATTTTTCCATAGATTTAGTGACCTGAGTGATTTATTTTACCCTTTTGTGAAATGGATTCTCAGAGTTATATATGAGGCCTTCAGTAGTCTTTTTTTTTATTTAGTATACCTCTGTTTATAAATCACAACATACTGCATGAGTCCTGTTTATACATCATGTAAGTTTTAACTGCCTTTTTTTTAATATACTTAAAATTAGGAAATATTTTCTTTTTTTTTTTCCCAAAATACTGCTCCACATTTTTATTCTTAAAAAAAAGTCGTATTTAAACCAATTTGGCCTAAATATTCCTGTATTTTGGAGAGATGTACATGAGTTTAGAGGTAGAAAATTGAATTACTTTACCTCTGAAGCAGTTGGAAAAATAAAGTTGGACAATTTCTTTTGTCTGTGTGTTTGCCAGTTGTTCTTTTACACAAATACATAAAGGATAGTTGACAAATAACATTTATAATGTTTAAATTAAGCATCAGAAGCCACAAAAGTGTGTAACTAAAAAAAAAATTGTTTCATTTTTAATATGGAATAGTCCTTGAGCTCACTGATGACTGTGTAATCAACTGAAATTCATTAGCACTTTAAAAATTGTTCTAGAATATATTTTTCTATTAAGCTGATGCAAGGCTTGTTAATTAAGGAAGAATATCTCAAGAATATATCAAGAATATTTATTAATATCTGGCAATATTAATAAAACATATATTTAAATAGCCTTTAAAGGTAACTTTTAAGGGAAATTTTAAGATTAGTGAGGAGCCCGTTCTTGTAGTTAAATATATATAAAAATAAAGATCATCTGTATTTGCTGGGGTAACTTCCACTAGACCAGGTTGCTGAAAGCCCCAACCAGCCTTGATATAAGGGGGAAAGTAGAATCCTTTTGGCATTGATATTAATTTTTGAATCTCTTTTTTAACTTAAAGATCACAGTGATACAAAACTCCTTCCAACAAGAGAAGAAGGGAAAGAACTTCAAGCAGCTGAAACTCAAACAGTAGATTTTAGAGAAAATAACCAGCTTGAAAGTGACAGACTATCAAATTGCCAGGCATGTAAAAATGACATCCCTGTAAGTCACAGGTGTTATCCTCAACTGGTTCCAGAAATGCAAGATAAGAAAATAAATCCAACCATCTTGGATGCAGTAAGAACTCAGGATGTTGCCATCCAGACAGGTCCATCAGACAGTGATTTGGGAAGGACTATAGAGAAAGAAACTCTTGTTGCACAAGGTTGTGAACTATCCCCATTGAGAGGATTTGTTCCAGAACACAGTGTAGGTACAAACACCCCCCTTCACCAAGTGATGCACGGGATACAGGAGCATGGAGACACTTCAACAGGACAAAAACTTGAGAGGCAAGAATTTACCCATGAAAAAGTGGTTTCCACAAAAGATCATGGTGATGTTTGTATAAATGGTAACAATTTTGCTCCACTAGAAAGAACTGCAAAAGCTGCAGATGACTCTCCTGTAAAAGCTTATCCTTTTTATAGACATGACACCAAACCTAAACCCAAGCCTGCGAATGAAATTACAAGAGATTACATACCAAAAATTGGGTTGACTACTTATAAAATAGTGCCTCCAAAATCCTTAGAAATAATGAAGAGCTGGGAAGCAGAAACACCATCAGATTATAAGGATCAAGAGATACCTGCCTTGGAAAGCTCTCCAAAGCATGAAGACCTCAAAGACTTCCTAGTGCAACCTGAAATCCCTCCACTTCCAAAAAGTCTGGGTCACTTAGAGACTGCTTCTTCACAAAATGAACCTGCAGCAGACAAAGCTCCTCTGCAGAGGGTGAGTGGAGCTTCTGAAAGTGTCCCAGTGTCTGGAGCTGCCACCACTGCTGAGAGCAATCACATAGAAACAGTGTCTTCCACACAGCGTGTCCCTCTGCTCAGCTTGGACAACACAAATGCTTCTTCTGAGCCTCAGGACAAGTCAAATGCATTAAGCCCTACAGCAAAGCCGAGTTCTTTTTATCTGCAGATGCAGAGAAGAGCTTCAAGTCACTACGTGACATCTGCAATTGCCAGAAGTACCATTTGTGCTCCCAATTCTGTCCAAAATGAAGCTAAAAATACAGAGGTGGGAAAAAACTTCTCATCACCCGATCCAACTTCTTTATCTGCACATAAAACAAGTCCTTCCTCCCCTCCAGCAGATGATGAAAGAATTGATGATGAGAAAAAAACAGAATCCTCCACTTGTGTTCAGAGCAATAAGCCTTCAGGTTTCCCCTCCTGTCCACCAGCACCATTGAACTTAAAGACTCTGAGAAATTTTGCAGTTCCCAAGCCATATTCCAGTGCAAGACCATCCCCTTTTGCCCTTGCTGTCTCATCTGCAGTCAAAAGGTCCCAATCCTTCAATAAGACAAGAACCATCCCCAGCCAGGCACCAAGAGCAGAACTCCCTGTTGAACCCTCCTCTGCCTCTCCAGCAGCTGAAACCTCCTCAGCTACCTCCGTGCCTCAAGTGAAACCCCCTTCCTTCCAAACCCTAACAGGGGGATCACAAAACAATAGAATGGACGAGGTAAAGTTTATTTCTAACATTGTTTGGCTGTTGATCCATCATCATCCACTGTCATTAGTCTAGAGGCTTGTTTCAGAACAACACCTTGTTAAACACCTTGTGGTGTCCAGCATAATGGAATACATGATTATAGAGAATGTTAAAGGGAAAAAAAAACCTCATTCAGGTTATTGGAAATAATGATTTCTTGTCATAATTAGGATCCCCTAATTTGAAAAACAGTAAATTCATCATAGTTTGGAAGGGACTTCGAGGATCATCTGGGCAAACCCTTGTTAGCAAAAGCCATAGTCTAGATGTCCCAACTCAGCATCCAGATGGATCTTAAAAGCACCCAATATTGGAGAATCCACCACTTCCCTGGGGAGATTTTCATGATAACATGAACCACTGGAAACAATTTTCTCTGGTGTCTAAGTGAAATCTACCTCGGGGGTAATCTACCCTGTCCCCTTTTACCCCTTATTTACTTCCTGTGACTCCTTGTAAAAAGGAGCCTCCATCTTTTCTGTAGCCAGCCTTTAAATACTGGAAAATTGTGTTAACATCTCCCCTCAGCCTTATCTCAAGGCTGAATTTCTCTCAGCTTTCCCCCATGTGAAATCTCAATCTCTGGACCCTCTCCAACCTGTCCATGCCTTCTCTCTGTAGCAGAACAAATTAAGTGGGTATCCACAGTATCAATTATTCTATTTTTATGGTTATTTGTCCTTTATGCCTCTCTGTGTTGGTTTGTTGAATCCAGTTGTGAGTGCTGTGATCACTTTGGCTTCAAGGGCTCTTGGCACAAATGCAACTTGAATGGGGCTACAAAATTTTGGTGGCAAAAGTAGCTGAGGGAGAAATTATGGACTGTAGTGGAAAGGGGATTGATCTGTGAAACAATGGATGAAGCAAACACTGGATGAGCATCTTCCTTCTGAGGAAAGGCTGAGGGAGCTGAGTTTCTTTAGCTTGGAGGAGGCTGAGGTGACCTTATTCATGTCTATAAATATAGAAAGGGTGAGTGTCAGGAGGATGGAGCCAGGCTCTTCTCAGTGACTTCCAGTGATAGGACAAGGGGCAATGGGTGCAGCTGGAACACAGGAGGTTCCACAGAAATAGGAGAAAAAACTTTGTCAGGGTGAGGGTGAGAGAAGAATGTCCCAGGCTGCCCAGAGAGGGTGTGAACTGATCTGGATGCTCCTGCTCCAACAGGGGGATGGGAATAGATGATCTTTTGAGGTCCCTTCCAACCCATGATACTCAGTGATTCTGTGAGTGGTACTTTGCCACACAGCCTTGTGCCAGCTTGACTTAGTTTCTCCTTTATGAATAATCCCTAAAGTTTTGTTTTTCTTTTCCTTCCACTTCTCCCTCTATAGAAAGGCAGCAATGTGAAGAGTGAGCAGGAGAGGAGGGTGCAGCCACGTGCTTCCCCTGCCTGCCCACCACCCCCTGTCCCCAAGAAGCCCCTCATGATGACACTGCAGCGTCCTGACCCCGAGCAGATCCACCAGAGCCTGCTGGCTGCCATCCGCTCTGGAGAGGCTGCTGCCAAATTGAAGAGGGTGAGTTTCCATCCACTGTTTCCCTAACAATGATCTATTGGAAGGGGGTGGATTTAGGCTTGACATAAGAAAGAAATTCTTTACAGTGAGGGTGGTGGAACACTGGAACAGGTTGCCCAGAGAGGTTGTGGATGCCCCCTCTCTGGAGGTGTTCAAGACCAGGCTGGACAAGGCACTGAGCAGCCTGATGTAGTGGGAGGTGTCCCTGCCTATGGCAGGGGGGTTGGAACTCGATGATCTTTAAGGTCCCTTCCAACCCAAACCATTCTATGATTCCATAATTCAAAATACTTGAGAAACCTTCTTCTGCAGAAAGAGCTGCCAGAGGGTCACTTAGGGAGGTGGGGAAAAGAGTTCAATTTTATAGAATACATATATCCAATCCTTACATCCACATCTTCAAGCAGTACAAATCCAATCAGAAAACTTCCTCAAATGAATTACAAGTCTCTCTGTTACTCATTAAGTAGTGTTTTTTTTCATAAAATCAGGAAT
>VZTY01033409.1:1614-101422 GCA_013400935.1 Turnix velox
CCCACTGTCGGCCCTTACGCCTCCCCAGGGCGGCGGCGGTGTTGCCCCTGAGGGGACAGCTCGCGCAGCAGGGCGGGGAGCTGCCTGAGGGGGATGGAGGGACAGGTGGCACTGCTCCAGCCTCCAAATTCTCCTCTTTCAATTAATTTCTCTCTCTGAATCACATCGGGGGGGGTGGAACTTGATGATCTTTAATGTCCCTTCCAACCCGAACTATTCTATGATTCTGCAATTATGATTCTATGACCTGGTTTTAGGAGGGGGACTTTCTGTCTTAATTTAGTGGGATTAACTCTGTTTTCTATTTCCTTGCTGCTGCCGCTGGCTGCTGTTTTGCCCCCAAGAACCAAAGAAAGGTTTTTTTAAGTGTTTAATGCTACCTGTGCTGATGAAGTTTCCACAGTTGCGATGCTGGTGGTGCTAGCTTGCTGTCTGCGCCACTGAAATAATGTAGCGGAAATGATAGCAGAGCCCAACGCAGCCAGTAACCTTCCCAGTCAAAGGTAAGGCATGGAGCTGGTTATCTGTCAAATTTGTTGCTAAATTAGGGCGCTGTCCCCTGACTTTGTGCACTGTGGATTGTGGGCCAGTCTACAATGTGTCATTTTGGATGGGAGGGAAGAAAAACTGTATTATCTGTGCACTAAGTCTAGTTACTGACGTTTGTATTTTATTCTCTTTTATGTATTGCTTGGTATCTTCTTAATATAGTGGCTTGCATTGACTGACGGTGACCTTGGCCTTATAAGCTTTTCTGTGCCTTATTCACTACAGCATGCATGAACCTACTTAAAAAAAAATCATAGAATTATAGAATTCATAGTCAATGCATGTGCTCACTTCAGTGGTAAATTTGGGGATGCTGAGGGGGAGGAGTGCTATGTAATTTGTAGTCTCCCTATTGGTGATGAGAAAGGAATTGCTTCTCTATATCTGTTTTTGACAGGAGTACGTAAAATCTGCCTTTTGTAATGTACGTTTTCAGTCATCAGTTGAGATGATCTATAAACCAAATCTATTTACGTTATTGTTTAAGGAACGATACTTGGAAGTAGAAAGTGCTGGCAGAATGTCCACTGTTGCATATAGCTTTCCAGATATCCTTTCCACTATTTTAATCTGAAACTAGCCTTTTAGCTTCAGTGTCTGGAAGACACCTGGTAGTTGTTCAGCTGAGCTGCTTATATTTCTTTTAAACGATTAAGCAGTTATATGGAAATCTATAGCTATAAACATCAACAGGTAGGGTTCTACCAGTAACATAAATTAGTTGTTCCTTTTAATCCACCTACAAGTTTATGTTACGCCTTTGTTAAAGAGGTAGCTTTCTTTTTAAGTGTTAGTCACAAAATCTGCTCTAAATATTTATTAACTGAGAAAAATGAACCCATAAATTCTCATGATAATATTGTGTTTGAGAGCTAGATTAAGGATTTTTCTTACCCCCTACTTCAAGTGTCTTTATCTGCAGTAATACTTCACATGATAGTGAAAGGATCATATTGTGGCAGGCAGGTAATGTAAAAATGAGAATGAGTCATAAGTAACAGGATACAAAGGTGAAAATTAGAATGAGAAATGGAATTCTACCTATGATTTTTTACTGATTGCTAACAGAAATAAGTAGCTGAGAGCTGTTTCTTACTGCAAAAGGCATTGGATATAAGTATGCAATAGGGCATGCTATTTTAGACTAAGAGAAGGGAGGGAACAAAAAGGAACATAAAACTAGTTCAAAACTTGAGAAACCTACTGTTGCAGTCCTGTAGTTGAAAAGGTGGTAAATGGATTATATATAAGGATTGCTGCAGAAGTGATCACACGCCATCCTCAAGTAGGTATGGTGGTTTCTATTTTGCTCAGGAAGATAAGAGAATGCTGTAGTTCTTTTAACAGTTTCTTCAACTGAAACATAGTTGTGCAAATAAAACCTTTATTAAAATATCTCATTTATTTTCCAAGTGGTTTCAAGGGGTTCAATTTCTAGACTTTGCTTCCTGCAGATGTTTAAGTGCCGTATGACTGGCCTTTCCAGAAGCATCAAAAGGGAAAAAAAAAACGGGAGAAAGAAGAAACATGAATTTTGATACGATCTAAATTAAAAAAAAACACCTCTATGTTTCTGTAGGCTGTCCTGTGGCATAGCTGTGTGCTGTGGTGCTCTGATAACCAAAATAATTGAGAAATTAAATGGTTATTTAGCAGTAGTATCTAGTGCTTAATTATGTCTGTTGAATAAGACAGTTGTTTGGTACCTGTATGGAAGTTACACTAGCTAGTTTCGTTGGAGTTGTTTTACTTGGCTTTGCTAGCCCAACAATGAGGAAGCTGTAGTTCATCTACTTCTCATTCTTGGCAGGTTTTGCTGAGCTTTGGTAGGTATGCTGTTCTGTATACTGCAGATTCACACATTGTTGAACTCCTTTTACCACAGGTACATTTTGCCTGGCGTAAGCTGATTAAGTAGGACAAAGCCAGTAGGTACCATCTGCAGTGCCATCCTTCAGGATGCTCTTGGGAAAGAGACATGGGAGTGAAAGCTTCTGACAAGTATATTCTAGACAGAGATATTAAAAGCAGTGCATGATCAAACAAGTGCTTGACTGAACTGTCCTGCAGCATTTTAATGTTTTAATTCAAATTGGACTCAATTATAGTCCTTGTAATGAAATACAGTGCAGTTATTTTCATTATAGGATGGAGTAAGTTGCTACACAGTGCATGCAAGCAATTCAGTAAGTGAGCAAGTTGAGTGTTACATTGAATTATAGTGCAGAAGCGGGTATCACATGTTACCACCATGTTGGCTGGTACTTGTAGTGAAACACTACAAGTAAGAACATGTTAGTCCACCCCATGAATTTGCGTTCTACTTTGCAATGAAGAGTAAAAGGATTTAATTGCATGAGAGAGGCAGTTCCTTGACGAACGTGTTTGGGTTCTTTTTTAATTTGTGGCCTGTAGAAGAATCTGGGAAGAGCTAACAGACATCAGAAAAGCAATACTTAATACTGTCTCTTGCTGCTTGTCTTTTCCAACTAGGAAGACTGTTAGTGCTTGAGATACTTGCTCTATGTGACTCTATTAAAAATCAAAGACAACATTCAAAAACTTTTGCAAACTATTGCAAACTTATAGCATGCTGACTCAGTTGTGAACTGTAGTTAACCCCTCTCTTTCCTTTAACATGTAGATTTCCAGACAGTTGATGTAAGAATTGGTTCATCCAGAACTATTTTCTTGGCTTCCATCTGTAAAACACTGTATCACATTTTGAACTTTTCTATGGCAAGACTTTAATTGAATTTGATTTTCATAGGACTTCCCTCTATAGGGAAGTTAAGCATTTGCATAATTGTACTTAGAAATCTGTTATATTTTTATATACTTTTATATGATTTATATAGGTATTTATCATAAAATCATAGAATAGTTGGGGTTGGCAGGGACTTAAATATCATCTAGTTCCAACCCCTCTGCTGTATGGGAGTCTTTGGAAGCCTAATTCTACAGCAGTTAAGTTGAAGTGTCCTGACAGATTAAAAAGTGAACAGAGAGGTATTTAAATAAAAAATGTCTGTCTGCTTTCACTAACAAAATAACATCAGTACCTTGGTCCTGCATGCTGAGTATTCAACCTCAGAACTTGTTTGTCAGACATTGCCTCTGCAGAGCACTCTTGGGAAGGACAAGAGTGGTTATATTGCACTGATAAATCTGTACATCCATAGCACAGTTAATTTTCCATTGGGGTTAGCCAACACTAAGTATCAGAACTGACTATGTCTCACAGTATAATACACTGGTCTTTGTAAAGTCATCAGTTGTGATAGCATACTCTCTTGTTGCAGCCATATCATGAGAAATGAAGTGTCTGCACACTCTTTCTTACCCATTCATTTTCTTTTTGTGCCTTCTTATAGTACAAATTAATTGGTTTCATGTGTTGTCCACTAGTTTAAAAGGAAGCTGTAGCAGCCTGCTGCCAGTACTGGACTTGCTGCACAAGTGGGATCCAGCTTGTCTACTCAGACATGACCTTTGGCAAAGCATATTGTTTGCACTGGGAATGATAAAAAGTGGCATGATTTAATTGCAGATAATTGTATTGCTTCAGATCTCCCAGAAGGAGCATCTTTATTTATAAAGTTGTTTTTCCATCAATGACCTGCAATTGAAATTTCTTTGGTGTCTATATGTGTCATGTTCAGCATGCTTTGTAGGCAAAGTGAAACCATTTCTTCTGCCATTGTGAATTGTAGGCCAATCAAATGTAGTTACCTTCTTTAGTTCAGAGCAGCCACAAAGTGAATTCATACTCCTATTACTGGTTCCTGGTGCAAATCTCTTAAGTCAACAAAGGCTGCCTTAAGTCAACATCGTCTTTCTGTTTCATTTTTTTGCTTTTTACTTCCTTGATATCCTTGATAGTTTTGCCTGTTTTCTAATTACCTGTATATCTTACAGGAAACCCAATAGTTTGAAAAAGGTCCTGAATTTCTGTTGTACAGTTAGCTGATTGGCTTTTAGTAACAAAATGACATAACTTTTAAATGATTCACTTAAAATATTAAAATACCTGCAGATGTTTTTATTTTTTTCTGTTGTTTGTACTGAAATGTGTACTTCTGTGATCTTGATGCTAACCCCTACAATGTTGTTTCAGAGAGAATGTGGCCCATGATGAGACTGTGCCCGAGTGTGCTGTGCAGAATGGCAGCTGTGTGAGAAACGGCAACATAAAAACATCTGTAAGTTGTTTAATTTACTTTTTTTTCCATTATGAAATTTATTTCCTCTCTTATTCAATCGGTACAAAATTGAGAATTATATTAAAAAAGCCATAATACTCTGAATAGAGCTTGACCTCCAAATTCCATTGGCATCAGAGTCTCAGTGGTGGTTTCTGAGCAGTCATTTCATTTCAGTGTGTGTTCTTCCTTAACTGTGCACTGTGTGCAGCTGATGTTACTTTGCAGGTTTTTGAGTTTACCCTGTGAGTGAAAAGATGTAGGAGAGCTTCTGTGTTTGCTGTCTATTCTTCAGAAATTATGACTGTCATTGAAAAATGCCTTCTGGGCAGCAGAGAATTATTCAGGAGCTTCTTCCTATGCATATGACTCATTGTTGTGAAAAAAATTCAAACTAGTAAATCCTTTCTTTCATTCCCTTGTAGTGTGGTCATCTTTGATAAGGGTTTGTCACCATTTTTGAAGCAGAAAAGTTAGCACCCTGGGAAAATCGTTACAGTGAGAGTAAAATAAACTTGTTATTAGAGGATGATTCGTGTCTGTGAATGGTTGTTACATGTTGTTCTTTCTCACGTTTCTTTGCTTGGCTTGTTTCAGAGAGAGAAACGGAAGGTACAAGAGCAGTGTGAAAATGTAAGAAGAAGATCTTCCAGTGGTAGAAGAGTGAGCCAGCTGCAAAATGGTGAAGTGGTTGAGGCAGTTACACTGTTCGAAGTGGTTAGCATGGGGAAGCAGGCCATGCAGGTATTTCTAGCTTCGAGTTTTGAGAGGGGTTGGTGGAGGGAAGGTGATAAACTGTGATGATTTCACTTTCTTGCCCTCTGGGGTATTCAAATTTTGTGGTTTTGGTGGGGTAGAAGCATGTTTGATTGAAAAAACTGTTATGAGCACAGCTCTTGAGGAATACATCTTAAACAAATTAGTGAAAAAGCAGCTGCCAGGTATTTAAAAAGAGAGAGGAAGTATGTAGCTAAACCAGACTTCCCAAAACAGTACATGAACATGTGAAAAAGGAATTATTTTTAAAAATACAGAATAGATTCATCATTAGAAAATTTTAGTTGTTTATGATTCTGAAAATCAGGCTTTTTTTCTTTCCTTCCTGGGAGCTTACCTTTTGCTATGTTTTTTTTATCTCCATTCCAATGCAGTTTGGCAGCAGATTGCATAATAGTCAGGTTCCCTGTGCAGCTCTATACTAAGTAACTTTCTTCAGCCCACCTCCTGATGCTCTGGGAGTGTATGTGTATATTACGATTGTGCATGTGTATGAGGGATTAAAAATATTTTTAGGCAGATTTGTATGTATGTCTCCAGTAGGTTCTGTCTGTAAGAAAAATGTGTGTTTGCACATGTGAAGAGTACATTTATATTTTGGACGTGAGATCTTAGTTTTTTCAAGATATTTGTGTGGATGAGCTTTTCCTATCGCCAACTGTGATAACTTCAGTAGAGCTCCCTGATGAGTTCAGCTTCTGCTGTGCAAAGCATGACACGAAGGATTTGGAAGGTTGGCACCTCAGAATCCTAGAATCACAGAAATGGAAGGGACTTTGAATGGTCATCTAGTCCAAACCCTCTGCAGTGAGCAGGAACATCCTGCACTAGATCAGGTTGCTCAAAGCCTCATCAAGCCTGGCCTTGAATATCTCCAGGGATGGGGCCTCCACCACCAATCTGGGCAACCTGTTCCAGTGCCTCACCATCCTCATGGTGAAAGGCGTGAGATTTTTCCTAATGTCTAATGTAAACCTGCCCTGCTCTAGTTTAAAACCATTGCTCATTGTCCCATCACAACATGCCCTGGCAAACAGTCTCTCCCCAACTTTCCTGGGGAGTAGCCTTCAGGCACTGATAGGCGAGTTGAAGCCTGAATGTCTTGTCCCAATAGGCCTGTGTCACACACAGGCTGTAGCTTGGACTGCTCTATCTATATCTCTAGTTGGTTTTTTTCCTAGCTTTAGTATAATATATGAATTGTTTCAATATTCTGCACAAACCAGATGCTGGAGGAGAACTACCAGGGTCAATTGCTAATATTCCTTCAATATTAATAATTAGATGGTGCCAAGCCAAGGTTAAATATGTTGAGGATTTTTTTTTCTTGTGTGTTTGTTTGTTTGGTCTTCTTTAAATGAAAATATTACCTCAAGGAATCATGGGGATGATGCTTTGTTTTTTGTATATTAAATTTATGAAAGCTGTTGTTATTTTCTCTGTTAGCAGTGAGCAAAGCACCTGAGAATTACAACAATGCCTAGAGCAGAATAAACAGTTCAGGACTTCATTTTGCCCCAGAGTCTTTTGTGTAGTGTTAGAAATAAAACAAAATGTTGTGGAGTTTATTCACATTTTTAGAGTTTAATGGAGATGGAACATACGTAATTTATGTCTTTATTATAGGTGTCCTCACTGGAGTGCAGGATGTTGTGTTCAGCTCCTGACTAATGAGTTTATTTAATCTGTTCTAGTCTGTAGTAGATGACTGGGTTGAAGCTTATAAACAAGATAGAAATGTGGCACTTTTGGATCTGATCAACTTCTTCATTCAGTGCTCAGGCTGTCAAGGTAATTTACCCTTTTAGTAGCCCTTTCCATTGTCTATGGGTGAGAATAATCTGAAGAATGCTTTCTAAAATGTTTGTATTTATTTTTTCTCTCCAGTAAATCATGTGCTTTTTATCTGTACTGTTTGTGAAGACAAACTGCAGATGGGCAGCACTTAATTTCTGTGTGTATTTAAACAACTAGAATGTACCTTTTTACATGTTGGAAATGTTTTGGGGTCTTAGATTAGCAGAAGGCAAAATACTAGTAAATCCTTGAAGTGAATGAATGGAAAAAGAAAAAAACCATTCCAGAGATTCTCTAATAAGAATTTCAGTTTTGGTTCATCAGTATTTCTTACTGCAAATGAGTTTATGTTTCCTTTATATATATGTTGCCCTCACCAGTGCAAACAGATTTGCCTTTTCTTCGGGTTTCTAACCCTGAAATAAAGTGCTTACGGTGGTTTGGACTTGATTAATGTAATAAGTTGTTGATTTTTTTTTTTTTAAACATTACTTTTCTAGGCATGGTAACAGCCGAGATGTTTCAGAGTTTGCAGAAGAAGGATGTCATGCAGAAAATGACTGAGACTTTTGATGAGGTAGGTGCAGCTTTGATTTTGCATGACTTTTTTTGTATGAACAATGGACTTTACCTTAGTAGCCAACCTGATCATAGTTTCAGCTGCTTGTTGGGAGCTGTGTCCCATTTCCTCAATCTAAGAAAAGAATCCTGTTATTTACAACAGAAATTTGGTATTGCAATGGTTCATTTTTGTAGCAGGAAGATTTTTTTAATAAATCACTTATTTGGAGAGCTTTATTAGAGCTATCTAATTGCAGTCTTCCTGAGCATCTCTTCTGTTAGTTCTTTCAATAGTGTCTTTCTAGAGATAAATATAACCTGACACTGCAGCAGGTAAAAGGTTCCTTTAGTATTTGCTTGATAGGTGTTTCTGAAAATACTATTGTGGGTTACTAATAGCTAATTCTACATTATTTTTAGATAATATTTTCATTTGAATCTTACCTTCTATTTTACTGGCAGAATGTTAATGACATAATAAATTTTTTTTCCAACTGTATTATGTCAAGTGAAAGAAGAAAAATATATTTCTGATTTCTAGAGAAATACAAAACAATAATGGGTATCTCATTTCTTGAGGATTGTTTGAATAACATGTAGCTTTACAATGCCATTTCCCTTTTTGACTGGCTCATGGCTAATTATGTGAACATCAAACTTTGCACAATGCTCTCACAGTTGCTTCTGTGCCTTTTTTCTCCATTTGCCACCTCTGAATTGATTTGTCAAACCGCAGCCATCAGCCTGGCTTTAACTGAGCTTCTCTCAAAGACCAGCTGCTGTAGAAATTCCCTCGGAGGGTGACTTTGCCAACCTCGTCTTCTTGGTTTTAGAGGTGTGGTAGCGCTTTGACTAATTTTTGACAGAAATGATTCGTTATCTGTCTGACCATATGAATTAGTAATCTGGCACTTCTTTCCCAATTTGTTGCCCTCTGAAAAGCACTTACAATTGGGTAGGTGCTCTGGGGTGTACAAAGATGTGATTGTTATCATCAGCCTGGATGTGTTACAGCTCTGTAACCTTTTCACCTCTCCTGGAGGGCAAAAAAGATGGTTCTACAATTGCCTTAGAAGCTACGTTCTACATGCTATAAAAACCAAAGTAACTGGTTTGGGGGCATTATTTTAACGTGCTGCTCTAGTGAAGGAAGTGATAATCCCTGCGTTAGATATTTTTGACTGTATTTTTTCCCCCTTAATTTTAAATACAATGAATTTTGAAATTCTTGTTCTGTTTTTAAACTCTAAAAGAAGCCTGCTTAAAATGACTTATATAGATTAAAATATTTTTGAAGACTGTATGAGCCCACACAGACTGGATGTAGGAGCAAGCAATTACAGAGCCATGGATGAAATGCAACGAGTAAATTTAATCTTGATACCTTGTGAACTGAGGGATCTTGTAAGCAGCAGCCTGGCAGAGATAGGCAAGTGGGAATGCAGGCACTAAAAAGGTAGATCCTTGCTGGAGAGTTTTCATTTGCTAAAGAGAGAGAGAGTGAGAGTTGCTGCTGCTCTTGCCTGTGAGTCAGAGATTCAGGCAAGTGTAGTTTCCCACTGTGCTTTAATCTTCTGACAGCAGGGCAGGAATCTCAAGCTTGTTCAGCAGGGTGCCCCTGAGTCGCATCACAAGTCCAGGTTATCTGAGTGCACGTTTTACTTGTCCAGCACACAAGACTAAACAACAATTAATGTGATATATGTTTTTCAACACCTTCAGTTGCAAGTCATTTGAGTATGTTTACAATCCTCCTCTCCAATCTTCCATTGCTTTCCCACAAAGGCAATAACTCTCAGCTTGTTTAACTGGTATGTTATGACTATCCAGCTCTAACGTAGAAAAAAAAAATGTATGAGGCAAGCATTTTAATGTTAACTGCCGTTACTAAGTGATTGCAGAAATGCTTGAAGATTAAACCAATCTGTTTTCAAACAGAACTATGATAAGAGCAAGAGTGAAGTTGTTTGCTATTTTGTTATTTTCAAGTGAGTCGTTTCCTTAGTTTAATTTTTTTTTAAATTTTATTTTTTGCATGTATTCTTCACATCTTTTTAACAATCTACATGGAAATGCAACTTTGTGATTAAATTAGCTTGGAAGTAGTGCCACATAGGACTACTGTGATTTCAAAAATATTTCTGAAGACAAATTATAATAGTAGTGAAAGCAGTAAAGAGAGTGGAGAGTATGACTAGACATCTGCTTTAGTACCTAGTCTTCTGTTTCAATTTATATGGTTTTTTTCTAGAATTCAGATGATAAGAAAACTAAAGGTTTTTCTGTTTTTCTTGATCACTTCGGTGCTTTACCTTCCCATAAATTAACTGCAGCCCAATAGCCATGTATCAGTGGTTCCTTCCAAAGTTCTCATTACTGTTAGTGGGAAATGTTGGAGTGGAGTCTGGTAAGAAATTTGAAGGGCAGCATGGAAAGATTCTACAAGTATATCAACAGGAAAAGGAGGATCAAGGAAAACAAGGGCCCACTGCTAAATTAGCTGGAGGCCCTAGTGACAAAGGACATAGAAGAGCCTGAGGTACTTATACCTTCTTTACTGATAAGAATTTGCTTTCAGAAATACCAAGTCTCTGAGATGAGAGGGAAAATCCATGGCTGTTTACCCAACACAGAAGGGGAACAGGTTAAGGAATTGTGAAATGGAGTGAATGTACATATATATGGCCATGTGGTCTGACAGAATGTTCTTAAGAGTGCTGAGGTAGCTGATGTTATTGCGAGGCCTCTTTTGGTTATCTTTGAAAGGTCATAGTGATGCCAGTTTCCTGGCGTTTCAAAGGAAGCAGATGTCACTCCCATTTTCTAGAAGCAACTTGGGATGGTCAGCCTCAATCTCTGTGGAAGTGATAAAGTAACTAATTCTGGAAATACTGTGAAAACACATGAAGAACTAGAAGATCAAGAGTAGTCAGCATGGATTTACAGAGGTGCACAACCACCCTGATAGCTTTCTGTAACAAAATGACTAGCTTGGTGAATGGGGACAGCAGCAGATAATGTTTATCTTCCTGACTTTGGTAAAACTTTGGTAAAACTTACCACTGTCTCCCATAGCTTTCCAGTACAAGAGATAGTGAGTCTAGCAAAAGGCCACAAAGATGTTTTATGATATGAGGAGAGGCTGAGAACTGAGCATGTTTAGTCTGGAGAAAAGGCAGTTCAGTGGGATCTCATCTCTGTATAAAAAAACCCAAAACAACTCAATGAAACAGAAACTCCAAAACTTAAAGAAATTTAAAGCAAACAAACAATTTAAGACAAACAAACAACCCAACCCAAATCACCAACCAAGCAAAAAACCACCACCACCAAAAATACTGTTCTGTTTCTCTCTTCTGTTTTTCTTCTTGTATGTGGGATTTTATTTCTTGCCGCAGTTCTTTGTTCTTTTGTAAGTTTCCTTCCCTTTACCATTTTGTTTAGCAATGGGGGAGTTAAGTTTGATGTGTAACTGTACAGCCAGATGAGGTTAGGAACAGTTGTTGTGCTTCACTGAATCTAACAGAGCTGTAGATTTCATGCTTTTTGTACTGGATGGTTGCAGAGTTGAGCCAACATCTCTGAATCAACTCAGAGTTCAATGCATTTTTCTATAATTTGAAAAGCTGAGAATGATTTTTCCAGAGTTTAGATATTTTACAGTACCTAATAACTACATTTTGGAAAGGGGTATATGCTTGCTGGGGATGCATTCTTTAGAAGTAATGATGAGGATTATGCATTGCATATGTTTACTTATAAATTTTAACACCAAGTTGCATCTTATGGTACAAAAACTCAGGTTTTAGATAAGTGTGTATTTTTCTTCCATATAATTGCTTAAAATTAACAAGATGAGAAGGGATTAGATTTTTTTAATGCACTGTTTTTTATGAGACACTTTATTGTCTTTAGTTTTAATAGGGTTTAGAATATTTTGTGCAATTTGTGATGTTTTTGTCTTTATAAATTGTGACATTTCATAAAAAAGCTTTAAAATTTTTTTTCTCTTGAACTACAGGAAACTGGATTGCAGTACAAGAAATTCGTAGCATATCCTTGGATCCTGACAGTTACTTGGCCAGTGGATATGGTGAGGCACTTTTGTACTTCTCTGCAGCTGTAGTGCAGCATTTCCTGTGGCTGTATTTCCAGTACAGGCAAATACAGTAAAGCTGGTCATCTTAAATTGAGCATTAGTGAATTGAGACAATTATGCACTTCTGAGGTCTGCCTCATCTGCTCAGTTTTAGACCTCTAGTTTGGATGAACACAGGCTTCCTAAGTGCTTGTTTCTTGCTACTGATTTTGAAGATTAAGGAGTAAGATACTGTGATGAAGTAGTTGCTCCCTGAAGGTTGTAGGCTGTTTTTCTACTGTCTGTGTCATGATCAAGGAGCATTTAATGGGGCCTGCTGGGTACTCCCTTTTCTGTTTTGATACTTGCTGCTAATGTTAGACTCTGAACTGACTCTTGCAACCTGGTCAGGAATGCATACTAAATTTCAGATTTCTAATATATTTTGGGTTGCACACATACCTGAGATCCATTTTTATTTTTCAAGACAACAATGGGTGTTGTACTTTGGAAACAAGGTTACAAAAGAAGAGCATAAAATGCACTCTGTAAGTACAGAAGGTTATTCTGGGTGTGAAACTGTCTGTTAGAATGCCTTTGAGAAGGTGTTGGACTGGCTGAGTTTAGGGTAATGTTTCCCACTATGAGGAAAGATTTGGAATTCCCTGGCTCCATTCACACCTGGAAGCTATCAGGATGCAAACTAATATTCAGAGCTGTTCCTGAGATCTGTGACGTGCAAATGAAAAAAATCTTCACTCTGCATCTATGAAATCTAGTGGGCTTTTTCACATGAGGCACACTACTTTGTGTGAGAAGTCCTTTGAACTGCCATCTGTCTGCTTTCTTCCTGACAATATCTACTGTACTGTGAACTCTCTCAGGGCTTTATTGTACCTTGCTTTTTGAAAATGTCAAACCTACTACCTGCTTATAGTTTCCATGGAGGTTTTCAGTGACTTAGGTGCTGGTGGTGTAGGTGACTGAGTTGTTATTTGTCATTAATGTGTAGCCTGATAAACTCCTCATGTTTGGCAGTGCTGCTGAGCAAAACACTTCCATTCTGCCCTGACAGCGTGGTTGTTTATTTTCACTTCTTCAGCATTAGGTCTTTTGTTTAAGAGATATTTGTATAATTGCATGCTGAACCATCTTTGGGAACTGATGCCACTGAAAAAGAATTTGGCAAAGTAACTGTTCTTTTTTAGTAACCTCAGTTTCTTCCTGGATTTGACTGTGCACTTGCTGGAACAGGAAGGACAGGGATGTGGGGAACCGCAACTACTTCTGTGGAAGTAGAAGAGGCCAGGAATACTCATAGTTTATGCCAGTGGAAGCTGTTGATGGTGCTGTGGCTTCACATACCCTCTCCTGCCTCCATTTTCAGCTACCTCACAAACATTGCTTTCAGTTGTGAGTTATCATGACAATGTGGCTCTAATGAGACAAGTTTGTGCTTGCTTGTAACCTAGTTGTGTATTTCTGCTTCAGAAGAGTGACCACAAACAGAGCTGAGGGGAATCTGAACACTCTCTGATGTTCAGTGGGAGAGATGCAAATGGCGTGCATAAACAAAACTAATTAGTGTGTTTTCTCTTGACTCTTCTTTCTTGTGCAGGACAATGAAGACTACCCGCTGATCAGAACAGGACCCTATTGGAAGAAGTTCAAGGCCAATTTCTGTGAATTCATTGCAGTGCTTGTCCAGCAGTGCCAGTGCAGCATCCTGTATGATAACTACTTGATGGACACTGTCATCTCACTCCTCACAGGCTTAGCAGACTCCATGGTCAGAGCATTTAGACACACAAGCACTTTAGCAGGTAAAGTAACTCACTGAATTGTTGGAGATCGTGAGTTTTGTTGCCTTGTGTACAAACAAAACTGTTCAAAATTGTAATGCAGCCTTTACAGGATCACTTCTCTTATGCAGTGATTGTACCTTCCCCTTAATTTATGTTACTGCAATATAAATAATTGTTTTCGTGTGTGTCTGAATGGAATTTGGATGCTTTATGTATAGTAACCATTTTTCTTTCTAAAGAAAATTCCTTTAATGTCCAGCATGACTAATTTTAGAATTATGCTGTGTTTTGATTTTTAAATTTTTTTAAAATTACCTTCGCAGCCAGTTTTCTATTTTGGTATTTCTATCCCTTCACTAGTTATTGTCATGAGATTACATTTGATGTTTTACCTATAAAAGCTAACTTTGGAGAGCTCTTCTTGTGATAAGTGGGCTAAAAAGCCCCCATTGCTTGTAACACCTTTTTTAACATGCATCATTATGATACTAAAGCCAGTAGTTTTGGGTGATTTTTTCCTAAAGCCTGTAAATGTCCTGTCTGCCATGCAAAGAATATTTAAAGCCTAATTTGTTCAAAACTACTGTGTTGGGTTGTAAGCCTTAAAAATACCATGAAATCTATTGCAAACCAGCATCTGCTGATCTTTAAAGAGTGACAGATTTTTGTCAATTCAAGTAAAATAGCAAGATTCCCAGTCTTCTTTGAGCCAGCTTCACAAGCTGTGAGGTTTTTATTTGTGTTTGTTTTTTCTGAGAGAGAGTGTGGGTGCTGAAAAATTCCCTGTTACTCAACTCTGGAATCTTTTACAGAAAAGTCAGAATTACATAAAATGAGTTGTCTAGCAAATTACATCTCTGACTAGGCCTCTGCATGGAACTCTGTACAAAAACTGTAAATCACCAGTTGTATCTCTAAATCTTGCTATTTTTTGACCATTGTCTGCTTTTAAAATAAATACTATATACTAAAATAAATTACTGTAATCTAGTAATGTTTGTAATTTGGATAATAAACTGAGTTTGACTAACCATATCCTTTTTGTGGTTAGGTGGTGGATGTATTTATGCTTTGAATTACCGAGCTGGGCTAAATATTTTTGGTTTGTTTCTTTTTTAGCAATGAAACTTCTGACAGCAGTTGTAAGCATTCACCTGAACCTTGATGTCAACAAGCACAATGTTCAAAGATTATATGAAGTGAAGAAGAAGAAGATAAGTAGCAAGAGGACCAATTACAGACTGGACCAACTAGAGAGAAAAAGGAAAGAGGTCAGACAGGTGTCCTCTATGGGAGATGTGTGAGGATGTAAACAGAGAGATTGCTGACAGCTTGTTTTTGGGTTGCTGCAGTTCTTTCAGGGTTTATGTGTTTATCTAATGCATGGTGCAGAGTGGTCATGACTGGCTAGATTAAGAGGCAGAAAAGGGATTAAAGTAATAATTGACCTATGTACTGTTATATTGTAATGTCTGCCCCACTAATTGCTTCTCTAAATTGACATCATTAGCCCTTGATTTGTATACAGGTATGTATTTATACACATATGTACTTGCATTAGTAGCTCTGGTGTTGTGGGAGTACAATTTTGCATATGTTAGTACAAATGATAAGCCAAAATGTTGATTCTTGGACTGAATTTTAATGAATGAAAAAGGGCATGCAGTAGCTGTCATCTCCAAATAATACATTGTAAAAATGGTCATAAATTCAGGTATGACCTACATCTTTCTTGCTCTGCAGTTTTTGCTGTTTCTTCCCTGCTCAGCCAGACAGCTCCATATCAACACAGAGATGGGCCTTTAAGCATAAGAAATAATTCTGGCTTGAGGGCAGAGGTGACCTGATGTACAAACATCAGGCATCCTTTTAACTTGACCTTACAGTCAGTCAGTTCTATTCTGAGCTTTGGATGCCCATGGACTTCTCTGTTGCAGAGACAATCCCTTTTCTGCGGGAAGAAGTGTCTGGTGAGACAGAGGTATTTTGTATTGTTGTAAGACTAATCTTATGGGAAAAGCAGAGGCAATGTGTGTGTTTTGAGTAGCAGGAAACAAATTTGTCATTCTTCCTGATGCTGTTGATGAGAGAATGTTCTTATTATGTGACTTAGAAATTTCTGTAAGTTCCAAATGAGATTTTCAGGTCTTGGTTAAAGTATGTGCTCTTTGTGGAATAGGTGTGTTTTGAAAATTTCCTTCTCTGCCGTTCTTCCATTTCTGCTTTAAGTGCATAAAATGAGAATTTGGACCTGTATGTGAAGATCTTTTAATAGCTGTGCAGTATCTTTCTGTGTATTGATAGATTAAGATTCACTATTTCAAATATGTTATGTGTTCTTCAGGAAGAAGATTCAGAAGGGCCAGTTGCTAGTGTAGATACAGACCACTAGTTTTGGTAGCATGTGCAAATGCTGGCAATTTGCACCACAGTAGTGCACTGGTGCAAATTTTTCATGTGTAGTGAATGATGGGACCAGTATTAACATTCACTTCTCTTTGTATTTCAGTATGAGCATAAGCTTCTAGAGATACAGAACATGATGCATGCTATTTTCAAAGGGACGTTTCTGAACCGTTATCGGTAAGAATAAAAGATAAAGCTGTGATATGTTTCTGCATTCCCAAGAAACTCTTACTCGGATTGTGCGGATATTAGAATCAAGTTAAATATCCTCAAGGCACTGATGGCATCAAGGAAAGTGTAGCAGTTAAATTATTTTTAAGATCTTGGCTTATGAAACGACTTCTCCCAAGTATGTTTCTTAAATTTTTCCCACTGGCTACAGAGCAGTGCATTTGTGATTGAAATGATATCCAGAATTACAAAATAATTGTTGCCTGAAACATTTGTACCTAGAAGTAGCCTAGTTGTTGATTGATAACTGGGAACATTAATATGGAAAGACTTGTAATATTTTGTGTCATACATGCTTCTGCAGTTCCAGAAAGTAAAAATACTGCAAATAATGTAATTAATACATTTGAGGCATTTTTCATATATTAATATTACATTTATATAATTTCACAGTGATGTGATCCCTGAGATCCGAGCAATTTGCATTGAGGAAATTAGCAACTGGATTAAAACATACCCGGATGCTTTTTTAAATGATAGCTACTTAAAATACATTGGATGGATGCTGTATGATAAGGTAAAGTCTTAATTTTTCTTACTGAGAGCAGCAGATGGGACTATTAAATTTCTTTTCTTCTCTTTTTTCTTTTAAGAATTCTAACATTTAATTTCTTGAGAGTAGATGTATAAGATTGTGATGGAACAAAAAGGAGTTTATTTACTTTCTTCTCCATTTTAGCTTTTCTAAAGCCATTTTAGCGTTAAATAACAGAGAACATGTTTTACAGTTCCATAGCAGCTTGTGTCCTTGTGTGTACAGTTATTTTTATGTGTACAGTTATTTTTTATTTTGAGTCAGGAGCTATTACTCAATTGTAAAATGGCCTATATCCTTTGAGTACATTCAATGTTAAACATTGACTGAATTTCTGCTTTTAGGTTTGATGCCTGCATTTAAAATTCTGATTTATATTATAACATTGAACAAATATTGCATATAGTAAGATAGTCTTCAATGCTGCATTTTTGATTGGAATTGTATGAATATGTAGAGTATTTACAGAAAGAGCAGTTATTTTCTGAAAGGTTTTTTTCTTGTTCCTTGTAGTAAGATTGTTTGGGTTTTATTTTTGAGTAGAGACAAATGTGTGACAGATTTTAGGGGTATAGAAATATTTATTATGAATGGGTAGTTACTAAAATTAGCTCATGGTACATCCGCAGGCTGCCTTTTAAAATGTATATGGCTTCTCTATAGGTTCTAAAAAGTGTCAGTTTAAGGTAATATTTGTGTTCTGTAAATAAAACTGTAGTTTACAACAAATCCAGGAGGGGGAGCAAAAAGCTTCTTACTTCCTTGAGCCGTGCCACCCCAGTACAATGATAGTATTTAGGTTTTCAGAACAACACATCAAGAGCTGTTGTGTTTTCCTGCATAAATTTTATCTGGTCAAATATCTTTTGAGTATATGTTCAGTTGGGAGAATTCTCAAACTAAAAATTCATTTTTGAAGATGATTTGTCTTCATTCCCAGTGCTGTACAATGAAAATTAACAGCTGGTGTCTCTGATTATTGCACACAGTGTCATTGAATGAGGACTGGAGATAGTTGTTTTTCTAAGGCTTTTTGTCTGATAGCAACGCAGATGTGAGCAGAGTGAGATAAAGTGAGATAAGTCTCTGTATTCCACATTTGGCCAAGACCTAGTAGTGTGCCACTGCTGGTGGTTGCAGTCCCAGCTGTGCTTTGTGATTTGCAGCCGCTGTAAAGTTGTTTGATTCCAAAATGAGAGCAGGGCATTTTTGGCTGCAACAGGGGCAGCAGTGCTTTCATATACATCTGAATGTTATTTCCCACTACTCTCCCTTATTTCCATCCCATCTTTTTTGGGAGAAAGAAGCAAGAAAATGATATCTCCCAGAGCTAATTTTCTTTTAGAGTATAACGTAGAGAAGTTTGCCAAATAATTTAGGCCCCAGTGTGGAAGAATAAGAAAAGTATTCTAACAGTGGAGAAAAACCTGGCTAGGATCATCTACAGTGCTGTAAACAGAGATTAAGTTCAGTCATTTGGGATGCTTTAAAGTGGAGAGGGGTGGGGGAAGTAAGTATAAAATTAATGTTTTGTCTTCTGAATCTTTTATTGGAATAGAATGATTCTTTTTTCCCGATGAGATACCATTTTGCCATTATACCCTAATATGAAACATGGCATTTTTCTGTGAAAGATTATCTCCTAGGTGCAAGAAGACACTCCAAATTCAGTGATAGTATGGTCAAAATTGTGCATGGGCATCTGTTTTTGGCTCAATAAGGAATGTGAATGAGTACTATAAAACACATTTTTGAGTAGTTTATATTAATCTCTAGATATAATTTAACCTTTTATTTTTGAAGACCAAATAATAGTTGATACTAAATCTGACAGCTGAATGTAATTTAACATTATAGGTAAGTCCAGTTACCCTTCAGTGCATTTGTGAAACCCAGCCACCTGTCCTGTGCTCAAAGGTACAAGGAACTGGTGCTCTTCCAAAGGAATATATAGCACCTAAATTACTCAGAATCACAGAATGTCAGGGATCAGAAGGATCTTTGAGAGATCATCTAGTCCAATCTCTCTGCTGGAGCAGGAAGACCTAGACCAGGTCACACAGGAAGGCATCCAGGCAGGTTTTGAATGCCTCCAGAGGAGATGACACCACAGTCTCTCTGGGCAGCCTGTTCCAGTGTTCTGTCACCCTCACCATGAAAAAAATTTTTCTTACATTTCTATGGAATTTCCCATGTTCCATTTTTCACCCATTGCACACCCCTTCTAATACAGCCCATGATGCCATTGGCCTTCTTGGCCACAAGAGTACATTGCTGGCTCATGGTCATCCTGCTGTCTACGAGGACCCTTAGGTCCTTTTCCCCTATACTGCTCTGTAACAGCTCAGTCCCCAACTTACACTGATACATGCGGTTGTTCTTGCCCAGCGGCAAGATCCTACACTTACCCTTGTTAAATTTCACTGAATTTCTCCCTGCCCAACTCTCTAGCCTGTCCAAGCAGCACAGCTTTCCTGGGCATTCCTCCTGGTTTTGTGTCATCAGCAAACTTGTTGACAATATGCTCTAGTCCCTCATCCAAGTCACTGATGAATATATTGAACAGTACTGGTCCCAGTACTGATCCTTGAAGGACTCCACTAGACAAAGGCCTCCAGCTGGACTCTGTCCCACTGACCACAACTCTCTGGCTTCTTTCCTTCAGCCAGTTCACAGTTCTCCTCACTACCCGATCATTCAGACCTCATTTCCTCAGTTTAGCTCAGATTAACATCCAAATAGAATCAAATCACAGCTGATCTGAGCAGTGTTGACAGGAAGTGCTGTTTAAAAAATTCTGAGTTAAAGCCCAGAAAAATCGAGACAATGAAGAATGAGGAAAAATGGAAGATGGAACCAGCAGACAGGAGGGCAAGGACAATAGAGTTGCATGCTTTGGACCTCCTACGATGTTAGACTAGCTTTGTAATTTCAGGGCAAGTTGTTGCATTTTGCCCATTAGACTATGAAAAGCAACCAAAGAAATTCTGTGGAAACAGGAACTTGCTGTTGAAATAATTTTTTGTTTCCTGACAGTCAGATTTCAGGGAATTGAAAAGGGTTTTATTTTTGCCTCCCATTCAACATGGCTATTTCTGAAATACTATCTTCAAATGGTTGTATTAACATAGTGGTTTTCTGCTCTGTGTATGTGTACTGAAGTTTTTGAGGGGAGGACAGTTTTAAAAATTGTTTTATTTTGCAGGACAGGTAAGCTAAATTATCTTTGTTATTCAGCAGTAATTCAGAAGTAGATGTATATTTCCCAGTTTATTTTTTGGGGACTGTTGAGGAGAAAAAAATTACCCAATGACCCCATTGTATCATCCAGGTCCCAGTCTATATTTGCAAGGCTTATTGAGTGGCTCCATCTCAGTGACAGTGATGGGACTGAAATCTCATAGATGAATGTATCTAAGCAGTACTGGAGCCCATGCAAAACTGTCTGAGGTCACCAGAGCTTCCCACCATCTGGCTGATATTTTCTGCCAGCGGTCTGCAGGTCATGGTTGAAATATACTCTGATACTGCTGAAGGACGGCATGTGCTCAGAATATCCTGAAAGTGTGCTTTCATATTTCTCCTTCACTTTGTCGTAGCTTTGAAACACCTAACAAACAGGAATTTCTTCAAGATGAGAATAGTAGGTCTGTTGAGGGGAGTTGATGGCTGGGTGTTTGTACTTGCCTATGTTCCTGTTGAAAGAAGCTGAATGTATGTAGTTAGATAGCTTTAGATGGCTGTTAAGCAGTTTTGAACCATCCAGAATCTGTGAGGAGGGATGAATCTAGAAAAAGGTAGTTGGCAAGGGGAAAAAGCAGCTGAAAACACAGGAAAACAGCAGAACTAGTCATAGTAGAAGTAGTTATTTGTTCATAGTTACTAATTTTCTCAACATGTAGAAGAAACATACATGCATAGGTTTATGACTGAGCTTTCAGGTGGGAACAGGATAGTTTAGAAGGCAGGTGGTATAGTTTAATGTATTGAATTGTATACCTGCAGAGCTACACTTGAATGCCATCTAAGTGACAACTCCAAATGACATTACTAGCTATGTGCTAAGGGCTATATGACCATCCAGCAAAACACTATAAAGTCTCTTTTTTTCCTTCATATATGTTTTTATTTTTTTGACTTTCCCTCAGGAACGATGCAGTCCATATCCACGAGCTAAGCCTTGTGATAAAATGTTGGGAGCAGTTGAACAGCTGAAGCCAATCTGGCTATAAATTTGCTGAGTTGAGCTTGTGCCAGCATGCAGTGATGGGTACCATGCTGAGACTGTATGTAGGTTCTGTGCTGTGGTGCCCTTGTGGCTGTAGGAAGCAGCAGATGGGAGCTAGAGTCTTATTCCCCAACAAGACCTACTATTGGGAATTATCCTTTGCTTTCCTTTTAAGCATGTGAACAGGAACTTGTAGTAATGGATAGCCTGAGTGTAGGTGGCCTCCTTTCTTGTGTTTCCTTAATTATTATGGCTATTGTTAGCAAAAGGAATTAAGGAAGAAATATGAAGACTGATTCAAAGCCTGCACTTCATTTAAGTATTTCTACTGGTATCCTTAGCCTTATAAGTTTTCAGAACATAACAATTTTTCTATGTTAGATGCTCAAAATTACTTTTAAAATGACATTTAAGGCTTCATAATTTGAAAACTTTAGCATTATGCATAAGATAAGTTAAAAGCTGGATAAGAAAAAGTTCTCTTCGAAGCATCTGTGGAGCAGTAGTGTGAAGCAACACCTTGCAGGGATAAATTTTGNGTTAATTTTGGAGTATAATAATATGTGCTGCTAATGTGTCACAGATAAATATGAGAGAGCAGTACTCATTGTTAGCTATTTATCTTTCATTGTATATCTCTAGCAAAAAGTGGTCTCATGCAAAACTGTTGGTCAAAACCTACTATTGGGAATTATCCTTTGCTTTCCTTTTAAGCATGTGGACAGGAACTTGTAGTAATGGATAGCCTGAGTGTAGGTGGCCTCCTTTCTTGTGTTTCCTTAATTATTATGGCTATTGTTAGCAAAAGGAATTAAGGAAGAAATATGAAGACTGATTCAAAGCCCGCAGTTCATTTAAGTATTTCTACTGCTATCCTTAGCATTATAAGTTTACAGAACATAACAATTTTTCTATGTTAGATGCTCAAAATTACTTTTAAAATGACATTTAAGGCTTCATAATTTGAAAAGTTTAGCAATATGCATAAGATAATTTAAAAACTGGTTAAGGAAAAGTTCTCTTCGAAGCATCTGTGGAGCAGTAGTGTGAAGCAACACCTTGCAGGGATAAATTTTGCTTAAGTTAACTATCAGGTCAAATTCAAAGCAACCCTTCTTAAACTGTGTTCTAATGTAAAACAGAGATAGGGGAAAGCTTTTTGACTATCTATGAGAACCCACAATGATAAGCTACTACATTTGAGATGTACCTCTCCCTCGGAGAATTTTTGCTGGATCAGAATTTCTTGTAGTATTTGTCCTCGTGGTGGTCAGAATCAAACATCTAAAGGAAGCAATCTGCTGAACAGAAAAGTACTGACTGTAGTAAGACTGTCATCTGTGGTCCTGTCTTTGTATAACTTTTGCAGGTGAATAGCATCTTTTGCATTCTGTTGCTTTTATTGATTGTAAGGTCTGTGAGAGTTGCTTTATCTCCTAAGGAGCTTAACACGAACTTTAATGTTACCTTTGACTCACTGCAGACTTTTGCTGTGCCAGTATGTGTGTATGTGAGAGACCTGCATGTATTCATACAAACAAATGGTGCTGATATTATTGATAAAGATGAATCAGTATTTGGGTGACACCCACAAAGAATTCTTCTTTATGTAATACAAATGGCAATAGTGAATAACATCGAAGATACATATCTTTTACTGTTGGCTGATTTCTTTGTCTTGTAGCAAGCTGAAGTGCGGTTGAAGTGTCTTCTGGGACTGCAGGGAATTTATGGCAAAAAAGAACTTGTTTCCAGAATGGATCTCTTTACTAGCAGATTCAAGGTAAATAGATTGTTTGCTATTTTTTTTTTTTTAAACTCTGGGTTGGATTTATACACAGGGTCTGGTGTTTTTGTCAGAGCTGATTTCCCTAGCTCCTTGAATGAAGCAAGCTTAGAGTACTGCAAAAACAAGCTTACTTGACTGAGTGGGTGAAGGAATTTTGCAGAGATATTTCCCTCTGCTTCTGTGGAACTTGCTATTTCACTTTAGTTCGTGCACAGAATGATCGGTTACCACCAGTCATACAGAATGGCCCAGATTTCCTCACAGGATCTTTGGCACATGAAGAATTTCATACTCTAAAGGTTCCTTTTTTTTGTTGCTCCTGTTAAAGCCTTGTAGATACTGGATTGGCTGACCTTGTGTCTGTATTGATTGACCATCTTGGTATGAATCTTACCTCCTTTCTGAACAAGTCAGGAGACTGACCCTGTACACTGCCTTTATAATATGCCAGCATCCTGAGACATTTACTTTATAAATCCTGCCTTTGGTAATGATTCCATCAGCTACTCTTATCCCAGCAGGGCTGGGTCTTTTTGGTATTTGGATAAGAAAACTCAAAATGCTGTGATTAATACCTCAGTCCCCCTGAATCCATACATGTGGTGGCAGTTCACGTTCTTTATGCAACAGTTGCAGGGAATACCTGTATGTTAAAGCAGTTGCTAATAGTAAAAACCACCTAAAGCATATCCTCAACAAGAAATATATTAATATTATATCTTGAGAATAGATAATTCAGCCAATTGAAACTTGGTTATCTAAGATTAATAAACAGCTTAGTGCTAGTCCTTTGTCTTTCTGTTTAAAGGAAGGTTGCTCTAAGTTCCACAAGCAACTGCAAGATTGGTATTCACAGTCTGATGAATTGCTCCAGCATCTGTTGGCACCTTGATCTCTCTCTGTGTGGAGGTTGACATATAAATGGATTATTGCAATCAAAAAAGCCAACCCAAACACAACAGCTTCTTTCCCTCTGAACAAAAGAAACCCAAACAGCTACACATAGGATTGCAGACTGACCTGCAGTCTTTTAAGTTTGAATCACATTTCGGTGATGGGGAATATAGTTATATAATCATCAATCCATTTCCCACAAGTAGGAGTTTCATTTACTCTTTCTGTTACCCATGAGCATTGAAATTCATGAGCTTCCACACCTTGCAGCTGGGTTGTAAGAAAAAGGAAGATGCAAAGTCAGGTGAATCTAGCAATTTAAAACTATATGATTAGTGAGAAAGCTGTTAATCCCCAGACAAGCAAGTGCTTTAATGTGCTTTAAAGATGTGGACTGCACTGAGGAATGTGAGTTCTCGGGTACATGAGACAAGAAGGTTTCCACTGTTTTCAAAAAGTGTTTGCTTGTGTACCAAGTTGCAATAGTCTTAATTCTGGAGGTCAGGAGTATTACTGTTATTCCTTGAAGTGCCTTTATGATTCACTTCCAAATTGTCTTTCCAGCAAGGTCCTGGCTTCTGTAATGTGTAGGTGCACATACTGTATTGTTGGTGGGAGAAACTGATTATGTAATACTTGTAATTTGAGACTTACCGTTGTTTAATATACTGAAGTGCCAGCAGTAACATCTTAGAAGCAACATGTCAGTCACTCTTAATTTGTAGATTGTAGTTGATTTCTTGTGAGCACATACATTACATCTATAAAAATACCTTATTACTGCATGATTAATTCAGTTTAAAAATTAACATGCTATTAATTTTCAGGGGCTGGGGAACTACTTGCTAGTAATCAAGTTGTGTTACGTCTCTTAGGAAATAGTTACTGAAATAAAAATAAATCTCGGTTCCACTAGTGTAGATGATCTAGTTGTAGCAAAAGTATGTGTTTATTGAGAACAAAATGTGTTACATCTTTTTATTGTCATTTTACATCCATTAGGATCGAATTGTGTCCATGCCTCTGGACAAGGACCATGAAGTAGCAGTTCAAGCCATGAAACTCTTGATGCTTATGTCACAGTAAATAATTTCTTTTTTAATTTACTGTATTGTTTTAATGGCAACAAGATCCAGATACAATCCTGATGAATCTTCCTGTAATTAGTTACATGCTGGGAAAAATTGCTCCTAGCAGGATATGAGTTACAGTTAAAGCAGCTCAAGATGTGACATTTTCTTTCTGGGGGAAACACCAACGTTAAGAAAACCCTTGTGCTGAAATTCAGTATGAAAACTGCATTTTTATAACTTTATAGTTCCTCCTGAAAGGAAATTCCACAGCATTTTTATTTTGGGTTTTCTTGTATAGAGCACCTGCTTGTCTCAGCAGAAATCCCCACTGAGGAATCTTCTGTCCCAGGGTTGCGAGGTCTAGACCAGAAGCTCAGGGAATTCTGCCATCTTCTTCCCACATGATTCATGAAGCCTTGAACTTTGAGGCTGCTGTTGGAATTTGGACTTCCAGATTCTTGGCTCCATAGCAGAGAACCTGGGAACTATTGAGCCCACAACAGACAGACTGTCAGGAAATGAGCAAGTGTATGATACCTTTTTTTTTGTTGAAGTGGAAAATTGACAGAAGAGCTGTTTTGTTGGGAAATTACACCCCAATCATAGATTTGGTAGTTTAATGGCAAGCTAAAAGTGTGGGGAAAAACTAGACTAACATTACACAGTGTATGAAACCTATTCTGATACATCCTTGAGCAGTATGTTTATTTTAGAAACAACTTTATTTGCAGATTATGCAAAGAATAAATTATCTGTCGTCTCTTTTCAATGCAAAATAGGAGTAAAACTCTACTGCATTTCATTGTTAGTATAGTTGAGAGATGTTAGGACTCAAGAAGTGTCTCTTCTGTCTCAGGATATAAGATGAATTCTGCTTTTGCAGATGTTTACCTCCATGTGCAGTGGGGTTTGTTTTTCTATTTAAGCCATAAATATTGATTATTGCTAGATGAGGATGTAGACCTTAATGGACCAAATAATAGTGCTGTAGATGTTTGTGTCAAATTTCAAGTATGTTTGTAAGTTTAGGTGCTTCTTTGTAGTCTAGATCACTCCTATCTTGTTTGACATCCGTAGATTTGAGTGGCATTTCTAGAAAGACTTCAAGCACATGCATCAGAACAGCATATGATGCTGTGAGTAGAGCCTGCTTTTCTGAAGGGAGTGCCATTGTTTGGGCCTCAGCTACTAGTAGCTGGGGTTATATTGTTGTTCTGTTTGCAGTGTCCATTTCTACATCCCTCAGTTCTCTGTGGCATAGAGCTACTGAAACAAGGCACAATGCTGTGTCTATGTGTGTAACGTGTCCTTGTGCTAGGAGGTGCAGCACACCATTGTTGGAGTACAAAGATGCTGTACACCAGTTATGGTTGCCCTTGTTCTGCATCTGAACTAACAAGTGCTATTGGCACTGAAGCTGTTTATCATCTCAGGCTTTATTATAAGAGATCATGTTCTCATTAATATGAGCTGCAACTATAAAAGTTTGATCAATGTTTCTTTTTCCCTGAAGCAATTGTTTCCTAATTTTTCTTAAATATGATTTTCAGTGTGAGTAAATTCCTTCTAAAGCTTATTGGATGACATTTTTCCATCATAAAATGTAGTTGTCATAAATCAAGTGGACACATTTTGAAGTTGTTCTTAATTAGGCTTTGTGGAGGCCTAGCAAATACACGCATCTCTTTCTGCTCATCTGTTACATAGCCATCCTGTTTTCTACCCCCCTCCCTGCCCCAGTTCCTCTGAGCCCTGCTGATTTAGCTTCATTATTGGAGAGATGAAAGTGGGAGCTGGGAACTCAATAAACAAATTTGGCAACAGTCCTTCTCTTTGGTAAGACTAGTACTGACCAGTCTATAAAACCTGTGAAGAGAATGCAGACAACCTAAAGTCAGGTGTACAGACTTCTTAATAGGACCGTGCATGAAGATGACTTTATAGTAGGGGAAAAGCTTATGCTCCAGTACTATGTTAGTGTCACAAAGCACTTGCTGTGGGCACTGCAGAAGCAAAGAAGTTTCAGGGTCAGTCTTGCTCAAAAACCTCAAAACTAGTATCTGGATATTGAGCAGTAATGCTACTTGATACATGCCATAAAGCATTGGATGTGGTTTGAGACAGTGACTGTCCTGCCTTTAAAGAATAATAAATGATGGGTTCTATAGATGGCCATCCTATTTAATGTTGATGCAGTAAAATTTTTTTTTTATGTGATGTTACTTTATGGAGGGCTAATTTTTGTCAGCTGCAGACTTGGCAACTGAATTTTAGTTGCTCAACTTATATTTCCAGTGAGGCCTAGAAGAGCTTTCAGATAAGTTTCCATTTTTAAAGCTACTGGCAAGACCCTCTTTCTCATGAATTCCTTATGTTTTGTATGGAATCATGGATTGTTTTTAATAATCTTAACTGGTCAAGTACTGACCTCTAGAACATGTCTCTAATTTTGGAATCAATCTTTCGTTGTTTCATGACATGTTGACAAGGAGCAAGGTTAGGACTAATTATTTGCTTCTAGTTATGGATGCTCCATGACTTCCTTGGGTAAATTTATTATGTAGGTAATATTCTTTTACTGGCTTCCATAATTGTCTTTTGGGTGAGTAGAGCAGCAAGCCCTTCTTGCCAGCTAATTATTTTTGTCACATTTCACAGTAGTGGTGAAGCTGTGTTCCATGTAATTTAGCAACAGCTCAGCTTTGACCATCTCTTAACCACCACTGCATTCCAGTCCTGTGGACACTGACTACTCTGCATGCTACTGGTCCATAAAACTACTCTGCTGGCCTTTACATTATCTCTGTTCCCATAGAGGCATTGAAAACACTCATCTTTTCAATTCACTTAGCTGTGTTGCATTATTAAAAAAATATTCCAGTTGTGACTCAAAAACCTCTTGCTATGCATCATATCCCTGTTTTTTTCATATCCATATTTATATTTTCATCTTGTCTATCTCATTGAGCTGAGATTTTTTTCTTCTTAGTTTGTTGCTTGTTGTCTCAATTGAATGCCAAGGTCTTTGGGCAAGTGGATTTCTATTTTTGAACAGCATGAAGCAGTCCTCAAACTGAAATGAGCCTATGAGGTTTAGCATAATAGAAATTATTAATGCTACTGAAT
Organism: Turnix velox; assembly: GCA_013400935.1. Taxonomy (NCBI): domain Eukaryota; kingdom Metazoa; phylum Chordata; class Aves; order Charadriiformes; family Turnicidae; genus Turnix; species Turnix velox. Next base: position 29,666 of record VZTY01033409.1, read on the forward strand.
TATGCATATTTGTTAGCATTAATGTTGCAAAGGATCTGAGAGGGAATAGAACTAGGAAGGAAATATAAAGAGGGAGAAAACATGAGTGACAGTGAGAGAGACAAAGGTATCTTACTGAAAGCATTGTTCTTAGGGAGCCAAATTAATGAAGTATGCCTACTGCCAAACAATTCTGTTCATTTTTGTGTGTCTAACTACCTAAAAGAGTAGAGAGATTTTGGAAAAGAACAGCAAAAGTAATTAACTGTAGTAAAAGAATGGAAAAGGTTACAGGTGGTGCACGTATGGCCACAAATCTACCAATTTCTTAAATACATAAATGTGACTGACAAAAATCACTTTGTATTATATTAGTTGAATGTAACTAGAAATTAAACTGCACTTTAAGCACAGAACTTTCAAGTTTGAAACTTGGCTGAGCTTCCTTAAAGAGTACTGTGAGTGCATTGCACTGAGGACTTCACGTAAATAGCTTGAAAACTATTTAATGGGGCTGATAAATAACTAACTCTCCAAAGTAGCAAAGTGCTCAAAGTGCTTTGACAGTGGTCAGTAGAATTAATCCAACTTAAAAAGTTAAGAAACTGAGGCTTGTATGTACCCAGTGTTCTACTTAGCACTAGACACAAGTTACGGAGGAGTATGTTGCTTTTGTGGTCCAAAACCTTTTCTCCCTTCTGATTTTCATCTAGACTAGGGAGATTTTTTTAGTGTGGAGAAGGAGTTGCTACAGTGTAGGAGAAACTTCAAAACCAGGTTTGGCAGAGGATGCCATGGCAAACAATGTAATATATATACAAATTTATGTTACTGCTTCTAGTAGATGTCCTGTGACAAGTAGTTCATTGTCAGTATGGAGCTGAAATTTCATTCTCTAGTGTTATTTCATAGCTTAGCGGTGGCCTCCAGAGGAGAAATGGACATTTGTTAGGCAAATACAGTGTATCTAACAAGGTTATTCAGACAAGCTATTGTGCAGAAAAATAGTTCAGTTAATTGAAGGCTTAAATGCTATTATGAAAAGTGTTCTCATGTGATTGGAAAAAAATAAGCTGGAGAGAGACATGCTTTGCATGCAAATAAGGAAATTATCTACCTTTGTCTCATTTAGTGGCTTTTAGGAAAAATAAAGAAATGTTATCTTGAAGATGGTAGAAATGGAATGTGAAGTCGAATGAAATTATACTGCACAACTGTAATTTTGTGCATTAGTAAGTTGGTTGTAGTAGACTAGGTACCATCAAAAGGGAATGTTATGTAGCTCTGCACAGGTCCTCTGTGATTGCTTCAGGTCCACCATGCTCCTGTTCAGGTAGCATTATGGTAGTGCTTGGTCAAGCCTATTCCAAATGAAGTAGAGGTTCTCAGGTTTATGCTTTTGCGGAAATTACCTTCAGTAATTTTCTATCATTGTGCACTTTTATCTACAAACCTTGAGATCTATTCTGAAATCTTGTCTTTCCTGTCTGAAGAATTAACAAGAACAAATAATTATATGTCTCCTAGAGTTATGTTTCTTAACCAGAACAGCATACCATACAACATCTGTTTAATGTGTGTCTTTCTGTTTTGTCACAGCATAATTATAGAATCACAGTGTATTGCAGTGTTCTAATGCTGTTTTGAAGTGGGTGAGAAAGGACTCTTGTTATATTGTAGAGGAAACCATCACTCGTCTGATCACCAAAGTGTTGTCTTGAAATACTTTCAATAACAGCAGGGTAGAAAGAAATAGTGAGATTACAATAGATTAGCTGATTTTTCTAGTTAAAGCATTTATCTCAGCCATTAGAATACTTTTAACATACATATATATATACACACACACACACACATACCTATATATGTGTATATATATAAGGACATGGATTAGGGTATTTAATTTGAATTTTAAATACTTTTTTTTTTAATTGAGATCCTTTACCTTGAGTTTCTTATATGGTTCCATAACATTGTGCCACATCTTTCCCTGGACAGTACTAAAACTCAATAAGGTGGCAAAACTTTGAAGAGTGCGTCAGGTGTATTTTTATTTTATTGCTATGATTTTTGACAGTTACTTTTGGTATAAGCAGAGCAAAGAGGTGACTTCAGTAGTTGTGTCTCTTGTATACAGTGAAGTGGTACAAAAAGCAAAACATGTAATCTTTCAGTTGGTTCCATAAACAGAACAAAATGGGTCTGTGATTTCCCCCTAGAATACCTCAACTTCTTCATGACATGTTCACACTGAAGTGCAGAGAGAATGGTATGTCATGACATTGGTATATGTAAGGCCGTGCCTGTTTATTTTTAGACACCTGAATGCTGGCAGGCACTTTGGGCTTAACCTTTATCTGTTGCTTGGCATTCTGAGAGCTGTAAGTTTGCAGTAGTGTTACTGTTGTATTTGAATTATTCTTTGAATGTTTGCTGACTGGCTTATGTATGTAAAAAAGAAAGGCATCCATTTACTTTGGCAGATTTAGTGGTAGCAGATGTAGTCAAGTGCTGCTACATCCAGAGACAAACCTCTCAGGACTCATCTGAGTGGGAATTGTGAGTACAGACCTCATTGTATCACAAGGAGTAGTGGTTGAGTAGTATATGAGTAGTAGTAGTATATGCATTTTTTTCCATCCCATTCAAGAAATAATTAATAATGAAAAAAAAAGAATTAGGTGCTCAAGTAGTGTCTTGAGTATCTATCAGCCTGTGATGCAAAGAAAATGGGTTGTTGTTTTTCCCTCCTTTACTCCTGTGCTTCATACATGGCCAGAGCTATTGCACTAATCCTGTCTTGAGAAAGGAGGAAATATCTCTGCTGTAGATTAATGTAGCTGCAGCAAATTCCTAGTCTCATTGAAGACAAAGTTAAAACCAAGAAGTTAGGATTTTGGAATCACAGAATGGCTAAGGTTAGAATGGACTACAGGTCACCCAGTCCAATCCCCCTAATCAAGCAGGGCCACCTAGAGCTGCTTGTCCAGGACTACCTCTAGCTGTTTTTTTTGAGTATTTCCAGTGAGTGGAGACTCCACGACCTCTCTGAGCAGCCTCTGCCAGTGCTCTGTCACCCTTGCAATTCCTCTGATGTTCAGAGGAAACCTTTTGTGTTTTAGTTTGTTTGCATTGTCTCTGAATTTGTCACTGGGCAGAGCCTGGGCCCAACTTCTTTACACCCTCCCCTCAGGTATTTAGACAGGTTGAGTGATAAGTTTAGCCCTTAGCTTCCTCTTGTCCAATATGAACAGTGTCATCTCTCTCAGCCTTATCTCATAGGAAAGACATTCCAGTCCCTTAATCAACTTTGTGGCCTTTCATTGGTCTCCTTCCAGTAGGTCCATATCTCTTCTACTGGAAGCCCAGCACTGGATACAGCATGCCAAGTGTGGCCTCACATGTGCTGAGTAGAGGGAAGGAATCCCATTCCTTTCCATACTACTTCTAATGCAATACTACTTCTAACGTGGCCCTGGATACCATGAGCTTTCTTTGCTGGAAAGGCACATTGGTAGTTCATGTTCAGCTTGCCTACCAGCATCCCCAGGCCCTTTCCTAAGGGAAGGAAATTTCTAAGGAAAGGCAGTTTCATTTGTAGTGGAAAGACAAAAGTCCTTAATTCCTACACAAAGAGATGGCAGATACGTTGCTGAGCTATCTGAACAATTTAGGCAAGGATTTTTTTTAAAGTAGAGACACATTAGTATTGTATTCACTATTTTCATAGATGTACTAGGAAGATAAAGCCACAAAGAACTGAACATTTGGTGCGTGCATACAGGAAATTCCACTTAAAAATAAGAATTTTTTTTTTTCTGTGGGGGTGATCCAGTACCGGAACAAGTTGCCAGAGAAGCTGTGGAGTCTCTGATTTTGTAGATATTCAGTACCAGATTTGACACAGCTTGCTCTAGCTGATCCTTCTCTGAACAGAGGCTTGGACTAAATGATTTCCAGCAGTGTTGTCTATCTTCAGTTTTTCTGTGATTCTATGTCATCCTAGATCATGGTATGTTTTTTTTTTCAAGCTGTTCTCGATGTTTTTTTATAAGTTTATATATACATAGAGAAAATGGCAAGGACAGCTTCATAGAAACAAGTGCATTAGAAGAACTGAGTAATATGTTGATATTAGAAAGAATGAATAGAGATCTTATGAGACTGCTAGTTTATTTCAGTAAATTCCTCATAGACTTTTAATATAAATACTTGCTATATCATATATTTTTACTCCTGTAAGTGCAATTTGTTTTCAGCCTTTGTTTTACTCTCACTTGTTAAACCTGTAGAAATTTACTAAATGTGGTATTCCATGGCTACACAGGACACACCAGTGCTTATTCATATACTCTAACACACCCCTTTACCTTTCAATTTCTTACTGCTTGACTTAAACTATTTCCTTAATTCTGTAGATGGCTGAATAAGAGTCACGTAAATATTTTTATGTAAATATCTTTATGCTGATTTTATTACATATATGCTCTGGGCACTTTCTGGATGTCCTATTACTGCAAGTGTAATACTCAAGGTGACTGTGTGTTTGGAGGCCACCAAAACCTAGTTGAAGGCTCTGACTGATGGCGTCACCTTTCAAGATTGATCCCACTTTTAGGGATGTACCACCATCACTTCCATTTAGAGAACTTTTTACCGTTCCATTGCCTATAGTAAGCAACCGTGGAAAAAGGTGAAAAATTAAAATAAAACATTTGTAAATACTTCATAAAGTTGATGAGATGTCAACTTCCATAAATGAGACACTATCAGCTTTGAGAGTTGAGTGCTGTCTTCTGTCTGCTCCCATCCCAATTTTAAATCCCATAGTGCTAAAAAATATTTGCAATGGACACCCCAGTGATACTCTCACCTAATGTGAGCTTACTTTTTTCAGTCAGATTGGAGGTTGCGTTGGAGCTTTATGATTTGTGAGGATGCTAAAGGATGCAATAGGTTTGGAGATAAATGGGCCAGTGCAGGAGGGGCTGCCAATTTTTGTAAGACATCACTCACAGCACATGAAGAGCCCAAGTCCTTAGATTTAGAGAAGGGTTGCTACATGAGGGCTGAATACAGTAATAAATAAAAAAGCCTTTCCCCTCACCTGGCTGCAGTAAGTGTAAGGATTTCACGTGTTACTCTTTTGTCCCCTCAAGTAGCTTAGTCCAGTGACATCCCTGTGGCATCAAGAAGCAGGCGTTTTAAAACTGCAACCCTTCCTCTGGGCTTCACTCCTTTGGTATCTGTCTCTTCAGGGGGTTGTTCAATTGCAATGCTTCAGTTTCCTTTTTGTAAAATTTCATATTAATACTGTTTCTACCTCTCACAGAGTGTTTGAGGCTTACTAGTTGGTGTGGAGTATTCTCAAGACATAGAGCTGAATGAAAAAACTGTGACTTTGAATGTGTTTACGTGGAAGAGTCACAGTCACAAGCATGCTACCAAGAATGTGTTTTAATTTCTTTTCACATGTGAATGTTTAAGCTCAGTGTAAGAGAATGTAGGTTTGAATATCTTTTAATCAGTCATTGTAAAAGAATTTGTTCTGCAAAATGGATGTGGCTTAATGTTTATTTACATCTATGATGAACATCTAACCATAAAGTAAAAGCAAAAGCATATTTTTCCTATTTTTACTATTCTTTTTAACATGACCACTGCTGAATCTTTAAAGTAATGTTCATGACCGTGCTTGATTCATCGTGGCTTGCACAGACCTCTGTTTTTCTACACAATGAGTAAAAGAATGCTGCCGGTTTTGTTTGACAGCATTTTTAGATATATTCTACAAAAATTTGGCTATGTCATGGCTATGGTGAATCAGGTCCAGTAAAAGCTGGATAAAGCATTCCTAATATTCTTTGCAGATAAACCTGAGCTATAACTTCTGTTGTTATTTTTGCCTAGGAACTGTGAGGATGCGTTATCGGCTGAGGACTGTGAAATGTTATACCAGTTTGTTTATACCACACACCGTCCGCTCGCAGTAGCAGCTGGGGAATTGCTTTATAAAAGGTATCTCTGCCTGCTTCTTTGCATGCCTACTTCTTGCGTGTTCCCATTCCCGTCAGAATGAAGGTGGGTTTATTTAAGAGGGACACTAAGCGTTCATTTTTCTGCTGGAAGTGCGTACTGTGAAGATAATAGATGTGCTTTCTTCTGCTGAATCAGAAGAGAAATGCTGTCTAGGGATAGTAATATGTTCCTCTGTGCTGATCTGCCACAATAAGCATGAAAAAAGTTGTAAGACTAACACAGAGAATATGAAACAACTCACTGATCCACAGATGCCATGCTATGTTGAGAGCATACCTCCTTTCTTTCTACTTTATTTTCCTGTTGCTTTGCTTCCTACAAACTAATTCATCACCTGGCATCTGCTGGATTTCCATAGCTTTGGTGATTAATCACAAAAATGGCCTCCGCTTCTCCCTTTGGAAGTTGCTTTATACATTGTAAAGGCTTTGAATAATGAGAGTTGCAGCAGATTAAAAAGCCCTCCCAGTTTTCTGTCAGGTTAATGAAGTACAGGGTTTATCTTCCCCAGGAGTAACTCTTACAAATGGGCTTCTTATAACAATGGTTGCATGAGGTGAATGGAGAGAAGAAATAAATATTCTGTCTTTACGGCTGAGAGAAACAATTTTGCCTTACAAAGAAGAATGAAAATAAAAATATTTTGGCAAGACTTTATCTGAGAAATAATCAGAAGTAATAAAAATTTGTCTTTCTCATAGATGCAGAATCTCCTCCTAGCTGTCTCTTCCTATCTAGCTGAACTGCTGACATTCTGGGGTTTGTGGAGCCAAATTCAACAGAAAGACAAAAGAAGATAAATTTCTATTTTAACGAGTATTCTATTGCATCTGCTAGTCTTACTTAATCTTTTCTGTTGGACCTGATATTCTAACATTGCTTGATGATTAGGATCATCTTAAAGGCCCATTCCAACCCAGAAAATTCTAAGATTCTGCCATAAATCAGGTGCTTTTTCTCTCAGAACAGTGCTGCTTTATGCTATCACTTTTTTCTGCTCATCTTCCTAGTGCAATGTGGACACTTTGACTGTAATCCTCATCTTGTCCTTGTTTGCCCAGTTCTCTTTGCACTTTTGTCACTATAGAAGCGTTTGTTCTAGTGTGACGAAGATGCTACTGACATTTCCCTTTCCCTGATCACACTGGTATAAGCTAGTATAAATGCTTGTGCTTTTTCCCTCCCTTCTTCTTAATTTGTATGAAATCTCCTCAACATTGCATTTTTAACTTCGGTTATTTAATTAGCATAAACAGTTTTTCTTAAAGTATAAGCTTTTACTGACATTGGGTAGTGTGGCTGTGCCCTTAAATCCAAGCCATTTGGGCCTTCCATTAATCTGTGGGGGTGGCCTTCCTGTATTTATCTTGGGATTAGCACTTCTGGTGAGTGGCAGAGTCACATTCATTTCAGATAAAGAGTGAAATGAAAATTGAAGTGCTATATTGTCCTTCATACTTCAGGCAGAATAGAATTAACAGTTTTTCCACTGTTATCTGTGAAGATGAATAAATTGCCTCTTATACATAGAAGATACTATGCTGTCTTCAAGAGTATTCAGTTCTATAGTGTGCAATGATGTGAATAAAGGAGGGATAGTAATATTTCTACTCTATTGTCAAGGTTTACATTCAGCCTAAGGCAAACCAATTTTTAAGCATGAGCAAATCTACCTCACTGTATGTTCAGTGCTGTGGAATCTGCATCTGGTGTCCAGAAAGCTGGCAGGGTACCTGTGAAACTGCCAGAAATAGTTTCTGCATCAACAGGGTCAGCAGATCTCTCATGATGGAAAGCAATCTAATGTCTTTTCCTTTCCCCCATTATAAAAAATATAATGTGATTTGGAGTAAGTAGAAATATAATCCTTGAGATCTTGACAGAATTAGTTTTGTGTTGGCAAATGAGTGTAAGGAGAACATGGCAGAACTGGACTGACTTCCTTCTCTTTTGGCAGGCTGCTTAGTCATGAGGGAGATGAAGAAATTCAGCTCAAAGGAGGAGGGAAGTCTGGGTCGAGTACTAACCAGTTGAAGAGATTAATAAATTTTTTCCTGAAGAGTGAGGTGAGGAGAATATCCCCGGCAATAGGCCTTAAATCCAGAGTTTCTTGTTGGATCAAATCTCTTCTTCCTTTTGAAAGCTATCTCTGATGATGATGTCTGAAATGTTTTGTGTTTAGGATGTTTTTATTCTCTAGGGTGAGTTTTTAATGAAGACATACCCGTTCTGTTGTGTTAAAGCTAATTCCATGGAGAGAATCAGTGCTGAAGCAGCTTCTGAAAACAATCTGAAAGACTAATGCAACTGATCGAGGGGTTTTTTGACATATGTATGTGTCTTTCTGCAGGTAGATATGGATTGCTGTCCCATGGCTCTGTGCTGACTGAGAACTGTATAGTTTTGCCACAGTTTTGTGAGCTTAAGTGCTGTAATTCAGTTTGCCTTTTGCAGTGGTGCATTTCCTATGTCTGGCCAAAGTGTCCCATGGAAAGCAGTTTTGAATCTTTCTGTAATGAATTTTACAGACTTTGCTTAAAATATTGACTCATTTCAAGTTCCAAGGTTGGATTTTCAGTTGTCATGAGCAATGCAGAATTTAGTTTTTAAGAGAGAAATTATGAAAAAGGGGTATCCTAAAACCAGGAAAACCAGCTTTTATCTTGCTTTTTCTACTCTTTTCCCAACCTTCCTGCTTTGTATCAGAGTGAAGACATGGTTGATGTTGATAAGCCTGAAACTAAATATGTCAGATTACTGTGTGTACGGATGATAAAGCTTTGTAAATGGAAGAAAGGAGAGAAAGAAATTAAGCTGTATTTCTTTTAATGATGTGTTTGCTTCTATATGCTTGTGTCTTTAATCCCTAGCTACACAAACATGTTCCATACCTCATAGACAGCTTGTGGGACTGGGCAGGTACATTCCTGAAGGACTGGGAGTGCATGACTGCACTTCTATTAAAAAGTGCTGAAGAAGGTGGAGAAGGTGGGTAAACAAAGACATTAGTTTTGTCTGAATGTATCTCTTTATACTGTTTCTGGAACTTTGCCTTCAGCCAGTTTAGGATTGTTCCATAGTAGAGTACCCTTTGATCCCAAACTGTGATCCCCAAGCACATGCAATGCAATGTGCTATCAGTATGACATTTTCTATCAACATTATTGATTTTATTCAGTATTCTGTACTTATGTAATGTTACTTTAGAAAATTTGCAAGAATACTTGCATAATTATGCCATAATTCCTATGTAGCAGTCACATTTTTGTTTATCCATAAATTAAAAATCTACAAGTACTTATTGTTTGAAGAGTAGTATTATTGGACTGTTTTTCATGCCTCAAAAGAAAATGAGTAATTTGTTGAGTTCATTGATGACCTAACACTCTAGAGGATTAGTTTTTTTGTAGAATTTATCTGAAGTGAACTTAAACAAATCTTTAGGGTCCCTTCCAACCCAAACCCTTCTCTGCTTCTGTGAATAGTTGTTGAAAAGAACTGGAGGTGAATGTGTGATTGAAAGGAAAGTTTGTAGGTACAGTGCATTTTGATACTCAAAGAAGTGGTTTAGCACTTAACAAGCTAGTCAGCAGGAGCAGGCCTCACTAAAAATACAGGTTTTTGGGGACTCAGCTGCCCAAAAATGTTTAGCCATGAGAGGGTTAATTGGTTTTAATGTTTAGCAAATGTGGAAAAACGATTTTGTCCAAATTAAATCAAACTCTCTAGGTGTCTGTGTAGCAACATTGCATCTTTCTTTCTCTAGTGTCCTTCCGCAGTTGCTCAGATCAATGAATTAGCTATTTCTGTATCTTCATTTTTCTTTTGTATGATACTGAGAGCAGGTTGATTTACTTACAGAACTCAGTGATGCCCATAAAAGTGCTCTCATTGAAGTTATCCTCGCAACGGTTAGAGAAGCAACTGAAGGTCATCCACCAGTGGGAAGAGGTGCAGCCAAAAAAGTCAGTGCATCTCAGTCTTTTTTATTGTCCTGTAATCACATTCTCTTTGCCTTATGTGCTTTGTCAGACAGCGTGTTTCTAGTGGTAGGCATATCTTTGGAAACAAAAAGGGATTATTTTTATGAAATGACACAGTATCTTTTGACCTCCAAATCTTATTAGTAGTGAACGTTGGAGGAGATGAGCATAAGAGGAGAGTCAGTTTGAGAGTTAGAGCATGTTATTGACAAATGCTGTGTATTTTCTCCATGAGATATAGCTGTTCAGTGGTTTGCATCTAATTTGAGGTTAACAAAAAAAAAAAAGCAAAGCATCTGGTGGTCTCCAGGGAAAAGAATCTTCATCTTAGCTTGATGTGCTTTAGACAAAGGCATGTGAGTTTGCCTAGGGTTGCATGTAAAATTCCACTAAAATCTCAGTGATTTCATAATTGAAACAAAATGCTTTATCTGCAGATTCTGTCAGTAAAAGAGAAGAAAATACAATTGGAAGATTGTACTAAAATTACTGAACACTTTATTGTGGTGCTTCCTCAGCTCTTGGCGAAGGTAACGAACAGCTGCTCTGTGAATGCATGTTAAATATTTCATTAAAATTCCTGCAGTGTACTCATATCCTGTTTTTTCTCTGCAGTATTCAACAGATGCACAAAAAGTGGCAAATCTTCTGCAGATTCCTCAATATTACGATTTAGATATTTACAGTACAGGACATCTAGAGAAGGTGAATAGAAATTGGGCTTGGTTCATGAAGAATGTTATAAATTTATGTGACATTGTACAAAGTTTAGTGGAACCTGGAACAAGTAAGAGACTGTTGAAATCTAAAGCTGAGGTCTCGTATCTTGACGAAAGGGGTCTTATTTAGGCTTCTTGATTTAGGATGACAAAGAAAAGCTTTAGTGCTTGTCAGTTCTGATGTGTTGTGACTGGCCTTAGAGGGTAATGATTTGTGGTTTCATAAGGCAGGCCCAGCCCTGGATTTTTCATTGTTGGGTGGAGAGAAGGGTGGGTTTTGTTTTGTCTTGTATCTAAGCTGTTGGAGTTTGCTACAGGGCAGGTTTTGTTTTTCTTGAAGACCAGCTCCCAGCTGCTAGGGAATGATAGGAACTGAAAGAGTGGAGATAGTGTATCTGCTGATGTTAGAGAGATGGTCAGAAATGGATAGATGAAATCCTTGAAATGTCTTAATGTGGTCTTCAGGGAAGTAATGTTAGGCAAACACTGCTATGTTAATTTCAGCACAACACATTAACCATAAGAGTAAGCAGAATGACAGAAGTTACCTCTTTTCACTAAGAGTGAAGACCCCAGTTGCTGACATGATCTGAAACGTTTTCCATCCTCTGCTGCTGAGGAGGACAATTCCGTTGTTTGAAGTCACATCTGTCCTTTGGAAGAGCATTTCTTATTTCCTACCTTTTCTCTTCATGTAATGCCAAATGTGTATTGCTAAAGTAGAACTTAAAGCAGTTGCTTCATTCTTTAGGAAGATTCAGAGACCATAATAATGAAAAAGAGTTATGACCCAAGAAGAAAACAATGTATCCTTTCATCCTGCCCTTCTGCTCCTTAGACTCACATTTATTTCACATTGATTGAGTGACCTATAGAGATATATGAACCTAGTGATATGCATCTAAAGCCCAAGTGGATTTTTGTACAATTTACCTATAGTACCCCTTTTATCACTTGCAGCACATGGATGCTTTGCTGAGAGAGGTAAAAGACATTGTGACCAAACACTCTGACGTATCTGTCCTTGAGGCTTCATCTAGGACTTATTATGTCCTCTGCAGTGAAGAAACTGCCATATACAGCCAGGTAGATTGTGCCCGAACTGAGCTGATAGATGAGTTGATGGGACATCTTAACCAGCTACTAGACAACCTCTGGCAAAAGGTGAGTGTGACTCATTGTGAAGATAAACAGTTTCCCTATGAAAAAAGAAAACAGAAAAATTAAGGGGAATATGGAACTGTTCTTTGCCTGCTGTTTCTTTGCTGGAGGAGAGCAGAGCTTTGAAGTATGAAAAGATTGTTTACATTTTAATGAAGCAGATGTATTTTGTCAGGAATAGAGTGGGGAAAACAATAAACAAAGTAGTCCACATCAGCACCAGGGCATTTTATGTCTTCTGAGTGTTCTAAACATAATCTCTATAGTTGCTCTATTACAGTGCCCAAGATACTGTGACTAAGATCAGCTAAGAAGTGTTATAGATCTATAGGGGATGAGACTTACCCAAAAGGTATAGTTCTGCACTTCTATATGTTTGACTGTATACAAATACCATTTGTGCTGCCACTTTGGCTCCAGAGACAGTACTAAGAAAAAAGAAAACAAACAACCCATCAGTCTGTACCACAGTTTGTATAACTTTGTGGTCTTTGAAATGATGACTTTCCCCTTGAAGAAGGACTGCAGAGTCTCCCTCAAAGTTTTTGGTTAGTTCTAAAAAGCAGAAACAGCTGGTGGGGATATGAATAGCTTGCTGGCTGAACTGAACAACAGAAGCCTGCAGCTGATCTGATCAACTGTGCTGTCATGAACAGGTGTCAATGCCCTGGTATGAGAGTTAACTCTAGGCAGGTTTTTATTGGATACTGGGATATTGTAAAATGTATCAAGGCAAAAAATCCCCTAACCTCAGACTGGATTTATTTTGTTGGTTTTAAATAGATATATATGTTAATGTATGAGAATGTGTACTTACGAGAGACAAGATAAGTGCTAGACCAGGGATTCTTCAGCTCCTTCATAGTGTGATCTGTATCTAAATAAAGAGATTTTCTCCTGGAACCCCTCCCTTCTAATTCCTGGATGTGTGTACCGTCTCCCATAATCACGTAGTATACTTGTGGAAACTACAGCAATTGCATCTATGGGAAAGTATTTAATATATTTTTAGCTATATTTGAATGTGATCTGGCAGCTGGAAGCAAGGAGAGTCAGCACCATGTGCACAGTTAACTTTACAGAGATCTCTGACAACTGTGTGAGGGACCATGAATGGCCTGTGAGCCTGAGGGTTAGCACTTGGCTGTGTTAGCCTAATTGCTAGTCTCTGCTCTCTTAGCAATACTGTATTCTAGGGAGGCTGCAGTGGGCTTGCTGATGACAGGGACATTGCTTTCTGCAAAATTTCTGTGCAGTCAATGTGTTGTTTTCTCTTTGCTGCAGAGGAAGACCTGATAGTATGGTTGAAGGTGAAGGGACTGGGAAGGGCTGACGGAGGGTTGGTTGGGAAAAGAGCACAGAAGTTACCTTGCCCCACACTGGCTAATTCCTTTCTTTTTCCCAAATTTGCATAATTTAGGAAGAAGGGTTTTTTACGGATGCAGGAGAAGTTTCCCGGATACACTCCACTTTGAGAAGAGTAGCAGCTTTTCATAAGTGAGATCTTTTGTTTACACAACATACTTTCTCTTATACTTTAGTGTTGGCTTAACAGATGTAAAGCGAGAACTGTGTTTGGCTTAGAAAGATTTTTCACAAGAGAGTGAAAATGAGTGCCGCAAGGTTTAGTTTATTCTTAATAGAACAGTATTCTTGGATAAAGAATTCTCTTTGGACTGATTTTTGAGATTGGAGCGTCACTTTTAGTGTGGCTAAGAAGTGTGTGCTATAGAGTTAGGGTGGGAGACAGGACAAAGAGATTCTTCTTGTGGTTCCTCTCTCCTAGCGGAACTCTTTTGGGCTGCCTTACTGTCAACAGTGCTGGTCAGAAGAAATAGGGTATAGTGAATGCAGTCTTTTTTCCTAGCAGATGTAATCTGCTTTGCTTGTTTGTGTGTTTGATCTTCTTTGTTAAAAAGTGGGTTTCCTAAAAGCTTGGTTCTTCAGGGACTCTTCAAGTGAATTGTCATGCAAGATACTAGAGAGTGGGGAAACTCAGTTGCCTTCTCAACCTATCCTGCATGCTAGGGCTGCTCTGTTTTTGCTAAGAGAACGCTAATGTTAAGCGGTGAACACTCAGGAGTATTAGAAACACTCTTTTAAAGCAGACTCAGGATGGTGAAACTGTCTTTAGGCCTCTTTGGGCACCTTTTGGAGAGTGTGGACGGAGTATATGAAAAGGTAGAGACCTCTTTTCCCCCTTTTTGCAACACTGCTGCGTTTTGATAGAAATGCAGACTGTAAAGCTACAGTCTAACAACTGCAACTAACAATTGCAATACTAGATAATTTCTCCCTCCCGTATAGAATCAATAATTAGTTGTTTTAAAGTTCTTGCTGAACATCTGATGAAGGCAAAAGTAGAATACATTTAACCTGTTTTGTCAGGTGGGTTTTCATTTCTTGCCTAGTATATCACTGTCGTTTCTTTTTCACATGCAGTGCTCATGATCTCACCAAGTGGAATCTGTATGACAAGACTTTAAGGTTGCTACTGTTTGAATTGGAACATGGGAGATTGCCTGTTCTGGTGAGTTGTTAATATTTAACACTGAAAGAGATTTTTCTTCTTGAAATGATAAAAAATAGGAAATATTAAATAGCCTTCTATCAATCAGTGATGTATGAGACAGGAAGATACTATTTCTTCATCTGGAAAACTGCGGCTGTCTTTGGTATAGCATTACTGGAATTCGTAAATTCATGCCATGAATTCATTTTGGAGATTCTCCAGAGCTATGGTAGAGTAATTGTCTGACATCTGGATTGATCCTTTGTCATGCTCAGCAATTCTCAATGATTGTGAAGTGTTGCTCTCAGTATGTATGAAATGGTTTTGACTGTATAGATTATATATAATCAGAAATTGAAATACTTTGAACTTGTTGCTTGCGGATTAACTCTTGGTGACAATGGTTTATATGGTTGTCTCACTGTTGTCTCAGTGGCAGCCTTTTGGTTGTGTGGTTGCCTCAAATCAAACATTGTACATTTCAAGATGGAGGTATATCCCCTATGAGGATCCTTATTTTAAGATTAAGTACTCTAGCACCCTTGGATGTTAGTCAGCCTCCATTTTTGGGTTCAGACTTGAGGTTCATCCTTTGGAAAAGGATGAAATTGAGCTGGGTGGGGAGAGTCAGTGGGTAGAGGTGAATTCCTTTAGATGGAGCATCAGAGCCCCAAGATTTGGCTTCTGCTCAGAACTGATCTCTGTGAGGAGTTTGCTTTTCACTGAAGGCTGCAGAGAAATCCTGAGAAGCTAGGGTAAAGTTAGCCTCTGTGAACATCCTTTTTAGTACCTGGTTACTTTCCACTGAACTCATCAAGATGTCAGGGTTCTGCAGAAGCAGCACCTGTGTAATGTTGTGCCTCAGGAGGCAACGTTTGCTTATATGTAAAGCTTATTTTGAGGGTTTAAATACTTTGCAGTGCAGAAATGGTCATGCAAGCAGCATGAAGAATGTCAGGCTTGGGTTCTTTGTTTAGTCCTAAGCTTTTTGCTGTTGAGCATTTCATGTAAATAAAGGAGATGTGTTTTTATTTGCAGATGATCCTGCCAGCGCTCCAGTGCACGTATTTTTCTCTCTTGTGGCAACTAGCTGCAGTTTCAGAAAATCCTATCAAGGTTGGCCACTCTGCATAATTTTGAAACCCAGGCTTGTGCTTCTAGAAGTTTAAGTTGCTTTTCTATTTTCAGATCACCAGGAAAAAAAAAAGCTTTCTCAAGAGGATAATTTGTATGTTTTCTTGAGGAAACCAAATTGAGTTGAGACATTTTCTCTCTCTCCCTTTTTTTTTTTTTAAAGTGTTTATACTTTTTCAGTTTGCAAGAGAATAGGTGAATGATTCACCTTTGTTTTTACTGCAATATGCACATCAAATTGTTGGGGCTTCATGGAGATAAAGAACTTTTTCTGGCAGAGAAATTTGTTTCCTTCTTTTAAACAACAAAACACATTAGATGAAAACTCCACAGATTTCTGTTGCTTTTTTTGTTCTTAATTTCTTGTTATACTTAGAGATTTCTGGCAGAATGTTTGGGGAAATGGATAATTTTCACATCAGCTGACTATTTACTTTATAACTATTTTTATATAGTGCAAGGTGTGGCAAGTATTTCAGAAGACAATCTGGTTTAAGGCACCAGAGAAGGAAACTCTTATGCTTTGTTTCACATGTGAGAGTGTTCCTGTGAGGATCCTCTTGATGGTGATACCTAGTGCTGCTGCTGTGTTGGTCATTCTGTCCTCTTCCCCCAGTGGTCCTGTGTGTATGGATGCTGACATGGACATTTGTTTTGAGAAACGCTAGCTGGGAGGTTACCCATTTGGTGACTGATTCACTGATTCTATTCCTGTCCTGTTCCATTCACTGCTCTAATATGTTCTGCCTTTCAGTCCAAACGCGATTAGCGTGACTGGTAATGGGGCAGCACATTTTTTAATTTGGCCTTTTGTATGGAAGCACATTTTGATTGGAAGCATGAATGTTATGGCAAATCTGAATGAGGGCAGAGAGAAGTTCCAAGTTCAAAAGAAGACGTTTCTTGGACACTAGCTCTAGAATCGTGTTAAGGATTGTGTTAAGGCAATATTTTACCTCCCCCTCTGCTGAGAAGAAACACAGCTTGCCCTGGAATGGATCTCCTTTCTTCTAAAGATACAATTGCATAGCATGAAATCCAGCCATCCTCTAAGGGACATTCCTCTTCTTTTGGCTGCTCAAAGCTCTGTGCAGTGCAACAGCTGGGACCTGGTCAAGGATCAGAAAGTCTTCTTATGTGGCTGGACAAATCAAATAGTCTCTCTTGCTGGATTAAATTTAACAAATTGAGGTGTCTGAGTTTCAGACTGACGAAGTTAGCAGCGTAGTTAAACTGCATTCCATCTGTAGTCGATAGAGGAAAAGAGGAACTCCAGATGGCAATTCACATTGAAAATTAAGTGGGATAGACTACAGCTTTTATGACTCTGCTTGTTTTTCTAAAGTGGAAATCATTGTCGCTGTTTTATAAGGATAAGCTGAAGTGAATAAGGGAATACATGCTGTTAGATCTGCCCATCCTACAGATGAGAAACAAAAAGTTTGTGACTCAGTGAATACCAATGGCCTTGGCAAGTGTGACAGATGCGTGTGTCCTAATACTTGTCACATTTCTGCACAAAAATTTGTGTGGGAGTATGTAGTTTTAAGGATTGACCTTTCTATCCCAGGTATTCTGCCTGAAATCAAGACATGATTTAAAAGTTGTTCATGGCTAGTAAACTGTTGCTACTGTGAGATGGCATTTGCTTTCATAATGTCATCAACTGTGCTATCTTAAATGAATAGTGTCAGTGGAAAAAGATTAATTATTGTTCTGTAATTCTCTAATGAATCATAGTCCCTAACATATTTGTCCTGTCGCTTTTCCTGAATATGTTTTTAGGAGACTCTTTTTGCACTAGGAAAAGAGGGGAAACATTTCAGTCAGATTTGCACGGGCTTCCTCCAACATAAGGAAAAAGATGTAAGAGAAAAGGTTTGTGTTTCTCACTTGACTGGTGTTTCATTCTCAGTCATCCTTCTAAATAATCAACTTTCTTTTCATGCTAGTATTTCCTTCTACTGATTTTTGGGTATTTTTTATCTCTTAGCAGAGAAAAAACCGTTTAAAAAAAATCTTCAACTCCTTATTTTAAAGGAAAATTAGAGATACGTTCATTAAAATGCTACAAAAATTTGTGCTTTAACCAAGCATAGGTATGTGTCTGTGGTCCATCTGCAGTATCAAGACCTGAATCTGAAACTCCATTTGCCAGTTGATAATCATAGGATTTTCTGACTAGACTGATTGGTGTACTGGCAACTCTCATTGCTTTATGAATGCCTTGCTATGAATATTACTTAAAAAATAAAGTTGAGAAATTGTCCAATGATTCATGTGTTACAAGGGAGACATCCTAATGAATAGAAATCTTCTTCCCCCCCATGGTCATTTGAAAATACTTATGTGGTGTTTGTATTATGATACTTGTACCTTAGGATACAGTATATTGAAGTTCTGAAGGGGGTTCATCGTGGCATTTTTTTCACACATTGGGTTAAAGGGAAATCTTTAGCTTGCAAGGAAGAATTGGGATAGAAGCTAGATTGGAACCTGGGGTGCTTGATGGAGATGCAAAGAGGAGCTGGCATGAAAAATAACGTGTCTCTTAATCCTTCTCTGCCTTTGCTTGATACAGGCATTTATGATACTGTGTGACTGGTTGCTGATTTTGAGTCATCAGAATTCAAATAATAATGAAGAAACTGTTGGACTTCTAGATTATCTCCCTAGCATGTCACTTCAGGAAAAACTGCTTTCGTTTATCCAGGAACATGTTTTCAT
The DNA here is from genome assembly GCA_013400935.1 of Turnix velox. Classification (NCBI taxonomy): domain Eukaryota; kingdom Metazoa; phylum Chordata; class Aves; order Charadriiformes; family Turnicidae; genus Turnix; species Turnix velox. The sequence goes on from VZTY01033409.1 coordinate 47,920, forward strand.
GGAGGAAGAAGAGGAAAGCAAAGGTTAGACATGTTCATTGCTGAAGAAACAATCTACCACTTTTGTTGTAATTTGTTATCTATACTGAATGTATCAGGAAAAGGGACTTGTCTTTTTTTTTTCATTGTTTCAAGATGTTGTTCATTGATCTCTATCCACTGTGGATCAACCACAGGAAATAGCTGCCAGTTTACTTGCAGAATGAAGAGGGTGAGGAAAATGCAGGGATGGGTGAGAATGCAAAAGTATTTGGTTGAATGACTTTGGTGGTAGAAGTGATGGTGCTGGAGGAAGGCCTTGTAGTGTTACGGTGTGACTCTGTCAGTGTATGGATACTTCTACACCATCAGAGTAAAGGACTAGTGGATTTTGATTTGGGGAGATGAGGGGCAGATTGAGTGGGACTTATTTATGTACTTGTTGCTCAGTTGCCTTTTTCAAACACATTCAGAAACCATGTTGTTACTGTGAAAGCTGGCTTCTTTCAGGAGTGTTTTGAAAATAGATTGTTAGCTCATTGTGGTTTTCAAACCGAGCTTTAGTGCCATGCTTTGAAAAAGCAAGCAGTGCTCTGGGTTGTGTCAAACTCTTGTCCTTCAGCCATTCAGATCGAGTTCTGGATCCAGTTTTGGGCACCACGCTTCTCTAGATCAGACAAGAAGTGATGGGCTTAAATTCCAACAAGGAGGTACTGTGAGAGAATCCTTTCCAGATAAATGTAGAAAAAAATGCTCAAGTAGGTTGTAGCACCCTAGTCATGGGAGTTTTTGAAGCAGGTTATGCTTCAAGTTGCATATGTTATGTATTTGATTTCAAACTGATAAAATCGATTCTGGTTTGGGTTAGATGGCCTGAGATCTGTTTCAAACGAATTTTGTAAGATGCTTTGTATTTCTTGGTTTTCTCCACAGAGGATCTCAGGCATCTGATTCCTTCCTGAACAAGTGATTGTGTGTGTGCTTGTCTTTGTGCACAGGTGGAAGCTGCTTTATTTGAGTTCTAACTCTAATTTGCTGATCAATTCTGATCAGTTACTTGCCTTACATTTGTTTCCAGGCCCACAATCGTGCCAGAAGTGCAGGCAGTCCATGTCAAAATTATACATCAAAGACTAAAGCCTTTTGGCAGTTGGTAGATTACTTTTGTAACAGGAAAGAGAGTGTATCATATCTCCCAACCTCAAGCATCTTCACAGCTGTTTGAAGACTCTTAGGAGTGTTTGTTGTCCACAAATTGTCCAGCTAGTCATTGGATCATGTTCTAGAGACTTAATGTGATCTTAATGATGTGAAATGATTTATTTCTTTCAGTCTTGTTGATAACCACTTGGAGAGCTTCACCTGAACTCTTGTTCACTGTGTATGGCGACTTTTGTAGGGTTTCTGATGAGCTGTATGATGATTTTTTAGCATCTGTGTTATTCTAAGAGAAAAAAGCACATGGTTGCAGTATGTCTGGTGCCTTCCATTTGGTGCATTTGTGTCTTTTGTTCTGCGCTCTGTTTGGTCTGTGCTGTAGCTGTGAGCAGAGTTGTACAAGGAGATTCTGACACGCAAAAGCAATGCAAAAGCCCTGTGAAGATCATAGCAGAAGATTTCAAATAGCTCATTTTCACTGTCATCAGCTGCCTGCTTTGAAATGAAAATAACCCTGTGTTTTCTGATACACCCCAGAAAGAGCGCCAGCATCTGTTGCTTAGCGTGTTGACTTGAACAGCTGAGCTGGTGTGATTTGGATGAAAAGTTGGTCATTAAAATTGAGATATCTGGCATAAAAGTAGTAGAACAAAGTTGCAATGCTTTTGTTTCCCTAGGCCTGACGGAGGAGAAGGAGAGAAAGGATGAAAGTTGCAAACTTGATGACTTGCATAAAAAGAGGAGCCTTCTTGCAGCCTATTGCAAGTTAATAGTGTATAACGTAGTGGAGATGACTACAGCAGCTGAGATCTATAAACATTATGTGAAGGTAATGTTTTGGATAAGGTTGCTTTGCTTATCAGTGCATTTCAGTTTTTTAAGGGTAACTCCAGTGTTTGTGAAAGATGTGGGGGTTTAATATTAAAGCTCAGAATCCTTTTGTAAGCACAGAAGAGCTATAAAGTCAAGGAACAGCCAAACAAGGCTCTCCTCTTGGCTCTGCAAAGGTGTCTCACTTCTGACAAATCAACCAAAAATTGAGTTGGGGATGAGCATGTCTGAACATTTGCTGCTCGTCTTCTCCAGAGAGGCCTTTGCAGAGAAGCAGTTTGTGGCTTGAAGTGCATTTTAACTATAAAGATTCTGACATTGAATGGATTCATTTACTTCCGGAAGCTCATCTATTCTGTATGCAGATAGCCTAGATTTCTTATAAGTCCTGGTTTTTGGACACCTGGTAGAGCTTCAGCCACTTTACCGTGGGTTTCACGAGGTGCAAGAACAGCATGGAGTCACCAGTTGCCTTGAGCCAACTAACAAGACCTGAATATGGACCTTATTCTTTACTCATTGGGCCCAAGACAAGCAGTAGTTAAATGCAGAAAATGATTTCTCTCCTGAGTAAACTTTGTGATTTTGCTGTAATAACTGTTTAACAATTTCAGTTTTCAACTTTAATCCTTACACTACTCTTGAAGGAGTGTACTGTTACTTTACCTATGCAGTAATATAAAAAGTACAATTTTAATCTTTCAGCATGAATGATCTGAGTATTTTATGTTCTGAGTATGAAAGTCTTGTGTGGCATGAGCAGAATCATGTGTTTCTGTGCTAACAAGGGGGAATGATAATTCTCATGTACTTTGTTGCTGTTTATAGGCCTACAATGATTTTGGAGACATAATTAAAGAAACATTAAGCAAGACCAGGCACAATAACAAAATTCAGAGTGCCAAGACACTGATTCTCTGTTTGCAGCAGGTAAGGTTAAGGTGAAAGCAAGAGGCTTTTAATACAGTTGTGTTCATATTGGAATCTTTAACCTACCTTGCCATAATTATTCAAATTCATTAAGATGCCTAGTGGAGGAAATAGTTTCCTTGATTATGCTTTCTCCGTGTGTGTTGGTTTTGCATGTCATAACTAAAAGACCTTTCTATTCTAAAATGCATTGTTGTGCATGTTTTTTTGGTCTTGATATTGATTCAAAGACATAGTTCATTGTGATTGATGTGAGACCACAGAGTGTTTCCTGGGACATTTTAGGTGTCTCTTAACCTTAGCAAGGGTTAAGGATATTAATCTGTGTTTTGTGGACTACTTAAATTCCTGTTGATTTTCAGGAATCATTGATGTGTCTGCAGCTGGCCAGCTCTAATCCCCAGTATTTCCAGTATTTTCTTCTGGAAGAAAGTGGGGTGCAACTCTCTTGAAGGATCTTGGTTGCTGGGCCTTGCAGCTGCTGCCTGATGGGGCCAGTTATCTATTTTAGCAGCTGCTTTTGCTGGCTTTGCCCATGACGAGCTGCTTCTAGCAAGGAGTCGTGCTCTAAGCTACAGGGCAGGCTCCTCCCAGAGAGTGCTGATATATGAGCTTTGCTTATTTCACACACATTGCCAGGGGCTTAGATCTGTGAGCTAGCCCCTGAAATTGGAGCTTAGATAAGGCTAAGCAGTATTTGGCTACATATATTCTGCTGACATAGTCAGGACTTTGTGTTTAGGTATCACATAGACAACAGGCCCTTTTTGGCCTTTGCTTGACCTTGAGAGTTAACAGGTTGAAGGGGACAAGCTACCATGTTCTGTAAAAAAACCCAAAACATAGTTAATTTGGCCCAAGACTTCCTTGTTTTGGTCCAGTATTGCTCTTAGAAATTGGACTATGCTGCTGGCAAATATGCTGCTTTATATCTGCGTTCTGATCTTCTGAAATCTTTTCAGGCAAATTAAGCCTCTTGAGCTGGATTTCTGAATCAGTCCAAACAGGAGATGGGACCAATGGAGGCACTGTCTCCAAGAATCAGTTCTCTGTATTTATTTCTCTCAGTATTTATTTATTTTTTAAGTGGTGCCTGTTAAATATCAGTTCATTGTTGTTTCAGTTGTGTCCTTCTGAGGTGCATAACTTACCTACTCTTTTGTAAGGCTGTCTGTGTAAGGGAATTGTTGCTTGCTATGCATGTCTCTGACCTCCTGGTGCTGTTTGCTTGTAGGATTATGTGTTGCTTATCTGAGACTTCTTTTGCTATTTTCAGCTGTTTCAGAGACATGCAGAAAGCCAAGACAGAAGTAGCGGTGTAGACTTCTCCTCACCCTCCTTCACAAATATGAAGGAACTTGCTCGTCGCTTTTCACTAACATTTGGCTGGGACCAGGTGAAATCTAGAGAATCTGTAGCTATGATACACAAGTATGTGTCACGTTAACATCGCTTTGGCCATGGCCATTGTTTTTGTTAGTTGTCTCTTTTATTGCTCTGTGCTCTATTTTTTTCTTCCAACAGGGAGGGGATTGAATTTGCTTTTCAAGGAGCTACTGGAGTAGATGGAAAATGTTTGCCTCCTAACTTGGGCTTTCTCTTAATCATCACTGAATTTTCCAACAAGCTGCTAAAGCCTGACAAAAGACTAGTGTAAGTGAAGTTCTTGAGCAGTTTGTGTTTTATGTCCCCCTGCACGTGGGACACTTGACCTTTGTTGTTGCAGAAGTTGCTCAAGAGTTTTTAAGAAAACCTTCAAAAATGGTCTGCCTCTGAGGCTATTAGTTTGAGAAACACTTGCTGAATTTTGTAGGATTGTATGTGCAATGTGTATTCTAGATGCAATTATAGAATCATAGAATGGTTTGGATTGGAAGGGACCTCAGAGATCATTTGGTTCTACCCCACCTGCCATAGACAGGAACATCTCTCAGTAGACCAGGTTGCTCAAAGCCCCATCCAGCCTGGTCTTGAATACTTCCAGGAATGGGACATCCACACCTTCTCCGGGCAACCTGATCCAGTGTGGCATTCTTTCTAAGGGAAATACACCGTGCAAAGATGTTTACAACTTTACTAACCAGTGGAGTGCCAGGAATGCTTTTATGAACAGAAAATTAAAGTGGTAATGATTGAGGAAGGGGGTAATGCCCACATCATTATTTTGTGAGCTAGTTGCAGAGCTTCAAGACTGAATTACATGAGTTCCATCAAATATATTTGGAACAGAAAAAAGACATGGCAGTATTTATAGTGGAGATACTTAAATTAAAGAATTTACTGTTTACATGGGAATATGCTCTGATCCACTGGAGCCTTGTGTTTTACAGTGTTTTATATATTATATATATGTACAATGTATAATATAGGAATTATAGGCTTATTTTGGCATCATGGGACAGCATGCATCTGAACAGAGATGTATGATTGTGTCTTCCACTGCTACTTTTACCTGCCTTGACTCCAGTAATTTTTGGAAAGGAAATAATGTTCTTCCTTCTATTTGACCTTCTTTTTATTTGCCGGTTATTATGCTTTATCTCTGCAATTCAGTCTTCCATTTATATGTACTGTAAAAAATATGGTAAAATATGTAACAGCTGTTTTAATTTTCCTGAGAGCATACATAGAGACATGGGAATGTGAAATGAAATATTATGGCATGTCAGTCTTTTTGAATTTCTGAGAAAATCACTCCAGTACTTGGCAGGAAAAGTTACACTTTGGAGGAGGAGTCAGCAGAAATGGAAAAATACCCCAACAACTATATCAGCTTAAATTGTTGCCCATGTCATTCTGTCTGAAATTGGAGGTTAGCATCCATGGGTATGATTTTTATGTAACAGGAGTCAAGAGTGGCATATATGTCTACTTCCCTGTTACTATTTACAGTTATGAACATGAACTATTTCTAAATATTAACTATAAGCATTGATTATAAATATTAAACATTTATATTTAAAGAAATATAATTTATTAACTATTGACAGCTACCCAGACAATATACTGGAAAGAACAGCTTCAAGCCCAAAGTGAAAACTACACAGAGAAAATACTTGACATGTTACAACCCCTGGTAAATCTGAAGTGGATGATCTATGGGAAGTGATGACCTCCCTTCCTCCTCTTGAACTTTTCTTGGAGATAATACTTGAAATCTGTGACTGGAATTGATTTTTTTACAGTTTCTTATCTGGATCAGTATTTGGATTTTTAAGAGCTGTTATCATCTGTGTGGTGATGCTTGTGCAGTTAGCAGATTTCACTTAATTTGTCCTTGAAAAACTTTGTCATTTCATTTACTCCCAAGTAAGAATACTCAATGTTTAATTTTTAATTAAGAGTAAAATATTTCATCATTAATGTGTTTTAAAGCTAAATCATGATGATTTTTTCCTGTGGCTATGTTAAACTTCTCAAAGTATATTCAGATATATATATTAATTGAAGACTTTTGTGGGAAATGCAGAACCTGGCAGGGAATGCTCTTTGATTTCAGTTCTTAGTGATTTGGACCCTCCCATTGCTGCTGAGAACAAATGGGAAACAATAAAATTCATGGGGGGGGAAATTGCAATATTATCCACAACTAGATTCAGAGTATGTTTCTAGAGTAACAGTTTCTATTCTGGGAGGCCTAAAATGCCTTGCAGGGGCTGGAGATTGTATTTCCTCTTAGAAATATTTAGGTTTAGCTCCATCATAAATTACTGGAAGGAATGTTTTAGGTCAACATGAACTTTTAGAAATAAACATCTGGTTATTTTCATTTTTATTATTAATCATAGAATTGATGTCCAGGTCTGTACGCTAACATATGTGAGTGTACCTGTAACAGATGAGACGCAGAATATGGACATTTGTTAGAAAGGAGTATATTTCAACACCATCAAAGTATGTGGATTTTAACCTTCTCCCCTGTAATTGCCCGAGTCACAGCAGTAAAATATCTGACTTGTCAATTGCTCTGTGCCACAAAATACACACAAGAAATGAATTATATTGAATAACCAGCAGCACGAAGGGCCTGATTCTTCAGTCGGTGGGAGTCTTTCCAGTGACATCTATAGCAGTTGGATTAGACCCTAAAACAGTAGTTACAATACATGCTTGTTCGAAACCAACAAATTCCATTACCAGGTTTTCTTGATCCCTGGGGCCCACAGGGCCCATGACTCTAATTGTTTCAGAGTCTGTGCTTACCTCAGCCTCCTCCCAGCACTGGGCTTCTTGTTCTGCAAAGGCAGTGAAATGCCTGATATTTTCCAGGCCATACTTGGAATCAAAGAAAGAATAATATACCGTACAGCCTGGCGTTAAAACTGTCACTTCTGGTATTTGCTAACTTGGGGTCTGTTTTAACAACACTGGGATTGATTTTAAACTGATGAACTGTAGCTGAATATCCAGCTTCTAATCCCAAATCCAACCTTGGTTTTCTTTTGTTGTTATTATAAGTAGGAATGGATCAGAAAGACCTTCTCAGAAACATCCAATTTTTCAAAAAAGAATAGTTGAATGAGACCTCTTTGCTCTACAGCAAAGGCAGTAGATTCATCTGGAACTTGGGGAGGTCCCAAGTCATATCTCTGGACTGAATCAGGCAGAACAGGAATTTGAACCAGAGCTTCCCACATCCTATGTGTTGTCATAACCACAGAGGTGCTAACTGCTTCTTGCAGACACTTGAAATTTTATTGGGAACCTGAGTGGATTAGATTGAGTCTGAGGTGATATAGTAGAAAAGCAGTTTTATGGATTGTCCTTTTTAAAACTTTTTAACAAAACAGGTACTCATGGCCTAAATACCCCATTTCCTGACCTACACTACTATGGGATCACAAGGAACATCTCTCACCTGGCATCTCCTTTGGGTTATATAGTCCATGAGGCAGAAAAGGGCTGCCAGGAGGAGTGCATCCTTGCAGAGTTCTGCTCTGTTCAAATGGCTCCTGGCAGTGACTTCTGTATGGAAAGTTATTCTAGAGACGGAAAGTTATTCTAGAGACTGATGTAATTCTGGAGTTCCTATGGATCTTGTGTTGTTTCTAATGCCAAAATTCAAGTTCTCTTTTAGCTTTGAAGATGTTGGCATTTCAAATATTAAGGTATTTCAGAGTTGCCAGGTATCTCTGAAAGAAGGGATGCCATTTCTTTTTCCTCAAAAGTTCTGCCTGTCCCTTTGGAGAACAGAGGGAAAATGCCTTTCCCTGGATATTGAGGGGAAAGATACTCAGTTTTCTTATGCTTGTTTTTGGTTTTCTCCAGGTATGCCTACTTACAGAGGTATATGGCAGAACCACTGCCTTGTAGAGGAGAGGAATGGCAGCCATTGATTTGGTACAGAAACTCTTTACTGGCAAATGAAGATGAGGAGAGCTCTGTCCTCGGTGGTTCAGGAGAGTGGTCCCCTGTGGGCACAACTAAGATGTCATCTATTAAAAGGAAATTGTCTTACGGTATGAAAATATCTCAGTTCTGAACCAGCTGTGTTTGCTACATCCCAGCTGAAATGCATTTTATCCTTTGTATTAGCAGTACCACAGGACTTCTGCGCTTTCAGTACTGCAGAAGATGGGTGTCTGGAGCCTGCTTTTGAGGCCCATAAGGCACTTAGAGTGCTCCATTGGGATATTTATAAAGGTCTCTTCATTGCTTAATGGCAGTAAGGTTGGTCTGTAGACTTCTGAACAAGTTGAATTCAGATAACATTGAATTCTGCTCTGTACTGAGCTCTGACATTTGGCTGTGCCAGTGAGACCTGGTCACTGCTTTCAGTTGTGAAGTTATGGGGACTGTTGCTTTGGGCCCTGCAGATAATTGAGACAGGAGAAGTATTTATAGAAGTTGACTGAGATGTTGAACCCAGATGATCCGGGATCTTTCTTGCTGTTGAGTTTCCAGGGAGCCTGTAGAATTATACTTGTAGTTTAAGAAGTTATAGTTAGGTGGGCTGGATCCAGGCCTTAGGAGCTCTCATGGACTTTCAATCCCTAATGAGATATTTACTGCATGGATGTAATCATAGAATCAGTTGAGTTGGAAGGGATCTTTGAAGGTCATCTAGTCCAATTCCCCTGCACGTCACTTCATTAAATGTAGTAAAGCCACTATGAAACCAATTACCATTAAAGATGCTAAGTGCTGTGGATTTGTGCAGTTGCATGTGGAAGACAGGAGATTTTTTCCACAGTGTCTTTTAGTTTCTTTCTTAAGCTTTCTCAGAAATTATCTTCTCAGCAACCTGACTTCAGAAAGCTTGTCCCTTTGTTTCCCTAATGCCTTCATTCTCTTAAGGTTTATACAGACTCAGCAGTGTTGATAGCGCTTGTGGACCAGTGCCAAGATCATAGATCGAGATAGCAAAAATGAGGCAAAGTAAATGGATTTTCTGTTATGTGCCTTTTAGCTGGTTCCTTCAACAAAAGAGAGCTTTGCTCCAAATCTCCCTTTTGAGCTGCTTTGCCACTGTGGGGAATGTGTTGAAACTCCCTCTTCAAGACCTTTGAGAGTGGGACTGGAGAATGAGGCTGTTTGCTGTCTGTTACAGGGTCTTTGCCTGAAACCAGCCCGAGTGAAGCCACAAGCAAAGCACCAGCCCCACAGCGTGCTGCCCAGTTTGCCTCCACGACAGGGAAAAGCAGAAAGAGGCTAAAATCTCAAGAGGTGCATCTGCAGGAACACTCACCTTTCCTTTGTCCAGGAGGGCTGTGGAGAAGATACTGGTGAGAGTTTTATAAGTCTCACAAACTCCTTCACTTGTCCTGATGTTGATAGTTGGGACCATTTGGTCTCACTTGTCCTGGTGTTGACAGCTGGGACCACTTGGTGTGCCTCTTGCTTCTGGTTTTTGTAATATTTCCATGGGCAAAGGACAGAGGGTGTGTATGCTCTCTGGCCTTTTTCATGGCTTGTGTCCCAAGGACAGGTTGTTGTTTTGTTTTCCTCACTCCAGTATCTGCGGTTGCTGCTTTAGCCTGATTGTCCTCTGCTATTACAGGGCTTCCACACCTTCTTGGGCTAATATTGAGAAAAAGACCAAGAAGGAGTAGGGTTCCCTGTCCTAGTTCTCTTGCCTCTGGCCCTAATTAGAGGGGTCTGGTGTTGGTTACTCCCTGACTATTTGCTGCAGCCTGATGATGAGTGTTTCCCTCATCTCTGCAGATCTACTCTCAACTACTGCATTACTGGTGACTTCCTTTCACAGAATCACAGGATTTCAGGGATTGGAAGGGACCTCAAGAGATATCTAGTCCAATCCCCCTGCTGGAGCAGGAACACCTAGACCAGGTCACACAGGAATGTAGGCAGCCAGGTTTTGAATGTCTCCAGAGGAGACGACTCCACAGACTCTCTGGGCAGCCTGTTCCAGTGTTCTGTCACCATCACTGTGAAAAAGCTTTGTCTTGTATTTCTGTGGAACCTTTCAGAGAAGCACATTTCTGTGTGGAGCATGCACATGCTCCTGAGTGAAACCCTACTGAACTTGGTTGTAAGAGAGGCATTGCAGAAATAGGGTGTCTGGAACCTACTTTTGAGTTCCATAATGTGCTCAGAGTGCTCCATTGGGATATTTTTCTTTAATGCAGGTAATTTTTTGACATCTTAGGTGCCATGTCCCATGTATTGGTAAGCTAAAAGTTGAAACCTAAGTCTCTGGAAGACATTTGTTGAATAGAGCTGGTGCATAAGTAAAATAGAATGAAAAGAAAAAGCCTAAGTGTGTAGTTGATCACAGATCTTGTCCTTTTCAAAGTGAAATTTTGTTTCTGAGCTGCTTTAGTGGAAATTCCACAGAGTGTAACCTCCCACATACCTGGGAAATGCTGGGCCAGAAACTTCAAGCCACCTTATGTGCATCTCAGCAGCAGATCATCACACACAAATTAGTCTGCCTTGAGCACACTTGTATGATGTCTAACCTGTTATAAAGTTTCTCAAGGCTTGTCTTTTGACTTTCTTCCAGCAAAGATGAGATTAAGACAGAAGATGTCTTGGAGGAAGGTCAAGCGGAAGATATAACTGAAGATGTAGATGTTGATGTGGTTGGTGCAGACCAGGTAATTTGAGCATGAGTTTTCTAGCTCTGAGGACAGCTGCTGTTGAGGAGAGTAAATCTTGAGTTCAGAATCCCATCTAGCAGCAAAGGGGCTGCATATATGTGGCTCTTTTAAGGCTGAGAAAAGGGATTCTCCCCTCTTCAGCTGCAGCCATAGTCTGCTTCATTATAGAATCATAGAATGTTTGGGTTGGAAGGGACCTTAAAGATCATTTAGTTCCAACCCCCTTGCCACTAGATCAGGTTTTTCAGTGTCTTGTCCAGCCTGGCCTTAAACACCTCCCAGAGAGGGGGCATCCACAGCCTCTCTGCAATCTGTTATAGTATTTCACTACCCTCACTGTAAAGAATTTCTTTGTTATATCTAGCCTTATAACATTGGCTTAATCTGTTTTTAAAGACAATTCTTACTGAGGGATCACAACATCTGTAGGTGCAGTGAACTGAAAAGCCAGGGGACATTGAGAGGGTGACCCAGTTTCCTTTTCCCTCCATACCACGAAGCTCCTTCCTGGCTGAGGAGCCATTTGCTCTGGCGGCTTCATGTTACTAACACATAGTGGAGATGGCACTGCTGCACAGCCTGCAGGGAATGTCTTCTCCAAAAATGGAGCTTGCATTGTGCTCCTCAGATGGAAAGACTTGGAATGTGTCTGATCACTGGTCAGACCAGGGCTCTTATTGGAGCAGCCCTGTGTTTCTTGCCCTTTTCCGATCAAGGCTATTGAGGAGATTAAATTGTCCCCAGATCAGATGGTGATTTGAAGGAAAGCACAGCAGCACTTATGGGCTTTGAGCAGTAGCCAGTATGGCCTGGGGCTTGTCTCCTGGGCACCCATCACTTTTGGGAACAGAGAATAGTTTGGCAAAGCTTCCTGGAACTTCGCTTGGGCCTGGAATGGAAGAGCTGTTAGCCCTTTGGGACAGGGGAGTGCAGGGACAGCATGGGTGCTGCAGCAGTGACTGCAGTGACAGAGGGAACAAAAAACCAACATATGAAGCCGTGAAGATTCCTGTGCTGCAGCCTGTGACAGTCCTCCTGGCCACTAAGGGTTCACTGTATCAGCTGTTGTGAGGGGCTGAGCTGTTCCTTCAGGTTTTCCTCCTGTATTTCCCCCTGCTCTATCAACACTTCATAGAATGCAACCCCAGTGTTTAGAGAGGGTTTTTTGTGGTGATTGAGGCAACTCCTTGATATCCAGTGTCTCTGGTTATCTGGGATCCAACATTCACATTCTAAGACCTTGTAATTTTTTTAAAAAATTTTTTTCATGTATTTTTCCTCTGAAGTTGAGAGAGGGTTTAATTTCATTTCTTATTGGTGGGTTTTTAAAAGAAGACTAGAAGGAAAAAGGGACTTGTAGTTTTTCTTCAGATGTGTGCCTTTTAAAATGTAGGCTATTTGTGTGGAAAATATGTTTGGAACAGCTCACATTGAAGACAGATCTATCTATCTATCTATCTATCTATCTATCTATCTATCTATCTATCTATCTATCTATCTATCTATCTGTCTAGGGAGAGATAGATATATAGATAATAGAAGAATTCAAATGTGTGGACCAGGATCAAAGCCATAAAGAAAACACACTACTTATCTAGTATGTGGCCTTTCCCTGCAGTTCCTTTTCTGGTCTCCTTGTGATCCAGAAATGCTTCATTCCTGCCATGGAAGCTAAATTTAGTGTTTTCCAAAAGCCAGCTGTGGCCAAGCTGCTACATGATTAGAGGCTACACTTGTATCCTGATTCCTTATGGGCTTGGTGTTTTCCCTATACTATGAGACTGACTTAGTCTGTTTTTCCTTGTGGTGTAGGACACTTAAGAAGATGAGAGGATGAAGGGAAGTGAAGAACACACTGCCATTTCTTTCTGCAAGCTGGTTAAGAGAAAATCGGGTGGTGATGGCATCAAGAAAGGCAGACGGATGTGGAGCAAGTCAAATCTCTGCCTGTAGGCATCCACCCAAAACCAGTCAGGTCCTGTAGCAGCAGGGCTGAATTCTCCACGTTGGTGCTTGGGGTGTCGCTGATTTGGCTGTTGCGCTTCTAAGGTTGTGGGTGCTGGGACCATCAGCTGCATCCGGGGTCCTTGATGCTGGCTTGGAGTTTTTCCTGAGCATTGGAATCAGAGTATTGACCAACATAAAGACTGTAAACTTGCTGAGAATAGAATCATAGAATGAGTTGAATTGGAAGGGACCTTCAAAGGTCTTCCAGTCTAACCCTCTCTGCAGTGAGCAGGGACATTTTGTGTTAAATTGATTGCTCAAGCCTGGCATTGAGCGTTTCCAGGGATGGAGCCTCCACCACCTCTCTAGGCACCCTGTTCCAGTGCCTCACCATCCTCATGGTGAAGATTAGCTTGCTCACATCAGCACCAGGGCAGTGTTCTGCTGGCTGTAGTCTTACCCAGCTTGGTTATCTCAAATGGTGATCTATCATTTTGCTTCCTTGTACCTGGCTTTGGTGAGAAGGGAGCCTGGCCCAGCTGTGACTTGCTGGGTCATGGCAGGTGACCTGGCAGTGCCCCTTCCTGCCTGAAAACATGGATCAAATTGAAAGTATTTCTAAATTCCAGTGTTTAGGGAGATGTAGTTGGTGGTCTATGGGGATCAGGGCAACATGCAGCAAGACTTCAATGGACCAGTTGCTGGGAGTGCTTTGCTCCAGAAGAAATCCTTTGTACTCAGTGATCACGTGGTATTTCCTTGGAAAAATACAGAGCTTGAAAAGGGGATGTAAATAGACTTAACGTGGCCCTTCAAAAGCAGATTTCTCCGTTAAGAAAATGTTAAGCAAATGTTCTTCACCCAAAAGAGTTTCAGAGCAGCAGGCTGGGAGTGCTGGCTGTTTTCACTTACCCCTTGTCACTGCTCCACAGAATTGTGCACTACATTAATCCTATCAATCAGCTTTATTTTTTATATATTTATATTTTGGATTGTAACTGTGTAAAATAAACCATGCCACCCCTTTGTAGCGGAGACGCTATTCCCATACTGATTCTGGAGCCTGGCTACACACTTTGTCCTGTTACTTACACGTGAGCTCTCCCTGACCCTGACAGTGAAAGCCAAGAGTGACAACCAGCTAAGACTAAGACTGTTGTGTTTCATTTTACATCATAAAGTAGGCAGCTCATTGAAGCATTGCAGAAGACAGGCCTGAGACTCACACAGGTCACCTTGTTCCACATCCCATGTTTCCCCCCCAGAACTTGACTGTGATGTTTTCCCCTCATCCAGATTGAGTCTCCAGGCCTAAACAGGGGGTAAGTGGCCTAGAGCTGCACTTGGACTAGGAAAGCACACCTAGGGCTACATGAAAAATGCAACTGCATCGTGTAGCAAAGAACTACAAGAGGGAATTACCTTTCTGGAGAGAGATACAGTCATCCTGATAGAACCATAGAATGTGGTGGAGTTAAAAGGGACCTTCAAAGACCCCTTCCTCTTCCATGAGCAGGGACATCCTGCACTAGATCAGATTGCTTAGAACCTCATCAAGCCTGGCCTTGAACATCTCCATCAGTGGGGCCTTCACCCCCATTCTGGGCAACCTGCTCCAGTGTCTCACCCCTCTTGGCCAGAAGTCTTGGACAAGGGAAGAACCTGATAGAGCTCAGTTTCTCAGTCTGCAGCTTGGGGTGATCATCCAAGCAGACCCTGAATGTGCAACCTACTATATCTCAAACAGCTTTTTAATAGCGAGCTCATTAATAAACCACATCATACTTTGATCTGTTAAGTTACACATATGAAAATCTTTATTTCAAAATACAAACATGATTTTAAAACCTTTATCAGATCTACACTGCAACCAAAAAAATAACTTACATCTTTTTGTACATTTTTTTTATTCCTTTCTTCTCCAACAAAATCTGTTGAACGTTTTAAGAGTGAGGCAACAATTCCAAGCTGCTGTGACACTGATGAAGATCCATGGAATGTGTCAATAGCAAACGACTGAAGGGGGGACACACACAGAAGCGCTGAATGCCCAGAAGGAATTAGTGCACATCACCCATAAAATAACATTTATACAAAGGATTTAAAAACAAAAAAAAGAATTGGTTCCTTCTACATGAATGAACACACTCAAGCATGAGCACTAAACCAGACTTTGTTATTAAATCATGGTTTTATAATGAACAGCCATGAAAAAAAAAAGAGAGTGAAGTTTCAAAGGGCAGGAGAAATCAAGGTTGGGACAAACAAGGACCAGACAGAGAAGAAAAGCAACTTGTCTCAGGCGCTGGCTTTTCCTTGTGCACTAACATGCTCAGCTTGTCCAGGGAAACTCTACCTGTCAGTGGGAGCTAAGTCACACGCCCAGCACCATGTCTCTTCCTTGCCAAAGCATGAAAGCTTCAGGGCTGTCTGTGAGCACAACAGCAAGGTGGGCCAGGGAACAATTGTCTCCTCACCTCCCGCAGCAGGCCAGGGGCACCCAGGCACAGGTGGGATGGAGATGGCCAGTGCACCACACATGGATTCACAGAGAATTACACACAAAAGGGAACAACCGGTAGATTACTTTTCTCTAAAGTCAAATATTGTTATTCTTCCCAAAGGGAATTATGCAACATCTGTAAATAAATATTTTAATTCTATTTTACAAACCATAGACTACTGAATAAATACAAAAGGTTTCAGCATTCCATATAAATGCGGCTTCTAGTATTTCAAAAGGTAGTGTAGCTATTAAATATTTTTTAGCATAAAACAAAGCTGACTTCTTGGAAACAAACCCCACTCTAAGGTACAGGCGTGTAGCAGACCTGCTGCAGACTGTCCCTTCTCTTCCAGAAATTGTCCCCACTACTCAAAGTCCTCTTCGTAGTCGTATTCATCCATGTCTACACCAGCCAGATGGGAAGGCATTTCAAAAAATGGTCTTTTTTCCATCTGATAGTTAAGGATGTCAGCCTTCGGATGGTCTACAGGATTCAGTTCTGCTTC
Source organism: Turnix velox (assembly GCA_013400935.1). NCBI lineage: Eukaryota > Metazoa > Chordata > Aves > Charadriiformes > Turnicidae > Turnix > Turnix velox. The sequence goes on from VZTY01033409.1 coordinate 63,839, forward strand.
ATACCTAGAAGCAGGCAGAAAAATTAGACCCTTACAATGCTGGGAAATGCCCAAATATTAGAGTACTAGTATGATACCTGCGGGAGAAATGTACTTTCCACTACTTTATACATGAAGAAACAGCACTAGGTCTCTCCCAATTACTTAAATTTAAGCTCATTTATTCTCCCTCTAGTGAGGTTCACAGCTTTACTGAAAGTATTCAAAGCACGTACAGCTCTAGAGGGCTACTCCCAAGTTAGACACGGTCACATGCAAGACGTCAGGGCTTGACAGAAACCCTTCCAGCTCTTTTCAAGAAAGGCGAAATTATGCTGGATTAGGCAGAACAAACTACACCTGTGGTAGATACAACAAGAGAGAAAGAACACTCAAAGTGTTATGCAAATACACGAGGGACAAGGGACAAGGAAGTGATAGCAACCAACTGCACATGAGAAACAGAGGCTACAAAGCAAAAGACAATTGAGAAATTAGTTTTTTCCTACAAGAGCTGTGACAAATCTACTCATGCCAGAAGTAGAGGCAATCTACAGCCAAAGAGATGCTTGAGTTTACAAGCACCAAGCTCAAAAGAAATGAGAAAGTGGATATTGTGGCATCAAACGTCTCAATATCCCAGCATATTCCTTTAAATTACCTTTACAATAACACACTGGTATTCCTAAAAAAGTCTACTTACATAAATATATTAAAGCAATTTAGTTTAAACAATAGCCATGGAGATGCTCTTAGATTAGGAGAAGTCGTTGATGAGCTTGTAACCGACCAGAACAAAAGCACCTTGGATGCACACTCTTTATATGCTGGCTTGCACTTGTGAGTGAATTTGTGCTTAAAAATTGCCATCAAAGATACCTACAACAGTACAGCAGTTTCCAACCCTCAATGAGCAGTACAGATTAATCCAACCTGCAAGCATACATGTCCCTCACTACTCATGGCAAAAGGATATTTTGCTTCAAGCACATTTCAGGATGCAGACCCTCTCAGGGTCTCAACATGGAATGCCAGAGGCCCAGCTGAAGTCCTTGGCAAGCTTTTACAGGCCAAACAGCATTTCTCATCCCTCCATCTCTCTCAACTGAGAAAAGAACCAGTTTCCCAGGTGTTTTACCACAAAACTGCAAGAGGCTTTAAAGAGCCATAAGAAAGTAATAGGACCTTAATGAAATCCAGGTAATTGGCATTTAACTATCAAGCTCTAGGTGAGTTTGGGATAAATTCACACACAAAAGAAGTATGAACTTTGCATCTGAAAGAGGGAAGACACAGGCTTACCACTCAATTCTTAAAGGTCACAGCAACAGAATTTTGAAATGGGAAGGTGGAGACGTGGCTAAAGGGACAGCAGAGGGGAGAGAAAACAAGGCAAAAAGCAACAAAGCTATGAAATGTTTGAGAAAGTGCTCCTACTTAAGATTTAAGTTTTTCAGACTCAAGGCTCCTAAATGCTATCCATTTGTGCCTCAGTGCTGAGCTCAGGTTGCCCTGGGTTATGTTCAGTGGGTCCCTTTACATGCACTGTACATCTACAGACACTACTCTGGATCCTGCCCAGGAGCAGCCCAAGTCCACAAGAAACTCCTAAAAAATTCGATCCTAAATGATTTAAACATATTACCTTTCAAAGGGCACTCTAACCAATTCTAGGGGAAGTTCCCATAAGAGTTGAATGTGATCTCTCCTGAATGCTGAAGCAGCTAGATAAAAATGTGACAATTCTCACTCTCTTATCTTTCCTCCCTCATAAGCTTTCTTTTATAAAGTTTCTTGAAATCACTGTGTTCAGAGGATTTTACTTTCACAGGTTTTAAACCAGGCTCTGAAATATGGAGACTGACAGTCATTCTCAAAACAACTGGAAAGAATCAGAGATCTTTTAAAATGGAAAGAAAATGTAAAAAAAAAGTGTACTTTTCCTAGACAGGTCCGTCAATTTAAGGCCTAAATCTCTACTTGTTTTCCTAATCTTTTTAAATAATGAATGGCAAGAGATTCTAGAAGCTACAGAGAGAAAGGAGTGATTTCAAAACAGCAAGGTTTATTATTTTATTTATTCTTAGAGCTCTGTGAGAAAATACTTCTGAACTGATACAGTTCAGACCAGAAGGAAGAACTTTTTCCTGCAAAGCTCTTAATGAAGCTCTTCATACAATTTCACAACGACCTACAAAAAATAACACTGCATTTTGTTTAGAGATGAAGTTTTAGCAGATCTTACTTCCTCCCACAATTCAAACTAGAGCCTTTTCTTTTACAAAAGCAACACAAACCAAGAAAGATTATTTAATTTGAGATACAGGCAAGGTTCTTCCTCCCTCGCTGAGCACAACAAACAGCAGCGTTATGTAAAAATAGCATCAAGGATGATAGTGATGGTGAGACTCTCCTGAAGTAGAAAGGATTTTTACCAAACCTCCTGCTACATTCTTACCCGTCGTTCCACTGGTCATTTGCTGCCTCTTCAGCTACCAAGATATCATACTCCTCAGCAGCATACCTCTCCCAGTCAGAGATCTCTTGGCTTTCGCCTTCACCATCCTAAACAATCACATTGCAAGTTATAAGCAAACATATCGGTTGTTAAACACGTAGCTAAAAAGAATTTTAAAACTTCCTACTCACCCGCAACATAGAAAACTGATCCTTCTGCTCATGGTCAAGGTATTTCTCAATGTTGAAAAAAGTATCAAAAAACACATTTGTCAACTTACAGCGCTTTAAATCATGCAGGGTGATTTTTCCTGTAATGAAGATTAGGAGAAGACATTCAGAGATGAAGTTATCCTTTCACCAGAGAGGAAGAATGTTATTCAAAAACTAAGTCAACATAGAATCACAGAGGCCATCTAGTTCAACCCCCTTTGAAAAGCAGGGACACCCTCTACTAGATTAGGTTGCTCAGAGCCTCAGCAAGCCTGGCCTTGAATGTCTCCATAGATGGAGCCTCCACCACACCTTCAGGAAGCCTATTCCAGTGCCTCACCACTTTCATTATGCTCAAGAATTTTTGTCACTGATGTACAATGCAATGAGAGAGAGCAGATGAAATGCACACATGGGGAAGTATTCTTCAGATAAAACATCAAAAGGTTTCAAATTTGTCACTTGCTTTAGCTGTCACCCTACTGCCCTTCAATATGTTGGGGTGAGATGCAGACTACTGCATTTGGCTATTAAAATTCACTTAACCTGATTGCCTAAGTTTCCTGAAGAGAAAAGTCTCCAGTGAGCAAGCCACCCCTTCCCAAGAAGCACTCAGGAAGCAGGCAGTAGCTTCCTCTGCGAACTGCCCTTTCTGTCCCAACTTGAAAGGGAAAATGTATGACAGAGATGACCATGTGTGACTGTGACTATGCCTCATACAAAGGAATTTTTTACAGAAACTACTCTGCCACTCCTGTCTAGCCTGATCAATATTTACTGCTTGAGTAGAACAGCAAACACTCAGAGGGCATTTTTGTTTATAAAGAGATACTTTAAAGACTCAAATTAATGGATCTGTTAAGTGTTAAGAAGTATTTGTCAGATTGATCAGAAACATTACCTTATTTCAAAGATGAACATTAAGCTTCTGCAAAAAGACTAAATATACCAGACATAGAAGACATAGACAGCTCTCCTTTGAATCGCAGCATGTGTTGAGTTGCAAGGAACCTTCAAAGGTCACCTACTCCAACCCCCTGCAATAAGCAGGGACATTTTGCTCTAGATGAGGTTTCTCAGAGCCTCATCAAGCCTTGAATGACTCCAGGGATGAAGCCTTCTCTACCTCCCTATTCCAGTGCCTCAACCAGCCACATAGTGAAGAACATCTTTCTAATGTCTAACCTAAACTTGCTCTGCTCTAGTTTAAAAACCATTGCCCCTCATCCTCTTGCTACATGCCCTGGCAAACAGTCCCTTCCCAGCTTTCCTGTAGGTGCCCTTCAGGCACTGGGAGGCTGTTATGAGACATTCCCAGAGCCTTCCTTCTCTTTTCCAGGCTGAACAGCCCAAACTCTCTCAGCCTGTCCTCAGAGGGGAGGTGTTCCAGCCCCGGATCATCCTTGTGGCCCTCCTCTGGACCCTCTCCAACAGTTCTGTCTTCTTTGCACTCAGAGCTACACAGCTAGATGTAGCTAAAACAAAATCTCTTAAAAAAAACTCTGGAACAACTCATTAACCTCCCATTTATTGATTCACCTTTAATATGACTGGTCTTCTGTTGTCAGAGAGACTAAATGCTGATGTTAGGGAAGAGCTCTATAAAAGCTAGACTTGGAACAGCAACTCCTCAGCACAGAATAGCAGCCTTTAACAAACCTTAATTCAAGGACATCAGAGGGAAGCAAAATCCAAATCCCATTTGGAAATGGTTGTCACACATGTTTGTCACCATCTGAAGTGCCTTGATGTGTCCTGCCCTAGCTTAGAGCTGATGCTCCAGAAAGACACAAATATCCCTCATGGCACCTGTGTCATATCTGTCAGATCCACACAGATGGCTGATGGACTGGGCCATCTCAAGTGGCAGCAACTCTCCACAACCAAGCAACTGGTTTGAATCTGAGTTGTATAAGCTCCCAGTTTAAAGTTAGACACCTATATTTGGTTGGTTGGTTTGCTCTCCAATTTCATTTTCTTGCAATGGAAGCTTTAATGCTTAATGTAGAGTGTTAACACCAATTGTCCATCCAACAACCAACAATAAATAGAATGAAACTGAGATAATGAGTTCAGGGATCCACCAATTAAAGAATTTGCTTTTTGGTACATGGAGCATCCTGTAGCAAACTGGATTACAGTTTGGCCACAGCTGTATGAAACTTCTGTTTCATATCAATCCAGTGACGTGTCATTTTGTGCCACCTTTTAAATGTAACTTGGTTTTATAAAAAAAAAAAAAAAAGCAGTGCTTTACATTTGGCTTTCAGTTTTGTTGCAACAACTAATCTTGGTTGTGTTTCCCAGCCATCTTCATTACAGAGAACAGATACATCCATCTAATTTCATTTGAATCACAGAATAGAAACATTATTGGAAATTCCTGCCTTTCAGAAACATGATGCACATTACTGAAAGGGACCCCTTAAGTTTGTGAGGCTTCTTTAGGCAATCACGTAACAAATCCATTCCTCAGACCCTGCCTTGCTTCCAATTCATTACACAGTGTTGGTCTAAGACTCCATTCCCCTAATATCTAGGATTGAGCTTCCAGATGAAATATACTTAAGTTTGTAAATGGAAAAACAATATTATCTGTCTTTAGAAATGTGTTTTTATACAGCCAATCCATTTTAACTTGGTTTAAATAATAATAATAATAATAATATGAAGCTTTAAGTTCTAGTTTTGAACTATTTCAATTCCCTTCACATGGAAAAAAAAATTCTCTCAATGAAAGACAACTGCCGTTTTAAAATTGTTTCTTAATGCTAGAAAGAAGGTGGACAATAATCAAGGCCACTATTAATTGACTATTAAACCATAATGTATAGACAATGAACAGAATCACCATCTTAAATGTATAAAAAAAGGCCAAAAACTAAGAATAGTTTAGTGCTCATTTATTTTTAAACCCACAGACATGCATTTCCTACACACAGCTTTGGCTTCTAAACTGAAGTCATTACTAATCTGCAAAGACCATCGCTCTTCCCCTCTAAGGAAACTTACATTAAATGGGCACTGCAGCAGGTAAGAGGCAGGCAAAGAGAAGAATCTTAAGCTTTCCTTCAGAGCATCACCTCAGACAGATAGTACTAAGGTTTTAAGACTAAATATGGCTACAAACCCAAAATAAAATCCTATACGGATTTCAAAGCAGCATATTAAGTTTTAGTATGAAAATGAATGCTTGCCTGCTGTTGGAAGACCATTCAATTAAAAGCTCTAACAGAGATTAGAGAAAAGACAATCAAAAGACATATTTCTGTGTACCCTTAAGGATGCACCAGGTCCTAATCATGAGCAATAGTAGGTTAAAGATGGAAGAGGATTTTTTACCTTCACATTGTGGCTTCACAAGATCCAGCATCTGGCACAAACAGTCTTCAAATGGCACAGGTTCTATGGCCATGTTATCTAATTTTTGGCACTGTTCTTCATAGAAATACTCCAATTCATACATAGACAAAGCACCATCCCCATCAAGATCCATGCAGCGAAACCAGTATTCAATGCTGAAATTCAGTAATTAAGAGCAAAGGACTACTTACAAGTGTTTATTACAGAAATGTAAGAATTTATAATGCATGTCTTCAAAGCTACACTACTTACAGATGTAAAACTAAACTCAAGACTGTATGCCATAGGAAGTCATTAAGAAATGAGTACTGTGGTTGAGTTTCTGCTGTTTGACATGACTCACATTTATTGCATTTGAAAACATGGGGTTGGTGAGGGAGGAGATGACTAAAACATACAACTTTACATGAGAAACTCTAGGGAGCAAATGAAAAATTGGATTGTGCATCAAAATACAAGTTTTTTTTCATAATGAACAGACTAAGGACACATCTTGCAACAAGTTTCTTATTGATATCCTGCAGCTAATGCTGGCTGTATAGTTTTCCAAAAAATCACTGGCATCATGAAACAATTGCCATTTCCTTTATCTATGACTCTGTCTGTAAATAGGCCAATTAAGCCTCTTGAAAGTCATTCAAATAGGCATTTGCAGCAGTAACAACAGAAGACGCCAATAAAACCCCACAGTTTTCCACTCATGTTTTTATCATTTAGCTTCTTCCATTACAGTTCCAGCTAAACAGTAGTGGTCCCCATCTAAAGTCTGGAAAGGCAATAGAGTCAATCTTTATTTCTGTTTAAAAAATAAATTGGTTCTTACCTTGTTGGTGTCTTCTTGTCCTCTTCGGATATCAAAAACCAGACAAAATCAGCATAGCTAATTTTTCCATCTTTTTGAGCTTTTCTACCTCTTAAAGGCAAAGGAGAGAAAAGAAGGAAAAATCTATTTTAAAACACCTAGCTTTTACTAAGCAAAATTAAGGCTTATTTTTCTCAGTGTTATTAAATGTTTATCTCTTATTGCTTGGAACATTCAGGATAAGGAGCTTGTGTGCTCTGTTGTGTTTCTACTGCAATGGGTATTCAAAGAGAAAGGCAGCAGCTGGAAGAAGAAGGCAGCACTTCATTCAGAAGGAGTTACAGCTTCCCTTCCTGGGCAGCCAAAACGCTGCTTAATTTTTAACAGAAGAGATATGTCAATTCTTTTAAAAGATATTATATACAAAAACACACGCTTTTAAGAATTTCTGTTCTGATAAAAAGTGAAGAGACCATGAAGTTGCACAGACCTCCACTAGCTAAAGTGTTGGAACGGAAACCATAAAGTGAAATAAAAGCACTTGGGAAGAACATAGTTGTCTGTTTCTACTCTTGCACCACTGAACTAGTATCCAAATGCTTTCTGAAGACCTTTCTAGCAAAAAGTCAGGCAGGGAACTCCTAGACACATTACATTTCATTCTCCAAATCCCTTTTTGCTGTTTTACCCTCTTTATGTCTAGAAAAATATGATGTACATTTTGTCTTACTCAAAAACTTGGATGAAGGAGTAAGCTCTGGACATATGCCTGCCAAATGTCAGTTCACTTATTTCAGCTTTTGTTATGTCATTCCCGTTTCTGGTGGCAAAAAATTGTGCTAGCAAAATGTTTAAAAAATTAAATAAATGCCATCACTACCCAAGAGTAATAAGTCAATCCAAACTGGAATAATTAGGAAGTAGTGTCCACCAAGGTATTTTTATAAATTTGTTTATAAATTTGTTAATGCATTAAACATTGATTTTACAAGCATTGCTGAAATTCTCAATTTCCTTCGATAATTTTACAGGTCTGATGGAAGGAAAAACAATAGACCTGAAGGGGATCTACAGGAAAGGTGGGGAAAGACTGTTTGCCAGGTCATGGAGATATGGGACAAAGGGCAATCGTTTTAAACTAGAGCAGGACAGCTTTAGATTAGACATTAAGAAGACATACTTCACCACGAGGCTGGTGAAGCACTGAAACAGATTGCCCAGAGAGGGGGTGTAGACCCCTTCTATGGAGAAATTAAAGGCCAGGCTTGGTGAGGTTCTGAGCAACTTCATCCAGTGCAGGATGTCTCTGCTCACTGCAGGGGAATTGGACTAGATGGCCTTTGGAGGTCCCTTCCAACTCAACATGTTCTATGATTCTATGGTTTCTTTCCTTCCTCATTCCCATCTCTGCTAAACTTCACATTAACCTATGGTGAGCATTCATTAAGGGAAAATTAAAGAGCTTGGACTGAGCCATAGGTTCTGAGAGCACTCTGGTTCTATTAGAGTTTATGATACTGAGCCTTGAAATTCACTGTTCCCTTTCAAGGGGAAGGCATTTCCCTGTGAACCTCATGCTTAACAAGTATAAATATTAAATTTTATTTAGTTCAGCATAAGAAATAAGTACCTTGTTACTGCTCCTGAGAAGATCCTCTCTATCATCCTATTGGATATTGCTGCAAAAAAAGGTTTAAAATTTTGTCAGTTTTATACAAGCTACTTCACTTTGCATTTGTCTAGTTGAAGAGTTTATTGGAAACCTCTTATGCACACACATCTGTGAGAAAGATTAAGTGTAGTGCTTATTAATCCCCTGGAGTTCTCTTGGAGAAGATCACTTAACACAAAGTCTCCAAAACAAAGCTAGAACCAACCAGCTTTGAACTCAGACCTGATGCAGAAATGGCAGCATAATGACAGTCATAAAATTGTCCGATCAGTAAAATAACATCTACCAGTTCTTTGACAAGTATATTATATTTTTGAGTGCCATTACAGTTTACATGACCTTGGTTTTGGCAAAGAGCCAGAATAGAATTGGCATGTTAATACATAATGAGCATACCTAACCAATTCTGACACGGGTCTATTTCTGACATGGTTCTGATTCAGGCTTCTAATTTTGAAACCATTTGAGGGATTTTGGAGACATGTCTTAACTGAGCACTGGGCTCTGTAAAGGACATTCAGTTTATCCTGAAGAAATTTCAGATGGTATCCAAAGCAGTACACAACACTATTCTCACAGAAGAATTACTTCTCATTGTTCTAGCTCAGAAGTATTTAAGTATTTTTTCATCATAGCAGAAATAAAGCAGTCAGTTAACCTACTGGAACAGTTCATCTCTTATGGAGATGCTATCACTAATATTTATCTTAATATTTATCTTCAGAACTGCAGCATAGTCTATTTGTTTCTGACATCGNTTATTGTAGTGGGACACTAGTCCCTGCTTAATATTTATCTTCACAACTGCAGGATAGTCTATTTGTTTCTGACATCGGTGCTGCTGCTTCTTAACCACTTTTGAAACACTGAAGCTGTTCAACCTTCTCAACAGCAGCTACACAGATTAGCATTTTTGTTACTACATTCAGTGTTTGATCTTGCCTATTTTTAGACCAGTGACAATACAAAAGGACGGGATTTATGAAGCCAGATAATGTTATTTTGACACGCAAAAAAATTTTAGACGTTAAAGACTATAAAGTCAGATTACTGTGTCCATTTTATGTTCTTATTTATGCTCTTACATTCTCATTACACAGCACTTATTAAGCTTCGAGCAATATTCCATGGTTTAAAGGATGCAAAATTGTACTCTAAGTGGCATGGTATCAGTTCTGCTTCCTTTCCATAGTGTGCTAACTCAGTAAAGCAGCCTCTCAAATGAAAACTCTTCTTTTGCAGTGTCCTAAAGTGTAGTCAGACTTCAGTGGCCAAGTTTTCAGAAGTAAACAGAATGATGTTTATTGCTTTTACTGTGGAATAATATTCCATAATTACTTTCTGCTAAAGTAAGCTCAAAGGGAATACTTTTGAGATGACAATGGACACAATGCATCAAAAAAAAAAAATCTAACTGCTCCATAAAAGCTACAAGAAGATTTAAAATAGATACAACTGTTCACAACCACAGAATCACAGTTATGGCACATTGTGAATGCAGAAAATGTAAAGCTCTTAAATAGCATTAAAACAATATGTACTGCAAAATTTAAAATAAGCAAAAGTACCAGAATGTATATTTGCCTTTTGCTACTCATTCCATATTTTGTCATAAGAGGGTTGTTACTTGAATAATGCAAGTAAAACGGATTGTTTCCAAAATAACAACCCAAACCTGCAAAATGGAGTAATTTGTAGTATACTAAGACCTAAATGATTCTTTTTTTATATCAAGCCTATACACTGACAAATTTATTTCTTCCTCTACTACTTTGCCAAGATTAGAGTTCAAATTCAGAATTTTCTGCAAATTTGGTATTGCCAGACACAAAGGAACATCACAGATGATGTGTCCTGCTTTATTTCACTAATCAGCAGTATCAGCTACACCACCAGACTCATGAATCCCAGCCTTGGCCAGTTAACCACTTCTTCAGTTGAAAGTTTACAGGTCATTTAAATACAATTAAGCAAAGGTGCTTTATTTGTCATACCATGATCATTATGTCGAGCTAAATCCTTCCGATCAATATAGAGGTCATGGTCTGTATCCAGCTCCCAAAATTTGCAATAGATAACATAAAAATGTTCATATGAGAAGTACTCTGTCAGCTGGTTAATATCAGCTTCCTCTTCCAATAATGCCACATTCTATTATCAGAAGGATAAATAGAACACATTAAAGATCGTGTAAGACATGTGTTGCATAATCTGAATTCTCATAACCAAGTTAACATCTAATACTATTTCAGTGGAACAACTATCTCCAGAGACAGTACACACACCATGCAGTGTGACAGTGAAGACTGAACAATGTAGAAAAACAGTGTCCATACAAGGATGAGATCAATTAGACTTCTGCCAATGACATATGCATTTATGCAGTGCTAGGTAAAATGATGACATTTAAGCATATTCTGGTGTATGAGAATTAATGCAATTAAGCCTCCACCAGTTTCTAGAAAAGGAAGAAACTCTTCTTATGTTGCTACCTTAAATGTTTATTTAATGCAGTTTTTGAACTTGTAGAAACATCCGTCTTGCAAAATTTTAGATGTTATGTACCTGCAAGAAGTTGCTTTTCCTGAGCTCATTACAAGTTATTTTCCCAGACCAGGATCTATTTACTGTATAAAATATTCTCTGTATTACCTGCAAGAAACAGAAGAGAAATGTGATCTATGGTATAATAACTAAATTTCCTCCCAAACATTTGTCAAAGGTATATTTCAGCTCATCCACATTACAGAACTCCCATCTTTCTATTTCTGTTCTTCTTGTTACTTAGCTTAGGTTGAAGCTTCTCTTGTAATTATCACATCATTTTTAACTTTACATTTAAACTCATCTTGACAAGTCATCTTTTAATGTTGCAAGACCCATCTCTCACTTAGTAATGTTGCAGAACACTTGTATAGCATCCAGAATATGTCTATTAGCAACTTCACTGCTTTTCAGTCTTACAGATCTATAAGTTATCATCTATTAACATATCTCGCTATTTCAGATTTAAGGATGTATGTTTACTATAAGAACATTTTACTTCATAAATGAAGTTACTGAAATTGAATTTGAACTGTTTAAGGATCATACCACAATGAGTTCCTGCTACTTCTAAAATCCGCAATTACAACTCAGCATCTGACAGGTACAGAGAGAATATATTTTGCCTTTCCCATTTCATTCTATTCAAAGGTACTTGAAAAAACTGTTCATAGTAGTTAAAGAAGTACATAAGTGTTTTAAAAAACAAAAAACCCACCATACAAGGAAAATAATTAGATCTGGAGCCAAGACTGACGATGAGAACTAGAAAAATTAATTCATTTGAGAATCCAAGACTTGTGTTCAAAACAGTTCTACACATCTATTATTTTGGCAAACTAATCAATTTTGCACCATTTCCTAAGTTTTAATTTACAAATATAAGACTTGAAAATATGCATCTTCCTTCAGAAATTTTTTAACCCAGTTTAGTATTCACCTCAATTACTTTCACATATATCAACCAGCTATACATTTGAAGACTCATTTACTGATAACAAAACCAGATGTAAAGTCCAAACATATTAGAAATTTTAAGTGCCTAAATGGAAATTGGTTATACCTGTGAATTAGCAAGACCAAATATTGCATGTGTAGCATTTAATTTGCAACAGAGTAGTTACAGAAGCTAAAAGAATAATTTCTTCGCAAATCCCTCTCCCCCAAATAAAAACCTCTTCTAAAGATTTCATTATTTAGGTTTGTCACTTCAGACTTCAATTGTAGTAAATTAATAGTTGAAGCAAACCAATAATTACAAAATTATCAGTAGAAGAATAATTTATTCATAAAGTTTAAAAATAAAGCTTAACTGCAGCATGCAGGAAGCTCTGCAGCTCATAGTTAGAAGAACAGCTGCTTCAATAAATTCAAAAAGGAGAATAGACTAGCCTACTTCTGAAACTTAATTAGCTCAGTTCTAATTGTGAATTTACGAAAGGCCCATTTTTAGCTTATACTACAAAGCAAATTTTTCTAAAAAGGTTTTGTCTTAGCTTAGCAACTTAATCCATCTGCATGTCATTATCTCATCTGTTATACATTTAACTGATCTAAAAATAAAAACAAAATTGAATGTTTGCTAAAGACAACTGGGAACAGGCATGAAAACCCCTTGTTTTCTAAAGTGAATTGAAGCAGAATAAAAGCAAATCATCAGAGGACTGCCCTCTTTACTATGCCCCTCAGTGGTTTCGTCAGAAGGGAAACTGTGCAATATAGAGATTATAATTCAACAACCCATAGTTCAGACAAACACAGAATACACTTTCATATTAAATTTAGTACCTCCTGGGCAAACAACTTTAATATATTTCAGCTTTATCTCAAACATATGTACCAAACCTTATCGCTAGACCCATCAATCAACCTGTACTATAGCATAGCAGACAGAACTGATTGCTCCCATGGTTGAAAAACACAACTGCTTCACTAAAGAGATATGTGCAATGCATGTCTGCATGCTCTTGTATACAATACATGCATATACTAATAAATTAACTTGTAACTGTAAGGCAGCATGAACAGATGTTAAAACTTCAACTGCAATGCTTACAAAATCCTTTGGATGAATTAGGTTTATGTAGTGAGGCAAAGCTTCTGTGAATACAGATGTGAAATGCCTTACTTCATCTTACAGAGAAATAATTTACAATTATTATTAATAATTTGCAGGAGAGAATTTTAGAAGACTGTACTGAGCAACAATGACTCCATCTCATAACAACAAAGGGCAGAGAGTCCAGCCATTTCTTATCTATAGAGTAGCATTCCAAATACTCTGTGTGTTCATAACAGCTACAGTTTTCTTTTTAGATTTTTAGTTATACAAGGATTTCTGTTGAAGACCTTTCTAAATTTCGTTAGTAAATTACAAATAGCTTATTTATTCAGTACTGCTAGACTCTGGCCTATTCAAAGCAGCTGTTCCTCCAAAGAAAAGTAACTGGAAATGGCAGGACCTTTTCTCTCTTATGGTTCCTCAGAACAGGTGGCAAGCTTTCATAATTTTAAGCAGAGCAGATTTAGATACAACCAGAATCATTATGAAAAAAATTCCTTCAGACACATCTGACAAGTTCAAAGAACTCATGTAATCATGAATAACAAGTAGTAAAACCTAATGCAGCTGGACATACTTGATGGGCCAAGGGTCTCTGTAAGAAAGATGTGAGGAACCCTAAACCGAACACTTTCAAAACAGCTTCCAGTTTTGGACTGGGTCAAACTATAAGCTGGATAAAAGATAATCAACTCTGCATGTCTTTTGTTGGAGAGTAGTCATTAAGTTATTCTTGACATGAACAAAGGGAGTGAACTGAATGTCATTTTGAAGAATTTCAATCTTTTGAAACTTCACTGGAATCATCTGTCTAGTCTACAGCTGAGCAAATGCAATGTCACTGATTTTCCCCATGGGCACGGAAAGAATACTTCAGACGCATAACCCTAGAAAGAGAGAAACCAAACTTTTCATGTATAAAACCTACTTAGAAAGAGAAATCCTCTGAAAGTGATATCCAGCTTCAATGTTACCATTATTTTACTTAGCATTGAATATAATCATATAAATACAAATTTAATACAAAATTCCATTTAGCTAAACCCAGAGTAAAGTTGAGATTCTAATGAGTACAGTCTGTAGCCACAATCAAGTGTTTAAGACAACAGTCTGCTCTTCATCCTACACTATTACAACCTAGAATTTTGCTTAAGTTCAATTTCTGAACATTTATGTTATCTAGCTTAAAAAATTAAGTTTGACTTTATAAGCTTTCTAATTAAGTAGAAATGACAACAGACAGCATACTCAGCTTTTCCAAAGGAACAAATATGCTTACACATATTAATCTTAGTAATTTAAAATTTCCTATTTAATAAAATATGGAAAAAAAAATTAAAAAAAAATTACTCACTGTGGTAATGTACCGAGAATGAAATTCAGATGCTTCTTTTAAAAATGATAGGCCGGGATGACTATTCACCACATCCTAAAAAAAAAAAAAAAAACAAAACAAAACACCAAAATACAACACCACTGATTATATTAAATAATTTGCACAGACTAGCACAATTACTTCCTTAGCCAAAACAGTACAAATTAACTACCATAATAATAAATGAAAAATTAATTTAGAACATGCTTCTACATTAACAACATTGCTGATTTCAGGTTTTTTAAGTTACCTTCGAAGATAATTTATCTTTATTTATTCTTTTAAAAGAACCCAGATAAACAAAGGCTTTCCTACATTACAGATGAAATGAAGATTCTGAATGCTGCTGTTGTACTTTGAATTTCTTTGTCTATGATTCAGTACAAGTCAATTTAGTTTTTATTTGTCAGTGTTAATTGCCACTGAGAGACACTGTATTAGATCTGCAATTCATACATCACTTTTTCCTTTGCCCACCAAAAGGTCCTCCTTGACTTAAATAACCTCAACTGCATTTCTAAACAGTAAGGATTCTGATACATGTGCTACTCCTGCAAGCAATTTTAAATGCATGCATCTTACTGTAGCTCTTAAAAATACTGCAACTTATATAAAATGATCGTCTTAGTGGACCCCAGGAAGTGAGTTACACAAGATATTATTAATGAATTTTAATGAAGACCATGAAAAAGCATATTTAGCTCAAAACCCCCACAAACTGGGCTTTGCCAGCTCATCATTTTGTTTGGCTTCCAGAATTAATTTTACATGCAATTTACTTGTAAAAAAGGAATGAAGTCTTCTTGCACCAAGTAATTACATCCAGGGCTCATCAGAAGATGAACAAACTTTGCAGCATCATCATAGCACGTCTGAAGTATTCTGAAAAATAAATATTTCCATTTAATATCCTTCAGAGAAAATTGCTCATGATGTATGGTCATCCTGAAGCAAGGCCTATGAAACTGCACCACAACATTTAATTCAAAAGCTAATTACAAATGTCAAAGTACATTCTAGGTGAAGTTACTGAAGCAGCATTGTCTCACTTAGGTAAGAGGTGAGTACTCAATCTTTTTGATTAAATGAAAGGACATTTTTCAGTTAGAAATGAAGAAGAACTAGAAAAAACAAAAACTATTTTGTCTGGAACTGGTATCTACGAGATAGGGCCATGGTTTTCACTTTTCCCATAAACATTGGCTGAACACTTTAAAAATTCATGAACACTATAAAGATTTGTTTGTGTTAAAAGTGATGATTTACTTACATTTTCCCAGGTACAAATTTGCTGTCAATAGTTGATTATGGGAAAGTATTTTATTTCCCTTTGCAGATTGGAAGTAATTCAGAGCTTAAAATATCACATTTCAATTAAAAAAACACAGTACTTCTGAAAGTAATCTACTTACTTCCGCCACATTGCAACAAATTTATGAACTGACACATATCCTGTTCGTTCGCCTCCAGCACAATAAAATAAAGGACCTTTCCAGTAAAGTGGGCATTCACAAGCCTAAAATTTAAGCATACATCAGGTTAGTACATTGATTGCCTATCTTAGAGTGACTCCCTCATTTAAAAGTCTCCCAAAAACTAAATTTCACAACTGTTAAGAAGCATAGATTTATTTTTCTAAAAACTGTTTCTGAAAACAATGGCACATTCCTAAAATAATTCATTTCAAGCAACTGCTCTAGGCTGAAATCCAAAAGTGAAAAGCAAAACACAGGGCAAGTTGCAGGATTCCTACCAAATGAATGCAGTCACATGCCTCCTCTGTCCAGACTCCAAGCAGCTGAATACAGTCCATAATAATAAGCTCTGCCAAAGGGCTGGGTATCTTTTAAGATCAGTTCATGACAGTCCAAACAGTTACACAGCTTCTGAACTGGAGCTCTGTCTGTCCGTCTCAGAGGATAGCTCAACTTGCCTGCATCTTGCATATGCATATACGTCTATCCAATTTTAAACAGTAGGTCATCCTGCCCTAAGCAGCAGTATCTTTCCTCAGGATAGTCTAGTTATACCTCCACAACTTCAGTACTTGCATATGCCTAGAGTGCTGCTTCTGTGTCTGCTCCAAGCTTCCTCACTCTTAACAGTGAAGTACATGCCAGTACACAATTGCTCTTCCCTAAAACAGACTAAGCTTGAAGTATTCGATTATTCTGACATCTCTGAGAATCTCATCTGAGAATATCTCCAATAATACTGCAAATATTGCAAGCTGAACAACATACAGCACCCTTCAGTATTTCATTGTTTATGAAACTAAAAAAATAGTTCAAATTTTGTTTCAATGTTTGTTTCTTTTTGAACAGAAAGACCAAATTAATGCAAAGATTTCCACAAGTAGCTGTGCTATCAACAGTGTTAAATCTGACATTTTACTGGTACTACCCTGTAGGAGCTGAAAACACAATGCAACAAAGCAAAGCACACAGAATTGATGTTGTCTTTCCATGGGTATACAGTACTAAAAAATAACAGCTAACAAGTTCTCACCTTTGCAACCTTCCCCATGTCTTCTAATGTTGCCCTCTCATTTGGAAACTCAGAGAAAGTTCTCTCAATTTTGGCAATCACAGCATCTATATTCACTTTTTCCTTTGGACATCCTCGAGGAAAATAGAAAGTTGGAATGTTTTGACTAAGTGATGGTGGCAAAGTTTCTTCCTTCTTTGTCTGAACCTAAATTGATAAATACACATTAGACAGTCAGGTATAGAATGAAATCACATACAGTAGTCATCCTGAGATGACTTAAAATCTCTTTGTATTATATGTAACATCACGGCTTCAAAAAGATTTTTGATGACAGGCTGAATAATCTATTTGAGAAGGAGTACACTGGAAAAATACATGAGTATTTACAAAACCTGTAATTTAGAAAGATTTCTAGAATGGTAAAAATTAAATAAAAATAATTTCAGTCTTCAACATACCAAGTTTCAAGATTAGTACACCAGACAGCTTCTTGGAGACATTTGAAATAATGCAGGTTATATGACCAGTTTCAGAAAAAAAACCAAAACACCCCTTCAATACCTAGCTTAAGAGACAAGACATGAAAAAGTGATTTTGAAATATCTCTAGATTTACAGCTTGCAACTTCTGAAATAAGCATGACAATTCTGTTACACATCACAAACCTGTGTGACTTGGTTGGAGTGAAAATTGTTTGGAAGTGATTTTATTGATCCTAAAAGATGTTTGACTTCATGAAGGTGACAAATGATTCCTATAGAGAGAATTTCTTCTTAAACTATACACAGTTACAGCATGAGAGCTTAGAAATCTGTTTCTCAAGAATGTGTGGTGTACTGTACTAGTAAAAAAATGAAGTAGATCAGTAACAAAAGAAATTATTTAAATGCATTTAGCCTCAATAAAGAAGAATTTATCTTGTACTTAGTTCCCAAATCAGAGTCCAATAAGGCAGAAACACAAAACTAACAAGTAAAGTAACAATAGTTACGTCACCTCAAAGTTAACAGTTAAACAAGAAGTCTTTCATCCCAAGGCCACTGTACAAATGTAGAAACAATGGTTAATGCTCTAAGCTGACCTATCCAAGTGTTAAATATTTTAAGATCCCGAATTCCAAACAAAACAGCCTAGAACCTCAAGACTTACTTTGCTCATCATCTTTAAAATGCCTGGAAAGATACCCTGCTTTCCCACTACAGCCAAAATCCTAAAGTTATTGAAAGAACTAGGTGCTTAGCAGCAGATTTTGATTTGGAGAGTTCCAACCCAGAAGCCTTCTCCGGAATGCTACCTTTCATTCTTCTTCATCTAAACTAGCATTTTCATTCATAGCTGCAGAACTGCCTGCATCACAAGTTTAATTTCATAGAGAAAAAGAACCCTTGTGTCCGTAATGCCTAGAGTAAATCTGTCATTTGATATGAATCCTTTAAATTACAAGTTTTGATATCTTATTGTTAATTTAGTGGTTCAGTTGCTGAGGCATCAGCTTCAAACGTAAGTGCCACAGGGAATCAAAAATTCTTTCCAATCCTAAACATGCAAACTCTTGGGAAGAATAAGGAGGACAAACAGTGGAAACAACTGGATAAACACTATTTTAGAAACCCAGCACTAGAGATTTAGCACAGCACTAGGAATTACCCTGTGCAAAACCAGTCTAGAGAGCTGTTGCTTGGATTGGGCAGAAAGCTATCATGATTCTGAGCACTGGAAATCAATCCATCTTTTACATTAACAGATTCAAACTCTTACATTTGTTCCAAACAGTATGGTTGTTTTATTTCCTATTTTCCTAATTTATAATATTTGCCTGGATAGCCACTCCCACACAAACTGCTTAAATTGTCACCAAAGCACAGGTTTACTAGCTCTTTAAAGATGCCTGATAAGGTATACCTCACCTGAAAAAGGGAAAGGGCCACTTATAGGCTACTAACATACCCTGAACATTACAGACAATGAGATAAACCGGTATTTCAGGAAAACATAGTATGGACAGAGAAGGTATTTTTAAAATTCACAGCTAGGAAAGTGTAAAGCACCAGATCAAAACCAAGTTTCTTTGGAAAGTTAGGGGTGGTAGGAAGACTACATTGTAAAAAGTTCCAAGAGAAGAATGGCATCAACAGGATTATTTGTTCATCAGAAACTTTATATTTTCTCAAAAATTACTAACTTATTTCAAATACCTCAGAGTACACAATAACTGATTTCTATTAGCTTAAGTTAAAAGCTGGTCTTAAATACACAGAGATTTCAGCTCAGGATTTGCAGTGACACCTAGCCCAGCACATTTAACTTCCTTGGGTGCTATTTAGGACAGTTACATAAAAGCTCTTATTTATTGTTTATCTTTTTATCTGTTCTAAACATATTTCAAACCAGGACTATGAGCAAGAAGTTAAAGAGCAGATTGGAAGTGAAGCCAGATACGCAGTTAAAAAAAAAAATCATTGCTTTTTGGCAAGATAAAAATGTTGGGTAACATAAGTATGACTTTGAATTAATGTAAAAAAATATATGGAATTTAATCTTTAAATTCAACTCTAAAACCAAGTACAGAATACAAGCCTCTCACTGGAAGACAAAACAACTCACCCTATGTTGAAAGATGCTGGCCTGTTACCTGCATGCTGGTTTTTCAAAGCCAGTGAAAAAAGAAACTGTAAAAATACTTCATTTGCATTACAAAGTATATGATCACTTCACAGTCATTTCTGATAGATTTATTTGGTGCCTACATATAGGCATCTAGTGAGAATACCACCTAGGGCACAACCCAAAATGCCCTTGAATATTCTACATGGTATCCAACAGCCAGCTCTGAGACCAGCTCTTGTTCTGCATCTGCCACATGATGTGTGTACACTAATGCTTCTTAAATGCCACTAGCCACTTGCAATTGGACGACTGAATTGTGCTGCTAATGTCAGTCAACAGAGGGATAAGAGCCTATACCAAGAAAGAAACAGGTCATCCAAAACTGGCAGCTCCATCTAATGCACTGTGAAGTTAGTGTTACACCTCCTCCCTCTCCTCTTCTTCCAGAGGAGGACAGATTCTCTTCTCTCAGCCTGACTTCCATCGGACAACCAAAAGGCTCCTTGTACAACTGAGGCTGCTTTCCTGTACACACTGTGATATTAAAAGGGCTCCAGAAGCTCTATTGTTTTCATAATTTTGACTAGTTACTTCTGAACTTACTGCATAGCTGATGAAAAGAGTTCTGTTATTTCAGATCAATTAAGATGCACTAACTGTGTGAGATTAGGCTGCTCTAAAACTAATTACAACTTGAACCAGGGAATCTTTGTGAGCATAAACTGACAGAAGTCTGCTAAACAACCAATTTCTGAATTGAAAATCCAGTGCTAGCACATTATTCTTTTCATAAAACTGTTCCACTTCAGTAGTCAATCTAGCATTCAGATAGTTATCTACATTTTCTCACAGATTGAAGTTAAAACTTTTAATGCAGGTACCAGTAAGATAAACTGACAAGAGAAACTGGTTTGGCAGATGAAGATTTTCACTGTAGCTTGCCAAGAAACAGCTAAAAACCCCAATACTCTTGGAGGTAGGGACAAAAAGCTGTATAAACTTGTTAACTCATACAAGCAGATGTGTGCTGCAGAGTTAGGACTGAATGGTGTCTTAACCTTTGAAATGAGGATATGTATAGAGTCTGCAGTTAAACTGCAGTGGCAGCCTAATAATATCCGTTTTAAGTATGTAAGACAAGTTTAGAATTTCCTGAAAAATCCTTGTTTGTAATAATGTAAACAATCTTACATTAGATTTGCCTGTAAGAGAATTCAAGAAAACCCTTAATATCTGCGCCAGATTTCATTCCTGACATATCCAACCAGGCAGTTAACCAACACTTACTTGCTTTGGTTTTTGCAAAGGAGGAAATGGTATTTTATATCCCAGTGGGGTTACTGCTCAAAGGGAAATTTTCCTTTNAGCCTAATAATATCCGTAAGACAAGTATGTAAGACAAGTTTAGAATTTTCTGAAAAATCCTTGTTTGTAATAATGTAAACAATCTTACATTAGATTTGCCTGTAAGAGAATTCAAGAAAACCCTTAATATCTGCGCCAGATTTCATTCCTGACATATCCAACCAGGCAGTTAACCAACACTTACTTGCTTTGGTTTTTGCAAAGGAGGAAATGGTATTTTATATCCCAGTGGGGTTACTGTTCAAAGGGAAATTTTCCTTTTTTTTTCCCCCAACTCTCTGGATAATACTTTTTCAGCAGGTGAATGAGAAATAAATCCATTATTATGAACAGGTTGCTCAGAGAGGTGGTGGAGGCCCCATCCCTGGGGACATTCAAGGCCAGGCTTGCTGAGGCTCTGAGCAACCTGACCTAGCACAGGACATCCCTACTCACTGCAGGGGTGTTGGACTAGATGGCCTTTCAACATCCCTTCCAACTATATGATTATGATACACTTATATGTTAGAAAATACCAGAGAACATGGACATGCTTACTCCAAAGAGTCAACTGTCTTGCCAGATAGTCCTATATAGAACAAGAAATGTATTGCACTTAATACTTAACTTGGTTCTAAGCAAAAATGAAGACAGGGGAGATTTTGAAGAGGTGTCCTTTCCTCTCTTACTCAAATAAAAGAGTGAGCTGATGCTATGACAGAGTCTATCAATGATGTTTTTCTGAAATGAAAACGAAGGGAGTTATTTAACGACCATATACTGGGTCAAGTCTAGATCTACACTCCACATAGGTACAAAGCAATCAGTACTTCTGGGTGGTGATCTGGATTCAAACGCAATGAGAGCAACCTCACTGAAAGAGACTTGTTGAGGAAAAAAAAGGTAATTATATTTCAGAATGTAGTATTTTTTAGACAGCTTACTGATTAAGGCACAAGCTCACTGAGCTGATTTGATATTTGCATTGTTTTGACATGACTACAGAAAAAAATTCAGAAACACTGATGCTTTCTATTGTCTGACAGTGACATTTGGTATTCTTGTTTCTTTGAATAAAAGCCATTTAAGACATATTTATAGAGTTTGCATTCAGCTCCTGCCATATTATTTGACATGGATTTCCATAGGGATGTCTACAATAGAAAAAAAGGTCAAGACAATTGGCCTCCCAAAACTTCCACCTCACATTTAGAACTAATTTCACATTAAGTTTTTACCAGTGAGTGCTACACCATAATTCCCCCCAAAAGTGTAATTAAATACTATAAAGACATTTTTGCTTATCAAATAGGTACGAGTTTGTTTCAAATCCTTAGTATTTTTAACAAGGTATGAAAAAAAAAAGGAATGCTGCAAT
This sequence comes from Turnix velox, assembly GCA_013400935.1. Classification (NCBI taxonomy): domain Eukaryota; kingdom Metazoa; phylum Chordata; class Aves; order Charadriiformes; family Turnicidae; genus Turnix; species Turnix velox. Next base: position 86,125 of record VZTY01033409.1, read on the forward strand.
ACTTTTCAAATGTCAAATGTGCAATGCATAACTTATTTAATCTAGCTTTTCTTGGATAGACTGGTGTTTTTATTCTTATATATCACACTTTATGCTAATGTTACCTGGGTAAAACAAAGTGCCTAATACCTTAAGCGGATTTTCTGCAGCGGCATGTTATTCATCCTTTTAAATCCTAATATCCCTGCAACCACCCACATACAATGCTCTTAAATTACCCAACAACAGAAGCAGTTTATGCATAAAGTTCCCTAATATACAACAGAAAATGGAAGTCAACATGGAAATACAAAGGGCTATTAGGACACTAGTGATGAGACCCAAATGCTGGCTGTGACATGCATTTGAAAATCCTAAGCTTATGCTACACTTCTTTCTAATGGAAAGTATCTCCTTTATTGAACTCACTAAGTTCTTAAAGAATAAGAAGTGTGCTACAGCCTGTCAAGGTAATTAGTAACTGTGAATGTAAGAAAATCTTATCAGTAAGTAGACTCAAAAGAGTATCTGACCAGCGTGCCGGTCTCTCTGTTCTTTTTATAACCATTAGTCCAAGACTGACAAATAGTCTCAGGAATATTTCAGCTTTAACTTACAATCTCTTTGATTACATTTCTCTCCAGATAAGCAAGTGACGTGATCAGTAATTATATGGAATTTAAACCTTGAAAACATCAGGCATAAGATTAATGCTAATACTGTCAAGAACAGAGTTCATTCTCATTTGGAAGGGAAAGGCATTAATTTAGAAAAACCTGTTCCAACACCTCAAAAATATACTGGCATATTAAAGTGCCTTTGAAAGTTCACTTCAAGATAGGTAAAGTAAGCTCATTAACAGCTTCCTTCAGGACAACCAAAAGAAGCATTACTTCTGTAACACCAGTTCTCTTGACCTTGTGGTAGACATTCAGTTTGTCAATTACCTAAGAACTGATGTCTTCTCCTCTTTCTAGCCAAGCTAAAAAGATTTACTAGTGCAAGAGTTCAGACTGTATCACTTCCCATTCAGATGGATATGCTTAACAGTATTTTTTATCCTGTGACCCTTTGACAGCGCAAAGCTGTAAAAATTTGAGGGTTTTTCCCAAGGTAGATTTCTAAAATTTAGCTATTGCCCTGAAAAAGAGCTTGAAAACAATTTCATGTGAAATTTGGTTTGGGTTGGAAGGGATCTTAAAGATCATCTAGATCCAACCCCATTGACACAGGCAGGGATACCTCCCACCAGATCAGGTTGCTCAGTGCCTTGTCCAGCCTGGCCTTAAACACCTCCAGAGAGGGGGCATGCTACACCACAGTATATCTGCATCATCCCCATCTGCCACATAAGAGTTTACAGCCCCATGCATCAGTTCTCATGATAAAGAAATAGTAAGGTGAATTGCCTCAGGTCAAAAAGACCAATCAAAAACTAAGTTAAAACCTGCCTATTTTACCTTGTCCAGTCTCACAGATTCTAGTCAGAAGCAACATGGTTCTGATGCTAATGTATGGGAGATCAGAGGAATATTGAGGCAGTATTATCATAGAATCATAGAATAGTTTGGGTTGGAAGGGACCTTAAAGATCATCTAGTTCCAACCCCCCTTCCATGGACAGGGATACCTCCCACTAGACCAGGTAGCTCAGTGCCTCATCCAGCCTGGACTTGAACATTTCCAGGGAGAGGGCATTCACAACCTCTCTGGGCAACCTGTTCCAGTGTTTCATCACCCTCACCATAAAGAATTTTTTTCTTATATCTAGTCTGAATCTCCCCTCTTCCAATTTACATCCATTATTCCTAGTCCTTCCATCCCATATCCTATTAAAAAGTCCTACCCCAGCCTTTCTGTAGCCCTCTTCAGGTATTGAGACAATTATCTGAAACAAGCTTACATCAGGCTAAAAACCACGCCAATATTATGATTAATCCTGTCTAACCTAGTGAGAAAGTTAAGTTGTATATGAACAATCAGAGACACCCCTATGCTAAAAATGGGTGTTAGGGTATATATGCAAAAAGACTTCTGGCAACAAAGATTTTTGTCCCAGTTGCTTCTTCCCATCCTGGGCTTTAGTTTGCTATCCTTCAGTCACCTCAGTCTGGCAGCTGGTTTTGGCTGCACTATAGAGACTAATTTTATCATACATGTTTCTCTCTGCACAGTAAGAGATAAACATCTATTAATTTTAACCCTGATGCAGTTTTAGATTAGCTTACTTTTCCTGTTAGCCCTTACTCAGCTCAGTCCTCTGATCCAGTTTGGTCTGTAGTCATTTTAATCTATACTGCAATGAGGGGAGCAAAACCAGAAAGATTAACACACTTTTCCATGCAGTTCTAGTCATCTACCATTAAAAGAAAATTAGTATTTCAAACTACACTGTTTTTCATTTTATACATACTGGTCACACATGGGAGCAGGGTTCAGTAATCCTCTCAACACAATTTGTGTTCCAGTTTGCAATTCCTTGTTCACCTTCAAATTCTGTCCAAACATGCTGGGAGACTCTTACTCGCATGCCAGGTTGTGCACTCATCTCAATTTTATAAATTGACTGCTACAATTCTAATTTATGCTTGCTCTTGGCAGTTTATTCTTAAATTTATTTTTGTACCAAAAGTCTACAGTCATGTAGTCTTGTGATGCAATGCAAACAACACAAACAAGTGCTGAACCTGATGCTAAAAACTGGGCCTTATCCTGCTTAGTCCCATTTTGCAGAATTAAAAAGCCCTGGGAATGACATGTTCCAGCAAGTAGCAATTCCAGAAACAAATCAAGAGATTCAGTGAGGTTTAGAGCAGTCTGGAGTCCAGGATCCTTCTTCATGTTATATAAATGAAACCTAAAGAAGTGAAGCCTAAGAAAGACAAAGATTGTACTAGAACTTGCACAAAGAATGAGGCATTTCACACTAGAGTTCCATGCCCCAACGTGCAATTTCTGATTTTCTATTAGCATGTAAAAACAGCTCTAAGAATTAAAACCATTTTAATACATTTTTTAATCATATGACAAGCTCATTTGTTTAGGAGTTCATAATGTAGACACTGTTACCGTAAGTTGAAATAAATTTTAGTGTTGAAATCAAACATCAACTTCAGCAACAAAAATATCACTCCTTCTAGAGTATCCCTGGTTACCAAGGTATAAGGACTGATGCTGATTTTGTAATTCAACACTGGAAAATTCAGCTTATCTGCAAACCAAAATCAAGTCTTATTGTGTCACACAAATCTAATTTGGAGGTAAAATAACCCAGTAATTTTGTTAGTTGTCTGCTACTTGAAGGCAAATTCTCCCTGTATTTTAAGTCTTAAGCCAACAGAGTAAGTAGTAGTCCAGCTGGTTACACTTAATTGCACAATAGTTAGGGAAAGGAACACTCTGCCCAGTTTTGAGTTAAACTGCTGTGACACTGGACAGTCCTTAAAGTCTTAATAAAGCATTAAGAAAACTCAGAAAAACTTGTGATAGCAGCACAACTATCAGTAACTCTTTACCCCTTTAATTTAACCAAGCCATATTTTAACAGCCAAAATGAGCTTCAAGGTAAACCTGCTGTATGGAATTCTCTATTCAAGCCTCAGTACTTCAATAGGGCATGCAAACTTTGCACTATCTACATAAACTCATTTGGGACAGTGCATTGTTTCTCACATATTAAACTCCAGTAGGTAGTGGCATGCAGGATGTTTCCACACAAAACTAAACATACATTCCACCTTGCACATTAAGATTAAAACCACATCCAACTAAAAGCACATGTACATGGTCACCACAGACAAGTCATATTACTTGTATAAAACCACATTAGCATGTAATAAACAAGCAAGCACACAGGAAACTCTCAAATGGTCAAAACTTGATTTTCACCATCAGTTATCTGCACGACACCTAACCACTGCGGTATGTACTTGCCAGTTTCCTTGCTTTCAGCAGTATACATGCTGCAATAACAGATCCGTTACCCAAGTTCTACAACTTATATGCTAGAAATACTAAGATTTGCCTGGTTTGGTGTAGCTAACCTATGGACAAATTATGCAGCCCTGCTGGGAAATTAAAGAGGCTATTGCAAATGTATTATTGCCGTAGAAACACCACCAAACGTGGCTGCATGTGTTTGGTTTACTGTAAAGCCACACAGAGCTTGAACATCAAAAGAGTTGTATTGGTAGAAAGAATTTAATGTTTTATTCAGCAATGCCCTGGGGTGGGCATGGAATTGAAGAAGGAAGAGGTAGTTACCTCCTCTGCAAAGCCATGAGCACAAGAGTCCTTTACATATTACGTGCATGCACACCAATAACTTGCTTTGTCTGCTGACAAAACTTTAACCAAAGGCTTTCTAGGTAGGATCCTCTAACAGTTCGCTGTGGCTGATCAGTGAAAATACTTGTTTCCTCTTCCACCTGCTCTGCTAATTCACAAATCGAAAAAAACCAACAGACAATAAAATGGCAAAAAAAGCAAGATTCTGCAGAAGAATCTACACTGTGAAAGGCAACTTCTGTATTCTAAGATAGAAGTGGTGCAAAAATATTAGTCACTGTCTGTGAGCTGCTGTCAAACAGCTTCCATTTTACAAATTACATCAAGTATCTCAGTCACTAATGCATACAGTTTGTCACATAGTTGCAGTTTTCCCATTGTAGGTTAAATCAACTTCCATGTTCTTTACCAGTACATTCTTGTGTTCCAACTCCTTTTTCCAGGAGATAAGCTGATCAAATCCTCCCAGTGTATAAGCATTTTGATTGTACACAGCCAATGAACCACACTTGGGACTCACTGCCTGCAAAGGAGTCATGATCATCTAAACATCATTTTAATGGGGAAAAACTGACAGTCAGTTATACCTGAGGCAATTCTAACATTTGTCTACAGAAAACAACCCTTGTCAGGACAGGTCATCAGTTCAACTCCAAAGGGCTAAGACAGACATCCACTTAATTCCTAAATTCTGCAGTGGCTTCTGATCCTTCCGTGCTCACAACAAAACAAGTTTCAATCACTCAATGTAACTGAGCTTAGGAAAGATCCGCTCTAACAAGAAAAATATCAGCAGACTATGCAGCACATAACAAGGCTGAGTTAACAGTTGGAACAAGTATTCTGGAAGCTTCTTATTTGACAGTGCCCCAACAAATTCTGATTTGGACAGTGCAAAACCAGTATTGTATCACCCTGATCCTGTAAAAGTTGAAGGATATACAGATGTGCTAAACTCTTTCAGGCTTTCTAGCATACATAATGCTATAGTCAACAGTAAGAGACCATCTACTATTAGTAAACTTAGTGACTGTAGTGGTATGGGAAACACATTAAAATGGATGGAAGTCTAATGAAATTTCTATTCCAAGGGGAAAATTAATTAAATCTAAACTCCTCAATGTTTGAATTGCTGAGTCAAAAAAACAAACTTCTATGATGCTAAGAGAACTGACATCTAGACTCTTAAACTGCACACGCTACTGAACTAAGCTTTAATATAAACTAGCATCATATTAGCTTTTTTATAGAAAGAGTGCATATTTACATAAATACACCATGAGCAGGTAGAGTAGCTACTAGCATTTGCTATTGTGCAGCAAATACATTCTAAACATGAATTTGGGATTCCGATTCCAGAAGTGGTAAAAAACCCTACCAGTTTGCTAACAGCTTCCTTGAAGAAGCTAGAACTTTAGGTTGAAAAATCCACTAGCAGCAGGCCATTTAGGGAAAGTCCTGAATCTAAATCAGAGTCTCAGCTTAAATGTTGCATCTGCTCCAGAAATTGGCATTCTATCTGCAAACTAGCATAAAGAGTAACTATTCCCTGCTCAGCAAACACTTGGGGTTTGTTCTTTAAAAAACCCCCATGTGTGCCTGATGTAAAACTATTATGTAAAAATGGATACCAGGTTCTCTCTATGTGGTGTTACAAGCTCTTCAGTGTTAAATTAGAAAATTGATGAGTATTTGAAAAGCTGACCTGCCAGAGACCTAATTGTAACACAACTTATTTGTATGGCTACAGATGTAAAACTAACTGCTGTACTTAAACTTTTAAAAGTCCGTTTCACCTCAGAAATCGGAATGTTACCTTAATGACTAGAAGACTCAGTGCACTACAGCACAACCCCATACCAGCCCAACACAAGCAAGCACCTAGAGGCTCCGTACTCATTGCCTCCTTGAACATGCCATAAGAATTTATGAAGCATTTCAGCAACAGAGGAGTGCAGAAGTAATCAAGAGATACTAATGTCTAAGCTTACTTCACTCAGAAGGAAAGCCAATCTTGCAAGGCACTTGTAAGGCACCGCAGAACTTGAAGAAATATTTCTCATACAGCTGACATAAATAGCATGTGGAAGCAACATTTGGTATCATTAACAGGTGGTCATGGAACTAGCAGTTCTCCATTTTCACACTGAGGTGTAACGCATGCAACTACAGGAATCACCAATGAGTAACAGTAGATAAAGGCATGATGCCTTAAAAGTATCAGAAAATACATTTGCACTGCATTCTGGAGCTGAGATTCAGAGCATTAATTCAAGATGTGGGGCTATTTTTTTCTTCTTTTAAAAATCAGCACATTCAGCAGAAACTTACTTCGCTTCAGAAGTCTAGCTTGAAAGTTAAAACCCAACTGTTTTACAAGGTGATGTGGCCTCTAAGTAGCAAAAAAAAATTTAAAAATCCATTTTCTTAGATTAGGTAACACTGAGATACATAGGTATAAGTGTGTCACTGCATGCAAATGTTATTCTATCATTTTGTTTCCAACTTCAGACATATTTTCCTTATGTCTGGATAATGATGCCCCTTATATTCCAGCTCTGACAGGTAGGGATGTCACCAGCTGTTGGCTAAAACACTCCACTCAGCTATCAGCAGGTGAAACTGATCACCCTTAAGTTGCCAGTACATTTGACATGGTGATAGTTTCTTCTCCCTGCAAAGTTTCTGTGAAACTGATGAACATGGGGGATGCTGTCCCTTCAAGTGCTGTGTGTCCCTTCCAATATATTTTGTAGGCGTCACGTAACTACATAAGAAAAGCCTTTCTTACTAACAACATCAGGACAGATTGATGTTCCACTGAGTTTTATGCAGAGTTATCTATTAAAACATTCAGTTCCCCAAAGTAATAGAGAACATTTCATCAACTGTGTATTGTATAGTCTTTCTAGGAAATCCTATTTTGCTTGGTTTTACTGATTTCCACTCATGCACTGAGAAACAGCCTACTCCACCATTTTCCAGAGCCACCCACTTGTCTATTTAAAGATTTTCATGAAACTTGATTTGCAACGCTCCAATGACCACCCCCCCTTCCTAAATACAGGGAATTACCTACACAGATTACTTGCGTGACTCTGTACAAAAAGCTCTTGCCTTAAAACTCCTAGAACCTACAGAAGACCTGGTCACTTCAACCCACCTCTCAGAGCAGATGTTGAGCCTCACATTATCTCCCACCACCATTACTCATTTTTTAAGAGACTAGCTTTAATAGTACTAAAACTCTCAAGGAGATTTTGCCATTTAATAAGTTATTGAAACAGCATGCATTTGAGAAAAAAAAGTGTACAGAAAAAAACAGATGGCCTTCTCTTTCTGATTGATTTTAGCATTCTAATTTTACATCCCATTTGTGAATTGTTCTACAATTACAGTAGCATAGGAGGTTGCAAACTCCAACGACAATGAAGCTTAGCAATTGAGAAAAAATTTTCAAGTTATTCCACAAAAGCTTTAAGCAGTCCATCTTCAACATGAAATTTTGTCAGTAATTATCTAGATAAATGGCTGTTCTTCAAAATGCACCTAACACACAAGGACAGCTTCAAAAAGGAACCTCAGCTAAAATATTTCTTATCAAATTGAGCAGAGACAGACATCAGATTTTAGTTTTGTATTCCTTCTAAATCTGTTTTGCCCACAGAATTTTGTCTGTAATACAATGTGTGGTTTAACACATGCTATTCTACAACTGCATTTACTCAAGAAGTGCACTTCTGGTTAAAAATGAAAAATTTTTCTTAATTGTACACATTTAAGTTTATAGTCAGCAGCATACTAAAACAAACCCTCCCTCCCCCCCCAACCTACAGATTAGCCAAGCTGTTTTCTGGAGTACTTAGTTGCTTGTAGACATGCATTACATACTACATTAAGCTGTTTTCTATCTCAACATAAAAGCAGCCCTGTAGAACTGCAAGGGATCCAATTATCATTTGATNCCCCAACCTACAGATTAGCCAAGCTGTTTTCTGGAGTACTTAGTTGCTTGTAGACATGCATTACATACTACATTAAGCTGTTTTCTATCTCAACATAAAAGCAGCCCTGTAGAACTGCAAGGGATCCAATTATCATTTGATGAAAGACAGATCAAGTTAAGAGGCACCACGCAAGGTAACTCTGTTTGTTTACAACAGGATGCCATGACTAGACTAAACTTGCCTCATGCTTTGACTTGCCTAAATTTTCACTGATACTGCTACTTTTAGATGATTAAAATAGTATTTTCTTTTCCTGCTGTCTCTAGCCAACAAGTTGCCTTCTGTCTCCAATTCAGCACAAAAGATTCAAGTTGTAAAATCCTTTCATTCACAATTTTATGCTGAATGGCACAGAATAGCAGTGTCAGCACTTGCATTTTGCTTTGTACGGAGGAATAAACATCGCTTATATAGCTCAGTAAAAAAATCAGAAATCATACAGTAGACAGGCCGAAGGGTAACACATTTTTAGGGTCATGGGGCTCTATGGCCCTCTCTTGAAGGTCACATGAAAGGGACACTAAGTGCACTGAATTAAAAATTAAGTAGCAGGCTATTTTTAGAAAGATTTTAAAAGACAGAATTCCTTAGATAATGTAATTTTTATTCAACAGCTAAACTTTTCTTAAGTAAAAAAGGATTTAAAAAAGTTACACATACCATCACTGATATACCTTTAGCACATGTATTAGAAGTGAGGGTGAGGTAAGGTCAAAGCAAATGCTTTCACATGCCACTGAAACACCAACTTCCAGTTTCTCCAGTAACAGTTTCACACTTATTCTCTCTGCCAAAAGATAGCTTTTGCTCCATAAGCAATTTTCCTACTAAAAACTAAGAACAGTTCAAATGCTTCTATTCTCAATTATGAGCTCATTTTAAAATGGTGGATTTAACTCACTGCTGCAAGCCAGCAATCAAGCACATGTGTGAACATTGTAGCAACAGCTGATCTTGTCCAAATACTAAATCCAAAATAATCTAAAGGAATTCAGGATCGTCATGCATATATGAAAGCATCTTTTAACATACTAGTAAAGTTACAGCCTATTTCAGTGTATTTTATATGCCTGGTTTCAGTAAAAGATAAATTAAAGCCTCTGGGGAAATGCAGGCAGATTATGATTATGAAGATTAAGGAAAACAATATTTAAAAGTCTAATAGCATTAAGTGCACCAACCTCCCACTGGATATACCTCTACGCAAACAGCATACTTTATCTATGCTACATGCTTCTGTGAACTCTCCTCATGTTCGATTTGCAGAGAAATACCAGCAGTAGTCTAAAATACAGAAAACACACCATATACAGAACACACTATCAAAAACTTGCTAGCTGAGGAAGAACTTGCACATATATCCCACAGTCTGTGGGGTTCTGAAGGTAAAACTGACAAGAATAACTTAATTAAGAACTGAAAGACAAACCTGGATCTGCTGAAAAGCTTTCAGTCTCTTCTTGAATCTAGAAGGTAAAACAAAATCACATCCTCGGGCCAGCAATGCCAACTCCTTTCTTAGGTCAGGATCTTGCCGCAAAGAAATTTCCTTTATCCTCATGCTTTCGGATTTCATATAATGTCTCCGTGTGCCAGTCCAGGCACTTGAGTCCCAGTAAATAGCAGAGCTGTTGTATTATCACACAGTGCCACTTAAAGCAGCAGCTGCTTCTGAGTTCTGTGATACTATGAGAGTCAGCTCAACTTCGCCTGCTCCATACATTAAAGGGAACTTGGCTGGAATTGCAAAAACAGATCGGAAAGTCACTTTGGGGGCTTGCCCTTTCATGCATGCATTCCAAAGTCTAAATGGGACAGTACAGAAAAAAACCCAAAACTGTTTGGAGGAGCATCTATAAAAGCAGCTTCCAATTTTAAAAAAGCAAGCCTTAGAGGAATGCAGAGAGACCAGTGGTGGTCATTTTGTAGCTTCCAGCTCCTCCCCCAGTCCCCCTCAGCTTTTCCTTCTGTCACAGAACACTCACTGTCCAGCTTCAATGAAGTACCTCACTGAAGGATAAGGCTTATTAGACAGCCATTTAATTCCTTTTAAACTCTTCAGTCCTTTAGAAGGAGCCCTATTACACTGGGAACATGAAGGCAATGACAGAAAAAGCTGCAGACACTTTTAGAGCAACTGGCTTAATTTCAATATACAGACTTTTTGATGTTCATCTAGATTCAAATTACAGCATTGCAAAAAAGGCAGAAAAGCCATAGCACAATTGAGGCGAATGGTTCTACAATGAAATGCTACCTGAAACCATGTTTTGCAAGAAGCTACATTAGAAATATTAACAATATAAGAAAAGCTGAAGAAAGTTGCCATGACACTTTTTTTCCTTAAATAAGTGCTCCATAAACTTGAACATCCACATACTAGATTGCACATTAGTTGCATTTCAGTAGTACAAAAGTCAGATATTGCTTTATTTTCAGTTTACTGAATCTGAAATACATCTAGGGGGAGATAGGAGGGAGGATGTCCCATATTTCAGTCCACAAGAGTCTTCTTCCCAGAAACAGAAATCCAGAAGTCTCCTGTGGAAATTAGTGATCTTCTGTCCTTCCTCCTTTATAATTCTTGGTACGTTAATTGATAACTGGGTAAAGCTTAGTGGCTTGGTCTGACCGTTTTCATCCCTCATGCTTCAAATAAGGCCGCTTTCTTGATTACACAAAGACATACACAGCCCAAGAAACTCTAAAAGCAACTCTTTTAACCACTAAGCTTGAGAGCTCTCATAACAGGGCTGGCATTATTTTACTCCCACGCTGTGTTGTCTATAATCTTTAGCCTTATTCATCCATTTCTAGCCATGCTGTCATGTAACAATATATTAAAGCCCCACTGCAAATACCCTGGCAAGATTAAGAAAAAGAAACCTAAAAAATAAAAGTACTAGTGCAATGTAACTTGTCTCAATTAGACGCCTTTTAGTTTGTCACACACTGTTAGAAAGTAAATGACAAAAGGCCTGTTCTTTCATTTTGAATTTAGTGTCCAGTTTTCCCCACCTGCTCCTTTATTGCAACTCGTTATGAAGATATTTATTTCTTTCGGAAGTGGGAGAACAAGAAAGGAATTGACGAGGCAAGAGTGAGACATGCTGTGGTTGGCAGGACCAGACTATCAAACTGCATCGAGCAAAACTGGCTGCCGCTCACTGTCTTTTAGGAAGATCAAATCAACTAACCTTTGACAACTCTTGGGCCACTGGGAAGCCAGCAGGGAGCCGGGTACACAGCACACAACAGCAGCATGCTTGGAACTTGAGACGAAGGACTGAGGTGTTAGAGTAGGAGAAGAATCCTACTCTGGCAACAGATACCCATTTGAGACCAAGATATTTGGGGAAGGTCAGGAAGGTTGTATTGCAGGGCAGATTGCATTACAGGTTAGACAAAATAGATCTTGCTAGAAGTAAGGAAAGTTATCCTCACACCTAAATTGCTTTCTATTTTCACACCTTTTCACCAAGTTGTGTGCTTCTATTCAGTGCTACATTCCTGGATGCATCTGAGGTGTCTATAGTATGTTAGTTTAACCAACTGACTGCCACATGGAGAGTTAGCCTAAAAGACTGGTGCTCTGCTTCATCTAAACTTGCTGAAGGAGTCTCAGTAAGAAACTGGGGTTCTGAACAACATTTTAGTAAGAGCTGGAGATTTCCCTCCTTTTTCCAATGGAGCTGAGGATCTGTCACAACTTAAGCAGCACATTATGTTCAATATTTTGAGTTATCTGTGTTTCATCAGAATATTAACAGGCAGTGAAGTAAGTCAATCCTGTTATTAATCTAATACTGTTAAGGACTATTGCCAATAGTCTGGTTTCAAAGCTAATGCTCATGTACATACCTGTGTGCTCACAGGTTGCAATATATGGACAATCTATAGGCAACTAAGCATTTAGTTGCAATACATTGCAAGAGGTGGAGGTGCACCTCCTTTTCACCATCTGAACAGAAAAGTGTTTTGCATTGCCTTATTTAAGGAGATACAAGTATTTGAAAGCAATGTGGTCAAGAATCCTAAATATGTTTTACCCTATTCAGGCTAAAAGGAAAAGAAAAGCTAGCTTCCATCAAGATGGAACTAGGAGTGTTCAGGTATAGTGTTACATTAATTCTAAATCTGAATTCCCTCCAAGTGAAAGCTATGTCAAAATCCTTTCCTGGGTGAAGGGCTGGATGCCAGCCACAAAGCTGTTCAAGTATCCTGGCAGCTTATTATTAGCTAGATAAACAGAAGAGAAGATAGATGTATGCTCAGAGCTTCCTTCCAAAGCTAAAGATACACACTATGAATGGATCTGACTCAAGGGACCGTGGCTAAAGTGTTTATCACTTTAGCAGAGGTGTGAATATATACAATAGCAGTGTAATATTTTCGTGGTTTTAACACACAAGTATTCAAGTGAGACAAAGATCAGTAGTATTTTGGGTGATATGGAAGAAATAGAAAGCTGAAGAATACCTTAAAAAACCTGAAATATGCATTTTTCTACAAAAATGCAATTTCTTGTCAGAAACATATGTTGATAGTAGATTTAAAGACTCAAATCTTTGAAAAAAAGCATCCAAGCATTAAGTTGAACACAAAACAAGATGCATTCAACCATGCAAAACTTTAAGTTGCTGTGGTCCAGTCTTTGACACAGTAATATGTAAACCATGATGACAGAAAGTCTTTTTGGCCTTTTGATATAGTTTAAATAAGACTGAATAAGCAAGTCCAATGGCAGCAGCATGCAACCTAGCAGAATCCATCAGCCAGCAGTGTTGCCAAAGTTTAGAGTGGCTCCTTGGGTTAAATGGAAAGAGTCAGTTTTCCATACCAGTAAGCTAAAGAGTAATGCAACTAGAGTAACCATTTCCAAAAAGAAACTGATTAGTGAGAAGCAGAAAAGAGTGCTTAGAAGGTAACTAAGGCAAGATAGCATCTTTATTAATATAGAAAAAAAGATGAAACAGCATTACTAGCTGTAAACCTATGCATACTTAAATTGATGGATGATAATGGGATAACTGATGGATTTAATGGGATAAAAATAATCAGCTTTCTTGATTCTTTAGACACTTACCTAACTTGCTTCTTGCTAGTAATTTCTCTTTTCTAACTGCTCTTTATGGGAAAAGAGTAAGAGGACAGTACGCCTGTATAATTGAACAAAGTATGACTGTCCATCCCTAAGTCTCCTGTGGATGAGTCACCCCTTTCAGCAGTACACTGACAAAACCCAAGGGAGACAAAGCCCAAGCTTGGTGGCCCTCCAAGGTCTGGAGGGTAAGAGCTGGTTCAATTACAATAGATAATGGCTCCTTTTCAGAAATAATAATAAAAACCTGCAGCTATTCTCAAGTTAAAAGAATGAAGAAGGCAAATAAAAAAAACACAAGGAAATGAGGAAGAAGAGCGTGGCCTTCTGAGGACAGGCTGAAGGAGTTGGGGTTGTTCAGCATGGAGAGGAGAAGGCTCAAGGGGGGAATCTCAGAGTAGCTTCTCAATACCTGAAGGGGGCTGGGGCAGGACTTTTTAATAGGGTCCAGGTTGGCAAGACTAGGAGTAATGGATGCAAATTGAAAGAGGAGAGATTTAGGTAGAAGAAAGAAGTGCTTTGCTTTGAGGGTGGTTGAGACACTGAAAGAGGTTGCCCAGAGAGGTTGTGGATGCCCCTTCTCTAGAGGTGTTTAAGTCTTTAGCTGATCTCAAGTTTGCCAGTAAAAGAGACCGCCAGGTTTTCCTGCCCATGGCAGGGGGGTTGGGACTTGGTGATCTTTAAGGTCCCCTCCAACCAAAACTATTCTATGATTCTATGAATCAAGTAATTATGCTTGTACCCTGTGAACAGTTACCCAAACTGATAGCTTTAAAGTCACAGATAATGTTCCAAGTTTGCTGCACTACACTAAAGAACTGCTAAATAATGTCTCTACAATAGTTTAGAAATCTACCTTCACAGAAAGAAACAAAACCTTGGGCCTTGAAATGAATCGGGGTGTAGATGCGCATTTCACTTTTTTAAAGGATTCAACACCTTGCTCATAGAATGTCCAGATAATTAAGGAAAATAAAGAAGTATGCATGTGCCTGCCTTCTCGAATGATTATTTAATTTTTCCAGTACTCTTGGATTAGATAAAGCAATGCCAGGAGGTTACATCCACAGTTGCTGGGAGGATAAGGAATTTTTATGGAGGTAAAACAGTGCTAAAACCCCACTGGTTAGAAGTGAGATACATGGTCAAGCTGGTAGCCCAGGAAGGACAGGGTGATCAAATTCTCTGCATTTTACGAAAGAATGCCACATATGTACACCATGCAATGGGCTGTTACCAGATTATAAGCAAGATAAGATATATATCGCCTTACAATGATTACACTTCCTGGACTCCAGTAGCATAGTATGGGCCTTTTTAAACTGCTAACTGCATCAGGCAGACTAGCTTCAGCATGGATTAGCAATAGATATGATAAAACAGAAGCCTGAATAGATGGTTTATAAAATCATAGAATAGTTTGGGTTGGAAGGGACCTTAAAAACTAACTTTGCAATCCCCCCCTGCTATAGGCAGGGACACCTCCCACTAGACCAGGCCACCCAGTGCCTTGTCCAGCCTAGTCTTGAACACCTCCAGACAGGGGGCATCCACAACCTCTCTGGGCAACCTGTTCCAGTATTTCACCACCCTCACTGTAAAGAATTTCTTTCTTATGTCTAGTCTAAATCTATCCCCCTCCAATTTATGTCCATTGTTTCTAGTCCTCCCATCTGATAGTATGTTAAAAATTCCTTATATTCCTTATAGGAATATATACATTTAATTTATCTGTATAGAGCACAAGCAGAGTTTTAAGGGAAACAGGTGGGTAGAATGTGATCTACAGCCAGAATCTACTTAGGATGCAATGATCTTCAGATTACTCTATTGATCAGATCATAAAAACCAAGTACACCCAAATTTATGCTACCAAGGTGGCTATTAAAAAGATAAAAACATAAGCAAAATATCAGTGTGCACTC
>VZTY01033414.1:0-24170 GCA_013400935.1 Turnix velox
CTGTGGGTCTACAGACCCCATAGGGAGGTTGGGAAAAGGCATGGGGCAATGTCCTGGGGTTATGGAGCAGCTACCCCTGCTTGCCCCAGGGTGCAGCTCCATGGTAGAAGGTGTTTGGTGACCATCCACTGCCACCTTTGTTAGCTTTGGGGTTGGGTGCCAGTCCATCCCAGCACCGGTTGGCCTGTTCCCTGGGAGGGGACGACCAGAATAGCTCTGCTATCCGATTCCACCCCAAGGTTCATGGCTGCTCTCCTCGGCTGGTTATCTTCTCAGGGCTGACATTTGAGCCTAGCCCTCCCTTTCTCCCTCCCTCCCTCCCTGGATGTGCTGCTGTCATTGTCACTGCCACCCTGATCTTCAATCCTTTCCAGCAACGTGAAGGGGAACAGCCAGCGGGATGGCGGGCAGGAGGCGGCGGGGGGGTGTTGGGCGGCGCAGGGGACCCCAGCAGCAAGTGGGGACCCATGAACCAGCCCCCTCAGCCTCAGCCCTCTCTCCTGTCACCACCGTGGCCCAGAAAAAAGCAGGAGCTGCCCCCAAAACCAGCAGCCGTGAGAAACCCAAGGAGCAGCTGGAGGTGAGGGGACCTGATGTAGACTCTCTGGGCTTCCAGGCCATGGACCGCAATGTGCCGGGACTGTCCCAAGTCATCCTTCACAAGCTCAACATGAAGAGCTATGAGGACTATAAGTAAGTGAGCACCCACAGGTGCTGCCATGTGGGACAGGGAGAGGGGAGGAGGGGGGGTGTGTTTTCTTTCCCCCTGGCCAGAGCTTCCCATGTGTGCCCCCAAGCTGGAGCATCTTCCCTGGCTCAGCCCAACTCCCCTGGCTACAGGACAGGATTAGGAGTCCCGATGAGGTTTCTGGGTGCACCCCTCCACCACCTCATTCCCCAGCAACCTGTCCTGGTCCAGGATGTTCTTAGCTGGAGCTAAAAATCCTTGGAGTGAGGGTGTCCCCCCAGACATGATGGGAGTTCAGCACGGGCTTGGAGCTCACCTCTGCCACTGTCTGCAGGTCTGCCATGGATGGAAGAAAGAGCACCAGTGATTTTGGCATCAGGACCTACTTTGACATGTTCCAGAAAATGGAAGACACTTTCAAGTTTTGTGCAGAGTGCAAGAAGCTCCCCGATGCTCTCCCTGACCCCAAAAGCCTCCAGCGGTGCAAGAGGTATGGTGTGTGGGGAACTGGTGTGGTGGCACAGAGCTCAATTCATCCTGTTACTTCCTACCCTGGTGGCGGGTAGGAAACAGGAGGTGTCTGGCCTTGATACTCACCTCCAGCCACAGGTCACCCCCAAAACAGGGATGCAGCCCTAGGGTGGTGGCAGGGATCCTGCCCTCTATTCCCCTTCCCACTATGGCAGGGCACCCTGCCTCTGTCCCTAGGTGCCAGAACGTGTACTACTGTGGTGTGGTGTGCCAACGTGCCAACTGGCCTCAGCACAAGAAGTTCTGCAAGAAACTGAAGCTGGTGGCCCTGGATCGGTTGGTGGAGTGGCTCGTCTTCACAGGTGGGGCAGGGGATGCTGCTTCCGCCCTGCCTGTTCCCCTCTAAGCCTGCCTGGTCCCCTGGCCCCAAGCATGGAGGAAAGTGAGGTTCCTCCTCCCAGCTCCAGCCCTTCTGGCCAAGTCCAGCACCCCCACAGCCCAGGTGGAACAGGCAACAACCAGGCTGTTTGGGCCACCACTATGAACTCCAGTGCATCTCTCTGTCCTCCTACAGGAGACATCCCCTTCCCCACAGAGACCTGGACAAAACCTGCTGGGGATGTGAAGGGCTGGGAAGAGTGGTTCTCCATGCAGGAGCAGTTGGAAGAGAAGCTGGGCACCATCCTGGCTGGGCGGTACATGACCATCCTCTGGGCCAATGCTGGGAAGCCCCGTCCAGAGGACAAGGAGTTGTGTGAATCCATCCGGCGTCTGGTCACTGATTTCCACTCACGGCCACTCACCATTGGCTTGGGGCTGCAGCTTTTTGGCATCAACCCCCTCACCAAGGTCCTCACTGTGCACATGGTGGGAGCATCCCACGTTGAAACCCTCAACGCGCGGCTGACAGACTATGATGAGCTGACACGGATGTTCCCAGGGCACTTAGGCATGGAAGTGGTGATGGTGGGGGTGGATGTGGTGGATGGAGCCATCATGAGGCCACCCCTTGCCACACCGCCACCACGGGGAGAGGTCTACCTTAGCAGCTACAAGGGTCTCTATCATGACTTCTGGGAAAGCCACGTGGAGACTAAGCGGGCTGCCCGCCCCGACCTGGTGGTGGGATTTCATCCAGGTGAGACTCTGTGCTGTGGAGGGGCTCAAACCCTCACCCTGCCACTGCCCAGAGAAGGATGGCCCTGTCAGGGTACAGGATAGACCCCGAGTGTCCCAGCACTGCTGGTGGCATGGCATGTGCCTGGGTCTTGTCATGACCATGTGCCAAGCTGCAATGGGCCACCCCAAACTGCCAGCACCAGCCTCTGGGATCCAACTGCCCTGTCTCCCTGAGACTCTCAGTGGGTGCAAGCAGCACCCAGGGGTGTCCCTACCTTTGATATCCAGGTCTCAGTGTGGTGGCTCAGCCCAGGAGCCCCTGTGCTGTTGGGGAGATGGGACCCACCTTGCTGCCAGTTCCCATGGCCGTTGTCACCATGGTCTCCAGCATGCAGTGGGTTCTGTTTGAGCCAGCTTGAGCAGGATGGGGGGGATGCAACAGGAGCCTCACCATCACCTTTTCCACACAGGTTTCCATGCCTGCCCAGACCTGCTGGCAGGTTGGCTGCCCACCCTGCTGCTGCTGCGGGACTACCGCCTGCCTGTCCTCTTCACTGTCTACAGGTGAGCACATCCCTGTCACCCTCCATGTGCTGGCACCACCCGGGGGGGTTACAAGACCCAACCTCTCCTTCTCCCCGCAGCAAGCAGGAGCTGAAGAGCTCCCTGCAGGTCCTGGTGGAGCTGGAGGCACACATTGTGGGCTATGCAGCCAACCCCTTTGCCTCACTCCGGCCTGAGCAAGTCTACTCCAGCC
This sequence comes from Turnix velox, assembly GCA_013400935.1. Taxonomy (NCBI): domain Eukaryota; kingdom Metazoa; phylum Chordata; class Aves; order Charadriiformes; family Turnicidae; genus Turnix; species Turnix velox. The sequence continues at coordinate 3,036 of VZTY01033414.1, forward strand.
CCAACAAGGCACCTGTCTACTGCAGCTCCTACTACATAACCCTGCTGGGGCCAGCATCAGCCCTGCCGGATGCTGAGGAGCTGGAGCAGGATGATGACCAGCAGGGTGGGGAGCCCAGTGCAGATGGGCACATCACCCCAGGACTGGGCTGACCCCAGGCAGTTCAATCCTGCCTGCCCTACTCATCTGACCCCCAGCCTCTTCCTGCCCTTCCCCAAGATCCCCATTTCCCCATCCTGGGCTCAGCAATCCAGCCATTCCTCAGCCCCATTCCTGGGGTACAACACCCTGGCACAGGGATGGCATCACTCCACTGAGCCAAATAAACAGCCAGCAGCCAGCTGTGTGTCTTTTATTTCCAAAAAGGCCTTAGTTTTTCTAAAGAAAACAGAGGGTGGGCTGAGCCTCAGCCAGGCCCCCTGGGGTAGCCAGGGCCTGCACAAAGGATGGAAAAAGGGCCCCCCACTGAGTGACTTACTGTGCACAGGATTGCATGGCCCCCAGGGTCCCACTGGGAGCTTCAGCCAGGGCACTGGGCTGTCACTGTCACATGCACCATGCTCCTGTGGTGCCCACCCTACAGAGTGGTGCTCCAGTATCACTTACTGAACCTGGCAACAGCACTAGCATCCAGCTGGGCAGTGGGGCACCCATTGCCACCACCCCACTGTTCCCCAGTCCCTGTGGCAACTAGGGCAGGTGCTGGGCCACCTGGTTCCTGCAGTATTGCCTGGTGTCCTCTCCCTGCACAACCATGGTGATGGTGGCAGTCTGTGATGGCTCAGGGACATCAGGACCCTCCCCTCAGAGCTCCCTGTGCCATGGCAGTGGGTTGGTGCCTGTTGGAAGGACCGTGGCAGGTGGCATGGCTGGCACAGTCCAGCCATGGAGGTGGCACTGTGTGGCACTGCCAGCGTCACTCTGCGCCAGCACATTCCCACAGCACAGGCGGTGCCATGGAGTCTGGCAAGGACTTCTTGGGAGGAGCAAGAAAATCGGGGGCCTCCTCAGAGAGGGGGGTGGTGGGGGAACGGACAGATGGCTGTGGGCTGCCCCTCGACCCTGCTGACCAAGATGGTGGGTGCCACCAAACCGATGAGCTCGTTGGTGGCCTCCTGTGTCTCCTGCTCGTAGTGCTGCACCTCCTCCATCCTCATCCCTGCCAAGCACAGCCAGGCTTGGGGCTGCTTGGCACAGATGAGTCCTACAGCCCCTCATCCCGGGCTCTCCCACCTCCAAGCTGAGTGCTGGGAAGGGGACAGGAGACAGGCAAGGAGGGGGACACTGGGCAGTGCAGCCAGGCCACCAGCCCCAGCATGGGGAAAGGAGGTGCAGGCAATGCAGCTGGGGGACATTTGGGGAGGGTAGAGGAATAAGGGGTGCGGGGGGGCTCGGTGTGACCATGGAGGAGCCCCCTCCCCCCTTCCCTTGCTTGCACCTGCCTGAAGGCAGTGGGGCAGAGTCTGGGGTGTATGTCCCCTGCAGGCAGTGGGGGGGTTAGGGGTGCTGGCTCCCCAGCTTTTGGTTTGTGGCCACTTGCATCTGAGTCTCGAAGGCTCGCACCTCTTCCAGGGACATGTCTGGAAGGCAGAGAGTGGCTCACCGTGATGGATCCTCCCTGTCCCCAACCCAGGGCTTCTGTCCCCCCCCTGTGCCACATGCAGCAGCCTGTGTGTCCCTGCCAGAGCTGGAGTGAAAGCAGGCACGTGGGGTCTCACTCCCTCCCTGCCATGCTTCAGCCAAGCACCCTCCATGCAGGCAGCCTGTAGAGGGGAAGGTGGCGGGGAGGGTCATAGACAAGAGTGTGGACAGCAGGTTGCCTGTGGGGTTAGTAGCTTTTATGGTTAATCTTGCAGCCCACTCCCACCCTGGGGGTCCAGGGCTGCTCTGGGCATCACCCCAGCGACCACCTTCCCCCTTGGCTCCAAGAACTCACCACACCACTCGTCCACCCACGCAAAAGCCTGACGGTGCCCTATCAGCAGGATGTCCCGGATTACCTGTGACAAAGCGTGGAGATCAGTACCTTGTCACTGCACCCCCCAGCCTTCCAAAATGTTCCCATGTCGTCGTCCCCCCCCCCTCACCTTGTGCACAAACTGCTCCACCCGTGTCTGCAGCCCCCACACCTCGAACTTGACGCTCACCAGCTTGTAGGAGCACATGATGGGCTTGGTGTGCTGGCGCCAGCCTTCCCGCAGCGGCCCCCGGCCTGTCTTGGCTGAGCTGAAGAAACGGGGGTCCTGGAGTGAATGGCAGGGGGGAACAGAAAAGACCTGTTAGATCCCCCTGTCCTTGTGGATGGGGGGACAAGGGGGTGACCCCAAGAGCATCCTCCCCCTCCCTTTGAGCTACCTCCAGGCTGCGGTAGTAACGCTCAGGGATCTCATCAAAGGCTATGTCCAGGAAGGAGACCTCATGGTCACCCAAGATTTTATCATTGCAGAAGACCTGGGGAAAGGAAGGGAAGTGAGAGGTGCAAAAGTGTGTGCCCTGTGACCCACAGGCAGTCCAGGGAGGGACTGTTTTTCAGAGCATGTAGCAGTAAGATGAGGGTAATAGTTTCAAACTAGAACAGGACAGGATTAGATGAGACATGAGAAAGAAGACGTCCCATGAGCGTGGTGAGAGACCAGCCCAAGTTGCCCAGAGAGGTGTTGGAGGCCCCATCCCTGGAGATATTCAAGGCCAGGCTTGCTGAGGCTCTGACCAACCTGATCTAGTGCAGGATGTCCCTGCTCACTGCAGGAGTTGGACCTTTTAAGGTCCAACTCTATGATTATATGAGTTTGCTGGGTCTCAGCTATGATGCAGACTCACATTCTCACTGTCCCCGCAGTTGTCCTCATACTTGGTCTCAATGTAGATGGAGAACTTGGGCAGGAAGGAGCACTGCAGGGAGTGGGTGTCAGCTGGCCCTGGAGGGATTCCTGTCCCAAGGGACACTCACTCCCAAAGATGCCCACTCTGAGGGATACTCACACCAACAGCCAGCCTCCCCCAGTGATGCCCACCTCAAGGGACACTTCGGGACTGTCCTTGAAGCACACTGACCCCCAAGGAACATCCAGCCCCAAGAAACAGCCACCCAAAAGAAACACCCAGCCCAAAGGATACCCAGACCCAAGGGCCACCCAGTCCCAAGGATGCTGATCTCTAAAGGATGTTCAGTGCCAAGGACACGCACACTGAGTGACCCCCACCCCAAGGACCTCCAGACCAGAGGGGTGTCCAGCCCACAGGACTCTCCTCCCCAAGGGACCCCCACCACCAAAAGATGCTTACCCCAAGGGTTGTACACCCCCAGGGGCCATCTATCCCAGTGCCCCCACCCCAGCCATGTCAGGTGCTGAGGAAAGGGCCAGGTCCCCCCACGTCACCTCCTTACCGTGTACTCTGCAGGGACACCATGGCATGGCAGCATCATGAGGTGGCATCACCAGATGGCATCATGAGGAGAGAAGGGGAGCAGTGTGACAGGGATGTGGCCAGGACCAGGCTCTCCTGGCAGCCCATGGTCACCACTGGAGAGGGGCAGTGTGCCCAGTGGTGCCCATCCCCACACCCTGTGCCTGGTGCTCACCAGTGATGGTGTATGGGTAGTAGTTCCAGGCTTTCTCCGTGATGTAGAAGATGCGGGGGGTCACGGCCTGTGCCCAGCTGGGCAGTTTGCTGTAGGGGTGGGGAGGGGTTTCCTCAGGGTAGGATACAGCCAGTGCCCAGTGCCACTCAGCCCTCCTACACTGAATGCAGCACAATCACAGCTCCCAGAGCCCCCTCCCCTCACCAGGGGATCCCACCTGTTCCCAGAACCCACACCTCCACTCCAACACCCCTCTGTGTACAACCATCTGCATCTCAGCACCCTCCAAGGACTCCTGATACCTTTCCAGGACAGTCATTTGCACCTCAGCACCACCAGAAGGACCTCTGCCCCCCTCCCCAGAACTCCCAAGACTCCCTCCCCAGGACTATCATCTGCCCAGTCAGATTCCCAGGATCATCATTTGCACACCAGCACCATCTGAAGGACTTTCCCCTCCTCAGGAACATCACCTGTACCCAAAGACCATCACAGAGAACCCTGTCACCTCCCAAAGACACCCCCATAAACCACTGCCATGTCCCTAGGACCCTCATCTGCTCCCCCCCACTATCCTCCAAAGAACTCAACAGCTCCCCAAGACCATCACCTGCACCCTAAGACCATCACCTGCACCTCAAGACTTCCTCAAGATTCGTGCCACCTCACCAGGACCCTCACCTCCACCTCAGTGACCCCATCCTCTCCTCAGGAACACCTTAATCCTCCCCAGGAATCCCCAACCTCCTCCCCAGGGACCTTCAACCCCCTTTCAGGACATTCAGGACCCCTTTCATCTCCCCAGGGCTAAGACCCCAGGCTGCCCCTGTTGCCCCCAACTCCTTTGTCCAGCACCCCATGGCCCCCCAGCGCTCCCAGGGCAGTGTGGGGCCCCCAGGGGAGGCAGGAGGTGGGGTTTGATTAATTAATTTTTTGCCAGTGATATAAATACCATCCCCAAGAGGGGAATCGTGAGCACTGCAGCTAAAAATAGCCATGTCTCACACCAGCAGCTCCCATGTTGTAGCAGAGACACAGCAGCGTTGGGCACCAATGGCTGCTCAATGGGCACCTGGGCCTGGGCAGGGGGGACAAGGGGACACCACAGGGATGGGCAGAGCAGCAGCCTGAACCCGCTGGTACCAGGTGAGAGGCATCCACCAAGAGAAAGGGGCACTCCTGGAATGTGGGTGCACCCTAGGAGACACTCTACCCACAAGATGGGTGCAGCCCCCCAGGCTGAGTGAGTGCCCCCCCCAGAGATGGGTGTACCCCAAGAGATGGATACAGCCCCCCAAGCTGGGAGCAGCACCCAAAGATGAGTGGTCCTCTGGCAGACAGATGCAACCCTCAGAGATGAGGACCAGGCAGGATAGCATATTCCCCAGGGATTTTTGGGAAGAGGGAGGGATGCTTGCTCACAGTCCTCCCACTCTGGAGGTGCTGCTTCCCCTTCACCACCCACCAGCTCCAACCTGACCTGGAGAGGTGGACACGCTTCTCGGTGAACTGGCCGGGACCATGGACGGGGTCCTCATGGGGTTCATTCTTCACCACCTCCACGCCTTCACCCTTCTCGCTCTCCTGGTGGCTGTGCTTGCTGATGGTGTAGAGCTGTCCCACACGGTACTGCAACCCCAGCAGATGGCCTCAGCCCTCCCCTCTCCTTGCACCATCCCCACCCACACAGAGGGGAAACTGAGACTTGGAGGGAGCAAAGAGGTGGCAGACCTAAACCATGCAGGTGTCTCCTGGGGCATTTTGTTTCAACACTCTACTCCTCAACTGCTCCAGAGCACGGGTGAGGGGTAAATCCTGTCCTCCCTCCTCTTTCCCAGTCTCCCAGTGCCTTGCAGAGTGCCTGGAGGCTCTCTGCTCAGCAAACAACCTGGGATGGGAGGGCAAACTCTAGACACAGACAGATTCATCTCCAGATGTGTGTAGATAGGTCTGCATGTGTGTGTGATGATGGAGCCGTGCCCTAAATGTCTCATTGTGCAGCTGGAAGTCCCATCCTTCACCCTAACAACCACCTGATCTTATCACCTCGCTATGGAGGAGATAACATATTGGGAATTGCCCAGCTGGAAACTTTCCCTGGGTGCAAACACAAAACTGGTGGCCACAGAGGGTTGGTGCTGCCCAGCACAGGCACCTCTCCCAGCCCCGGAGGCACTGGGAATTCCCACTCTGGCTGGGGATGCTGGCATGGCTGACAGAACTGGAGCTCCTGGATTGTTGGAACAGGGACTGAGCCTTCGTTTCCCACCAGCACCCAAACCCCAGTACCCTTCTCCTACTGGCTCATCCCATGGTCCTGGAGCTGGTGTCAGCCTCCATGAGGTCATCCTGCCCAGTATGTCCCTAAACCACAGCTCTGTGCTGGTGCCAAGCATCCCAAACCCAACGGCTGCGGGTAGAGCACACCCAAGTGGCTCAGCCAGGGATGGCAAAGGGGGGGTCACAGTGTCCCCCAGCCCCTCTCCAGGCAGGGACTTCTGTCGCCTTGCTGCTTGGCTACAGGAGCCATCACCCCCTCCATCCACAGCTCCCTGTAGCTGAGCTGGCTTTGGCACCCATGGCCAGGGCTGGGGACTCCCCTTGCCCACGAACCCCTCATCCCAATGGACATCCCTTTTCCTTGCCCACCCCCAGAAGGAGAGGTGGGGCCAGTACCCCCAGTGCCTCCCACTCACCTCCTCGGTGGTAAGAGGCATGCAGATGCGGTACTCCTTGATGAGCATGGTGCCACGGGCAGGGAGGGGGTCAGGCAGGGGTACAGCTCATTCTAGGGGGGATCCAGAGGTTTGAAGGAGAGTTGGGATGCTGTGAAAGATGGAGGACAACGCTTGGGAGCCTCCCACACTCCCATCCCATCACCTCATGCTGGAGGTGGCCACCCCTATCACTCCAGGAGCTGGTGACTTCATGACCCATTACTATGGCAGTGGCATGAGGTCACCAGTGCAAGTATTCAGCTGATGGAGACATCCCAGCACTCCAAAACCCTCTCTGGCATTAAACCCTTCTCTGACAGGCAGGTCCCCTCTCACGCAAGCAGCTGTGTATCCCCAAACACACAGTACCATCCCTGCAAGGTGACTCATCCACACTAAAACACGGTGGCCAGAGGGTCACGGGTACACTGGACATTCATGGGGACCCACCTCTGGCCTGCCTGGTGAGCAGGCAGGGCAGGTGGGAGCTGCTGCCAGGGAGCCCCATTGTCGTGTTCCTGTCCCAGGTCTGGTATGTCCTTTCCCTGGGGTGCAGTCAAAGCTCCCACCATGGAGCTGCCCCCCCCAGCACCCATCCCAGCCTGTGGCACTGCCAGGCTGCTCCCCCTCACCCCCCAGACCCTGTACTGGCCAGGGCTGGGCATGCTCAGGATGGAGAATGGAGGGGCCCCAGACTGTGGTCCCCAGCCCCAGGGGTCAGGGAGGAGACATGAGTCCCCCGGGCAGTCACCTCGATTGGGGTTATGTGCCTTTTGGGGGCACGGGAGGACACCGAGGCATCTCTGGGGTCACTGGGAACACAGGGGTGTCCATGTGGGACACAGGGTCACCCTGCTGATGGAGAAGAGGGCTCCATGCTGGTGCCGGGTTGGGGGAAGCTGTGGGGGGAGACAGGGGCAGCCCAGGCAGGCGGCAGGGTGTGGGGACGGAGGGGACCTCCCGGGACTGCAGGGATGCCGCGTCATCTGCCCCATCCCGGCCCGGGGGAACGACGACGACGGACACCCGTCCCATCCAGGAGCAGGGGTGCCCTCCGGGACTTCCCGGGAGGGGGGTGTCCGGCCTGGGGAAGGGAGAGTGGGACAAGCTGTCCCAGCCCGGGCTCCGCCACCCCCTCCCCATGGCTGCCCCCTCCCACTCGGTCCCGCATATCCCGGGGAGCCGGGGGTCCCGCCGCCCCCCTCCCCGGCCGCACTCACCCGGGCCCGCGGCAGTGCCGGTACCGGTACCAGCTCCCGCCGTCGCAGCCGCCCCAGGCCGTGCGCAGGAGCCCGTCGTGTCCCGCACCGTCCCCGCACACCGACCCCTAGGGGGAGGAATGCACCGGCACCGCACCCGCACCGCACGGGCACCGTGCAAGCCCCCGGCCCCGGTACCGGCCCCGGCACCGCGCGGGGACTGCTGCAGCACTGTATCGCACCTGCACAGGTACAGCAGCGGTACCGGCACCGCACCTGTACCGGCACCTCATCACAGCGGCATTACCGACCGCGTCGGGAGCAGGACGGGGGCCGGTATTGCAGCGCACCGGCAGCAGCACCGGCAGCAGGACTTGGCATCGCACCGGCCCGGGACTGGGAGCAGGGCTGCACCTCACCAGCATCCTGCACCCCATGGCACCCACCCTCCAGCCCTACTGCCCGGGCTGCAAGCAGCAGGTGCCAGTGATGGCCACGGCGGGGAGGTGGATTGGGGTGTATGGGGACAACCACCAAGCCACCCATCCAGCAGCCCGTGGGGTTTCCATCACCAGTGGTGCTGGGATCCCCCTGACACTGTTGGCACCGAGGACCCCCTCGCTGGAGCACATGTGGCACCCATGGGTGCTGTGCTGTGCTGTGCCCGGGCTCATTTCTCACTGTCAGCCGGTCTGCGCCACCTCGTGGTGGCTGGGATCCCAGACTGCAGCTTCCTGCCAACCCCGAGGCCACGGAGATGGACCTTGGCACGGGCCCAGCAGCCCTGAGATGGTGGTGATGGGCACTGCCATGCCCCATAGCTTTGAGACAGAGCTCAGGGATCTTGTGCATGTCCCTCAGCTCTGCCACAGAGGAGATGGAGCCCAGCATGCCCCATAGACCCAGCAGCCCCATGGCAGCACAGAGGGACATTGGCATGTGCCACAGCCCCCTGGCAGCAGTGATGGCATCAGGCTGTGGCTAGTGCCAGAGCAAACACCAGCAGAGGTAGCAGCATGAGCTGGGGACAGTGGCCTCGAAAGCCACTGGGGTGCCCCGTGGCACCTGTCCCACATCCGGGAGCACCATGCCAGGAGCTCTGCCCACTGGGCACACCTTTCCCTGCCAGCACCCATCCCCACCTTCCTGCCATCTTTCTGGTATTGCCCTGAGGTGCCACCATCCTCATTCACAGTGATATATCTCAGCACCCCCAGCTCCGGTAGCACCAAGTGACATCCATCTCCACCCTCACTGTTTCCCCCCACAGCAGCCGGGGATAAAACAGCAGCCGTGGGGCTCCCATTGGTGGTGGTGACAAGAGCCTGGCAGTGCTGGTGACAAGGGCCTGGCGGGCTCTCAGCCCACCCTTCCCACCACCACCCCTTAGCAGCCACATTCCTCCAGAACCAGTTCAGCAGGGTCCTATGGGGGTGTCACCCGGGTTGGATGTTTTCCTGGTCATGCCCTGTTTCACTCTGGTGCTGAGTCAACAAGGAGGAGAAAAGAGGGATCGCTGAAGCCTGGTGCCCCCCTCCACCAGGCACTCTCAGCACCCCCCACAAGCTGATGGTTCCCCCCATTTTCTCACTTCAGGGCTACCCTGGCCACTGGGAAGGAATTTGCAGAAAGCTTGGACAGGTAAGAAAGTGGAGACAGAAGCAAATGAAAAATGACCCAATTTAATCCCAAAGTCACCACACCCCACACCCCCCCCAGCTTCAGGGTTATGGGAGCACCCAGGTGATTCCCCTCCCCCTCAGCTCACTTCCCTCCCAAACTCCCCACAGGAGCACCCCATGGCTCTCTGCTGTGGCAAAGGGAGGAGGAGCTTTCCGAGGCATCCCACCTCATCCTCAGCTCCACCAGCAGCCCCCAACACATCACACCACCCCTCACCCCACAGGAGCCACATGGAATCCTTACGAAGGGGTCCTAATGAAAACCATCCTGGTGGAGTAGATCAGGTCCACCAAGTAGGCAATGAGGTTAAAGATGGTGAGGAAGGTGATCCCCAGGTGCTTGTTCCAGGAGCAACTGCTGCCACAGGGGTTGGGGCGGGTCTTGCCCTGGAAGCTGTACAAAGGCCAGAGGACAGTGGCAGTGATGTACATCCCCAATGCCAGGGCATTGTAGCCCACCAGGATCTTCTCCAGTGGGCAGGGAAAGTAGGCAAGGCACCGGCCGATGGTGAAGATGATGATGAGGAAGGTGATGATGAAGCAGATGGAGTAGACGGCCACGCACCACTGCAGGCCAGCTGCCCAACTGTAGCTATCCAGCAAGGAGAAGATGAGGCAGGCCACGTAGACCTCAAAAACCTTGAGGAGCCCCGGAACGGTGGAGAGGAAGCTGCTGATGTCCCCTGGTTTGGCGCGGGTCAGCCCCACCTCGAGGGCATAGGCGAAGAAGCAGAGGCAGGAGGCAGTGGTGGCCACAGCCTTCTGGGCACAGTTGCGGCTGCAGGGGCTGCCAATGGAGGTGGAGGGGTAGACCACCGAGGTGGTGAAGACCATCAAAGCTGCCAGCATGGAAAAAGCTGAGGTGAAGTCATCCCAGGAGATGGGCAGCTTGGGGTAGATCTCCAGCAGCTCCAGCACCAGCACCAGGAAGGTCACGGCGAAGCAGAAGCACCAGGTGAACATGCTCCAGGTCCCATAGGCACTCTTGTACTCCCCCGTGGAGGCCACCAAGCTGAAGGCCAGGCAGGACAGCACCACGGCAAAGATCTGGGCGATGCCCACCCAGGAGGTGAGAGCCCGCAGGTTCACGGTTGCCATGGCCATGGTCCCAGCCACCTCTCCCACCCACACCACGCCGGGAAATGGGTGTCACTGGCAGCCGCTCTTATCTGGGTGTGGGGACGGAGGGGTGGGGCGCGGGGCAGGGAGCCCACAGCTCCCCCCCAGCCACCTTTGCAGGGACCCCCGTGGCTCTGCTGCCACCGCCTTGCCAGGATGGCTGCAGGGGGCTGGTGGTGGCAGCAGAACTGGCAGGTGGATCATTAACATGGGGCTGGGCGAAGGGTGCCAGAGCTGGCAGCGACACTCAGGAGGGCAGGGGGGTGGACTCACAGGGAGCTGCTGTTCTGGCACTGAGCCCCAGCCCTGCCCACAGTGGGAGGCACAAAGGGACCTTTCATGGACCCCTGGAGCACTGGGTGGGGGCTACCTCCATCCCCACACCATGCCAGCAGAGTAACACCTTCTGGGGGCTCCCATTGGGTGTAGCCCCAGCCCCATGCCCTTGTAAGGTGGCAGCTCCGTGTCTCTCCTGACACCTCCACTCCCCTCCCATCACCTCCAGTCTCCTCCCCTCACCTCCACCACTGATAAGAGGCTCAAAGTCCAGCTGTGCCAGCTGCTGTCACTCAGCAGGCTGGGCGGGGTGACCGTGGGGAGGGGACTGGCACCCTGCCCACTCTGGCTACCTTCGGTGCCACCAGCACTCCACTGGTGTTGCTACTGGGAATCCCAGCTGCTAAATATGGAGGTGGGGGTGTCTCTCACCTCACAGCCCCAGTGGACAGAGCAGCACAAGAGGGTGGTGGCACATCAGAAGCAGGTCCATCAGGAAGATTTTGATGGCAAAGCCTCAAGGCTCCAGGTTGACTTTTAATGTCATGCAGGTGTCTGTTTCCAGTTGAGGAGCTTGGAGATGGAGCTGGAAACCCAACCTGGGGCAGCATGGTTCTCTTGGGGAGCTCCTCACCCCAAGCAGGGCCAAGTACAGGTACTGGTGGGCAGGGGATGGGTACAGCCATGGGGGTCCAGTGGTGGCTCTCAGAGGGAGGGAAGGGTCACACAAGATGACACACATGGTGGCTCAGAGGTCACCCTTGCCAGGCAGCCTGCTGGGGGGGCTCAGCTCTGACTGGTTGCTCGCATTCAGCTGCCGCACACGGTAGCTCTCGTAATGGACATTGTGGGTGATGTCCTTCAGGTCCTGCAGGTGGGACCTGTCCCGGGGCAGCAACAGGGAGGAAAAGGACATCAAGTCACCATCCCCGCTGCCACTTTCCACCCCCCACTAGGGTACCACCTCCCCCTCTCCAGCCCTGTCCCACTCCTCACCGGATCAGCAGATCTTGCAGGAGGGGGAACTCGCAGTGTGCCAGGTTCTCCACTGCAAAGCAAGACAGAGAGGGCAGCAGGGCAGTGGGATGTTCCAGCGCACATCCTGGCAGGTTCTGGGTACCACTGGAGCACCACCTTCCCCCTGCCTCACCACCCACCATGGATGCCTACCCCCCTTTGGACTGCCATCACCCCATCCCTGGGGTGCGTGGGGCTGCACTCACCTTCAATGACGCCCCATTTGGTCTTGCGGCCAAGCACCCGTTTGCCATTCACCTGGTGCTCCTGGTCTGCCCCCACCACAGCAAAGGGGATCTTCTCCTGTTGGTGCAGAGGAGGAAGCTCACCTTGGGGTGCTGCTGGGGTCCCCCTCAGGGACAAAAGCAGCCCATTCCCAGCATCTGGGCACCCACCCTAATCCTGTCCTTCAGCGCCCTATCATCCAGGTCCTGGTCAAAGTCCTCCTGTGGGTACACACTGATGGCATGTGCCTTCAGGTCCTCCTGGATCTGTGGGATACAGGGCATGAGTCAGGGTTTGAGAGGGACCTGGGGCACACTGGGAGCGCCTTGGGGACCCATCCTCACCTGTTGCTTGAACTCTGCCCGTTCCTCCAAGGTAAGTGTGTCGGCTTTGGCGATCACTGGCACCACATTGACAATCTTACTGAGCCGCCGCATGAACTCCAGGTCCAGCGGGCGCAGCCTGCCAAGGACCACCATCATCCCAGGGTGACACCACCATCACCCTGGTGTGATTCACACCATCATCATCCCAGCATGACCCCCACCATCTCCACTCTCAGGTGATCCACCCTGGGGTGACACATATCACTATCACCCTGGCGTCACAGCACCATCATCCCAGGATGACCCACACCACCACTCTAATGTGATCCAACCATCATCACATTGGGGTAATCCACACTACCACCATCACCCCAGTGTGACCCCCCTGCTATCATCACCATCGCCCTGGAGTGACACCACCTTCATCACCCCAGTGTGACCCCACCATCACCACTATCACCCTGGGGTGACCTCAGGGTGTTCCAACCAACACACTCTGATGTGGTCCAGCCATCATCCCCCTGGAGTGACCCAAATCACCATCATCACCCCAGCATAACTCCACCATCACCCTGGAGTGACACCACCACCATCACCCTAGGATGAGCAGCACCATCATCCTGGAGTGATCTGCACCACCAAGCAGGGAGCACCCGTTGGGGACTCACCAGTGACCCGTGGGAGGGATAAAGTAGATGCACCCATGGACTCGGGTATCTGGGATCTTCCTCTTACGGTTGATGAGGATCTCCTCACACAGGTACTTCTCATACTGCTCGTTGATGTATTTGATGATAGGGTCCCAGCTGGGGGATTAAGAGTTGGGGGCCAGCATCCTAGCTCAAACACCACCTCCCCCCACCAGAAGTTGCCACCCATCCAGCAGGGATGCTGCACCCCACCATGTCCTACCAGTTCTCATTGTTGATCTGGTCCCCGAACCCTGGTGTGTCTGTCACTGTCAGCTTCATCTTCACACCCTTCTCCTCGATGACTGTGGGGCAGAGATTCAGGTCAGCAGGGACCAACCATCAGGGAGAAGTGGGAAACTGGGGCAGGGGAGGCTCAGAACACCTCCCCCACAAGTCCTCGTCTTCTTCCCATATCTGGTGGGACATTCTGTGGTGGTGACCTTACCATGGGTGATGGACTGCAGCTGCACTGTCTTGGGGATACGTTCCTCCTGCCCAGGCTGTGAGGCTTTGCGGCTCACCTTGGACTTGAAGAGGGTGTTCACCATTGTTGACTTCCCCAGCCCGCTCTGCCCTGTTTAATAAATCTCCAGTTTAATAACCCTCCAAGGCAAGTAAACACCCCTAGTATTCATTTGGAAATCATCCCAGGATTTGGGATATCTCTGGTTTATTCCCCAATAAATTTATTTCCCATGGTGATAGCACCTTGGTAGATCTTTGGGAGCATTTTGGGGATCAGGATGAGCTGACTCATCAACATCACCCTATTACCAGTGAGAGGATATTGCTCCTCATCAACTTATTGCTTAACTCCCTTAAAATCCCATCAAAGCCCCATATTCCTCCCAGCAGGGTGGATGGCAGTACAACCAGGACTCCCACCTCATCCGGTGCTTACCCACAACCATGATGTTAAACTCAAAGCCCATCTTCATGGTTTTGATCCTCATCTGGTCCAGCACAGCTTCAATCCCCACGTAGCCAAAGAGCTGGCAGCCTGCCAGGCCAGGTGTCAAGGGCATCTCCTTCTCTTCCTCCTCTTCCTCTTCCCCAAGCCCAACCGGTGACTCCATGCTGAGCTTCTTGGACTCCAGGCTGCTCCCTGCATGAGTGGGTGAAAATGGGTGAGCTTAGAGTGGGCTATCCCTGTCCCCCCATGTTGTCCCCCTCCCTCTGCAACCAGCACTGCCCCAGCAGCAGGCATGAAGCTATGGCATACTCCAGGCAGCCAGCATGGGGCACGCTGGCCCCCCAGGGATGGACTGGGACCCTGGGGGGTGACACTGTCACCGGACAGCCCTCTCTGAAACCCTGCCATGCCACTGTGTTCTGTGAGGTGGTGACACAGGGCATGGTGGCTCTCTGCCATTCATGTCGAGGCCACCACTTGCAGCACCCATTAGAGCCATGCTGCAACAAGTGGGGGACCAGATATGTCACCCCACATGAGATCTGGGAACCCTCCTGTTGTCCCAGAAGGTGCTGGGGACAGGTACTGTGTGTGCCTAGGGGCACAGCTGGGGACTGTGCCCTGGCTTTGGAGGCCACCAGAGCAGCCCTATGCCCATTCTAGCCCTTCATACAGCAGCTTGAGGGGGCCCTGAGCCCTTTTACTCTTCCTCCTGCCCAACATAGCCATTGTTTGTGTCCCACTTCGGCACCAGAGCCCCATTTAGCAACCTGCAATGGTCAGGAGGGGTCCCCAAGGTGCCATCAGTGTCCCCATTCCCATCAGTACCACTGACAACCCCCAGTTGGCACCAAACCCAGTTCTGGTGAGGCTGTCAGTCCCACATATGACCAGCATGACAATATTCCTCCTCCTCCCACCTTCCCCCATCATCACTTTCCAGCCCCCTTCTTGCTACAGCCTCATGTTTGCTGGGGAAGGTGCCCACCTGGCACTGCTGAGCCTCCAGCTGTGCCACTGCAAGAGAGGACCCCAGCACAGGGATGCCGCCCCCTCCCCCCCCTGCATGGTACCTTCATCATCCCTATGAGTGGCTGCAGTGGCACTGGAGGGGAGGAGAAGCCCTACCCTGTTGGCACCCACTGCCCTGCAGGACAAGATGAGAGCGGGTGGCCCTGCCACATGCCCCACTGCTACAGTGTCCCACAGCACCTGCATGTGTCAGTGTGCCACCCCCCAACCACCCCAATGTCACAGTCTCCCCCTGCCTGTCACATACATGGCAGCCACTTCTTGGCATTGGCCAGGCTGGGCCAACAGATTGTCCTGGCCATGCTGCCTGGGCACCATCTGGCCTCTCCCCACCTAAGGGTACCAAAAGCCCATGGAACCAAACACACCCATTACCATGGCAACAGCATCACTGCAGGGGAAGCCCCTGTGCCCCCCAGTGGCACCACCAGTGGGTGCAAACCCACTGCCCCGCTGGGGCAATGGCAGGTTGTGGAGGGAGGTGGTGTGGTAGGGGACAGCAGTGTCATGCAGACTGGGGACAAGTCACACATAGGCAGCATCAACCCTGGGCCCAGGGGTACCAAACACACCATTACCAGGGCAACAGCATCACTGCAGAGGAGGACCCTGGCACCCTGTGCCCACCAGTGGGTGAAAATCCAGCAGGGCAACTGCAAGATGCCAGGGTTGGGGACAGCAGTGCCATGTGTCCCAGCTTCCCTCCTCCCAACCCCCTGAGAGTCCCTCGGAAGTGTCGAAAACAGACTTCCTGGTGATAACAATGACACCCAGCTGGGGGGGGGAGGAAGAAATTAGGGAGTGCAGGGTGCTGGCTCCTGTGGGGACCCCTCGGAGGTGCTCTGCAGGGAGAGAGGTAGGATCCCACCTACCACTTCTATCCTCATTAACCCCCCCAGGCAGTTTTGGGGACAAATCCAGATGCAAATGATGCAGCTGCTGTCCAGAGCCACCCAGAGTGGATGGTCCTTGTGCCCCCTCCAGCTGCCCAGGGTGCAGCACCCACCCATGGGGGGAATCAGCCATGCAGTGGCAGCACTGAGCAGATACCAACAGCCCAAGGGGACAGCGAGTGGAGCTGTGGGGCAGCACCCAGTGCTGTGCCCACAACTACCACCTCTCCCGGGGCCTGATCCCTGCCCACCCCCACTTGGTCCTTGCCCTCGCTGCCCAAAAAAACCTCCCTCGGTGGCGACTGGCCACGGGGAAGCTACTCGGCATCCCCACACACCTCCGGGGCTAATGGCTCCTGCAGCCAGACCTGTCGGAGGACTCATTAAAGATGCTCTTATTTTCCAGGCAGAGACGGGTAATCCCAAGTCCGTGGTCTTTCTCCTCCACAGATTTAATTACTGATGCGGGGCTAATTGGCTAGTTCCCTGGGGAAGTCTGTCACAAGGCTGTGGGGTGGAGGGTGCTGGGAGAGGTTGAGCAGGGAGAGGAGCTCCTCGTCCATCCAGCTGCTCCCAATGGGCTCCAAAATGGGTGGGCAGGAGGGATCTGGCCCCTCTCGCAGAGGAATGGAGGAATTTGTGGGTTTGGAGAGGGAGAGGTGTCCACCACATCATCATGGAGCTTGCGGCATCCCTACTCACCTGCTCCAGCCTGAACTGAGAAACATCAGCACCTCTCCCAGTGTGACACCAAGGGGATGGCGGTGACAACCCCCACCCATGGCCAAACCAGGAGCCATCTTGCCCCGCAGATGGAGGCTTAGTGCGGGGCTGATGGTGAGCAGAAGCAGAAGTGAACCAGTGCATGAAACCTTCTGTCTGCTAGGGAGCGGGGTCTCACCATGTTCCCCAAGCAGCATCCCCCTGCCCAAATGTCACCTTGCCCGCCACCACCACGGCCATCCTTACCTGGATGAGCCGGGGCTGCTGCCACCTCCACCGAGAACTGGTCACTGGGGCCAAATGGCTCCTGGGGTGCAAGACAGGGAGGGTGGCTGCAGCCCACAGCTCCTCCTCCGCTCCTCCTCCTCCTCCTCCTCCTCCTTGCCCGGGGCCCTGCGTGGGCGACCCGACCCGCCGTGGAAGTGAAACACGGCAGCCAACTGCTCGCTTGGTGCTTCCTCCTCCACGGGGTATGAGACCAAGAGTGCCACTGCTGCCCCATGCTCACCCCGCGGGTGCCAGCCGCTTGGGGGCTGTGGCGGCCTCCCGGGAGAGGAAATGGCACGTTCCCATCTCTTCCTGGCAGAGAAGCCACTGTGGCCTGTCCCGCTGCCAGCCCTGTGCCATCTGCAGGGCAGGCGGTGCCCATATGCTGCCCGCTGGCTTCTGTCCCACTCTGCCACTCAGCCCCCCCACCAAACCCCAGCTTGTCCCCCAGCAGCATCCCTTTGTGTCCCCATCACCCTGGCCAGCTCTCAGCACCATACCCTGTGTCCCCATCACCCCAGCTTGGCCCTAAGCAGTGACCTGTGTGCCCACTACCCCAGCTCATCTCCAAGTATTTTCCTCTATGTCCCCACCATATTGACAAGTCCCATCACTGGTCCCCTGCTGTTCCTATCCTCCTTGAGCACCATCTTATCATGTCCTCATCACTCCACCTCACCCCCAAACACCACAGCTCAGCCCCAAGCACTGTCTCCCATGTCCCATCACCTGATAGCTGTTCCCATTATACCCAGCATCCAGGCTCATCCTTGAGCGATGTCTCACATCCCCATCACCATCTTCTGTGTCCCCATCACCCCGGCTTGTCCCCAACCACTGTCCTCCCTCCCTGGCACACCGCAGGGCAGCCAGACGGGCTGACTGGTGCAGCCACGGGCATTGCTGGGGGATGATTCACCAGCCCGGAGCAGATGTATGGCCGCCTTGGCTGGCGTCAGCACTTAGAGCCCAGCGACACCCCAGAGAGACCAGCCCCGAGCACCTAAACGGGGATTGCCAAGGGCCAGCTCCCAGCCACCCCAGTGCCCACACACAACCGGGATGAAGGACACCGAGGGTCCCCCACCCTATCCTTGGGAAGAGGTAGGGCACGGCTGTGGCCAAGGCTTGCGTGGGGGGAAGTGAGGACACAGCCGTGCCGGGGAGAACCCCAAAATGTCCTTCCCCTCTCCAGCACGAGGCTCGTGTTGAGCCCACCCCAGCGCACCTTGGCCTCCTGCCACCTTCTGCATTCATCCCCCACCCCTCCTGGGAAGGGAGGAACAGGATCCGCGGCGGTGCCAAGGCGAAGGGAGGGATGAGGGAGGAAGAAAGGGCTGGACGCGGGACAAGATCGCGGCGATAGCCGGCACACGCGCGGGGCCCCGGCGCTGCCGCCCATGGGCCACATCTGTCCCGACCTGTCTCCCCGCGCTGCGGGAAAACTATTAGTGTCGGGGCGGCTCGGGCAGCTCGCCAGGCTCCCCAGGGCCCGGGTGGGGTGGGAGTCCTGCCAGCACCGAGCTCGGCTCCACACCCCCTGGGCCCCCCCAGCACCCTGCAGTGAGGGAGTGAGGAGCTGGTGGGGGCTACCACCTTGTCCCCGGTGTCACACCCTCCCCAGCACCAGCAGCAGCGGTGGGGAGGGGATGACCGCGGGGAGTGGGGGCTTGGCAAGGGGAATCCTGGTGGGGAGAGGGGACAGGAGTGGAATCTTACCGTGCTCTGCTGTTGCCGCAGCCCAGCCGCCTTCTGCAGCCTGGCCAGGAGCTGTCACCATCATGCAGGGTCCCCATGGCCCCACCAGCCTTGTGCTGAGGGGATTTACTCTGGCTCTGCCACCACCTGTGGCTGCTGTTGGGGCACCCAGGGCTGGCTGCAGCACCATCCCCTTGAGGAAGGTGGGCTGGGAACTCAGCTGTACCGTCTGTGGCTGGGACACCAGCTTGAAGTGGGGGGCCAGCAGTGGCTGTGGTCCCTCAGCCCTCCCTGGGCAGGGGGCTTTGGGGGCCAGGGCTGCCTCCCCTTGGCCCCGGGACAGAGGTGGTGAAGGTCGGTGGAGCAGGCTGGAGCTGGTGCCAAGGTTGACCTTCAGCTGTGGCCGAGGTGGGATGTGGGGGGCTGTGTCCCATCCCCCTGGCCCCTCCGGGAGCGTGGGCAGCCCCAGGGCTGTCTCAGCACCATCCAAAGGGGCTGGAGAGGAGGAGGAAGAGGAGGAAGAGGAAGGCCGGGGTGTGCAGGGCTGGCTACTCTGGGTGACCCACGGCAGGGGGTCTGGCAGGGGTGTCCCCATCCCCGACTCCTCGGTGATGTGTAGGTCCAGCGCTGGCAGTGAGCCGTGGCTGGTGGTGACCCCGCCAAGAGGATGCTCCAGCTCCACTGGGAAGACGCTGCCATGGGACAGGACCTTCTTCAAGCCAAGGCTGGTGCTTGGTAGGGGGGTGCCTGGCAGCTGGGTGGGCCCTGTGGGTGCTGGGCTCTCCAGGCTGGAGGATGAGCTGCGAAGGCTCTCTCCATCACTACCTGGCCCAGTGGTGAAATCCCGCTGGGCCTGGAAGGAGGCGACACGGGCAATGGTGGTGCCATTGGCTCTGCTGGCACTGAGGCAGCTGAACACGGGGCTGGGAGCTGGGCTGGGGATGGTGGTTGTGCCCAAGTGGGATGGGTGGTTGGGCTGCAGCAGCACCTGGTGGCTGTGGGTGTCTGCAGGCAGCGGGGACACTGGTGGGGAGCCAGGTGCTTCATCCCCATCCTCTGCCTCGAAAGACTTCTTGAGTGCTGGGGACAGAGAGAGAAAGAGAAATGGTTGTATGAGAGTGGTGCTCGATGGGCTCTGCCCTCTCCCTCCCCAGCTGAGTCCATGACCACCCCCATGTATAAACCCCCTCCACCATGTCAGGCACCAAAGGGCCATTTGTGAGCCCTTCCCAGACGGGAAACCAACCCCATGGCTCTGCCCATTGTCCCCTGCCCATTTTATCATTGTACCCCACCATTTATCTGCTGCTGGTTCCCTGCACAGCACACACTGCCTGCTTTATTCCTCTTGTAAGGGATCCTGAGTAACCAGATCCCCCCTTCCGACTCTCTCTCCCCCTCCCTTCTTCCATCTATCCATCCATCCATCACTACCCAAGAACAGCTATGAGAGTGTTAACCCTGGAGCCTACTGATGGTGAGGCAGGATGAAGCTATGGCTACATGCAGTGGAGAGGTGTGAGCTCCTGTGGGAAGCTGGAGGTATGAGGCTGCAGCTCTGCCTCCCACTCAGCTCCACAGCCTATGCCATGGCCTCAGAGCTTGTTGTGGTGCAAATGTGCCACCTCCCCAGGGATATACTCCCTCACTACCCCATGGATATCATGGCACCTGGCTCTGCTACAAAGCCTTTTGCCAGAGCAGCCATCGAGTGCTTGGCAGTGGGGGATGAGGGGAAGACATCTTGCTGCCAGCTCAGCCAAAGCAGCACCCTTTGGTGCTGGCAGCTGGTTCCCTGGGCCCAGGCCCCTGCAGGGCAACCTCCCTGCTCCCCCAGCTTGCCAAGCAGCAGTGGGTGGCTGCCTCTGGTGGGAGAGGAGCTGCCCATGCTCTACCCTTTTGTCCCAGCAGCACATGCACCATCCTACACCAGAATGGCATTGGTCCACTCTCACCCTCAGGCTAACCACTGTTGCCCTGGCATGGCCATAGGAAGGGAGGGTCCTGCCACTGTCCCATTCCCCAGGACACTGTGTCACTTCATCCCTGCCACAACTACAGCACTTGCACCATCCTGTCCCAGCATGGGCCACTCTCACCCTCCTCTCCCTTCTCCTTGACCCCACCATTTCATCCCTGGTGTGTCCACAGTAGGGGCCCCGCTTCTGTCCCCTCCCCAGGATGTGACATTTCATCCTTTCCATGGCAGCACATGCACCATCCTGCTCCAGCATGGCACCAGGCTTCTCTCATCCTCCTCCTCAGCTCTTGCCCTGGCATGGCCACGGTGGCCACAGAGGGAGAGGGGGGGTCCTGCCCCATTCCCTCCCCAGGACACTCTTCCCTTTCATCCGTGCCATAGGGGCAATACCAGCATAGTACTGGGCTTCACTCACTCTCCTCCTCAGCCCCGCCATTGCTGCCCTGGTGTGGCTACCATGGCCATAGGGGGTTCCTGCCCCTGTCCCCTCCCCAGGTCAGGGCTGTGCCTGGGGCTGGGCAGGGGTCAGGGGCCAGGGCAGAGGAGCTGCTAATGACAGCTCTCCTCCGGGCAGGTATTTCACTGGTAGGTCCTGCCCTGCTCTCGTCAGTCACACTGCTGGGGGGTGCGGGTAGAGGGGCATGGGGATGGTGACCCTCCTACCCTTTCCACCTCCAACTCACTGATTTGGTGCCCACAAAATGCCTCCTTTCACACCAAAACTGCTCCTGGTTCCATGTCCTCATGTAGCACTTTGACTGCTTCCCCATTGTGTACAGAATGATGGGGGGG